>CAUYUJ010015625.1:154487-221147 GCA_963575745.1 Prorocentrum cordatum
TCCTCCTCCCCCCGGCCCACCCATCGCCTGCGTTCCTGTCGCTTCGCCCGCCCAGCCCCCCGCGCGGGTTCTTCCGGAGGTGGCGGCCTCGTCCTGCGTTGCGCTACGCGCCAATCAATGCGAGCGCGCATGATGCCCCAGGCCCGGCGGGCGGCGGGGCGGCGGGGGTGCGCGGAGCGCCCGTGCTATCTTGTAGTGGATGCCACGGGTCGCGTTCCATGGGGCGACCATGAGCTCGTCCATCGAGCGGGCGTACCTGGGAACGCCCGCCCCCCCCCCCCGCCCCCCAGGGCAACAACTCAGCTGCCCTCCTGACTTCTTAGTTAGCCCCCCCATTGCAATGGCAACTATTCTCGCGTCTTGGCTGGGCCAGCCTGTCTTGGGCTATCTTTGGGCCACGAGGCGGGGCTTTCCCTGGCCTTTCCGGCGATGTTCCTGGCACTGCACGTGTATGTGATGTGTGTGATGTGTGTGGTGTGCATGTCGAGGTAGTATGTGCATGATGTGCGCGTGTGTTTACACATGTGTCAGTACGCGCATATGCATATGCTTCTGAGTTGTCGCAGGGACCTGCGCGTAACAACATCAGACGAACATATTATGTAAATGCCAACGTATGTATGTGAATACGTATATGTACACAAATATGTATATGCATGGGTGGTGAACATGTATATGATGCATACACTGCTGCCGCGTGCAAATACTGCATGTACTTCAGTCAGATATCAAATATGACTTGATCCTTTCTTCCTGCTCCTGCTCCTCTCTCTTCCTGGCCCCTCCTCCTGCTCCTCCTCCTCATTTAATTGAATATGCGCTTGCCTTGGACAAGCGCATCCCCCTGCCTGTGGATGATGCCCCCCATGGGGCCCGCCCTTTTTTTCTGTGTGTTCACGCATTATAAGCCCCCTGGGGCCGCGAGGGATATAAGCCCACGCATCATGCATTTCACCGGCGCGGTGTTGCTGAAGCCCGCGGATGGGGAGTGCGAGAAGATGATTCTTCACGCGTCGTCTTGTTTGCCTTTGAACTCGGTACTGTTTCTTGCCCCTAGCCTTCGGGTATAAAAAGCATGGTAGTCGTCTCATCGTCAGGGGGAGGCCCCTCTCGTCCCACCACCCCTTTCCTCCTCACTCCAGTGGGGGGAGCAGCAACAGCAGCAGCAGCAGCAGGCGGAGGCCGGCCAGACCACCCTCCACTGAGCCCTGCAGGCCCGAGACGCCGTCCCACCTCAAGCCTTCCTGTCCGCCCTGCCTGGCCCATCGCGGGAAGGGCACCCGCAGCGGTCGCCGCGGCTGCAGCGCATATTAGCCCCGCTGTAGCTGTTCCAATAGAACCTCATAGAAGTGAAACTTACCCCCAGCAGGGGGGGCGGGGCGGGGGCGGGATGATGGGCTCCGTCGTCGTCCGTCCCGCCCCCATCCCATCCCCCTGCCTGGGGAAATTTTCACCTCTGAACCGGCAGAGCTCCGTCTTCTGCATGTGAGCCATGGTGGAGGATGCCCCCCCGCCTGCAGCTACCCCACCGAGCCTCGGGCAGGCTCAGGGGGGCTCGCGCCAGGGGCAGCTTTGTCGGCGCGCGCTGCACTGGAGGTGGTGGACGAGGAGATGGAGGAGGAGGAGGGAGAGGAGGAGGAGGAAGGAGGAGAAGGTTGAAGAGGAGGAGGAGGAAGGGAAGGGAACAGGGAGGAGCAGGGGGAGGAAGGAGAGGGAGGGGGATGGGGGAGGAGGCGGAGGAGAACGGGGAGGAGGAGGACGAGTAGGAGGAGGAGGATGGGGGAGGACGGAGGGAGGAGGGAGAGGAGGAAAAGGGGGAGGAAGGAGAGGAGGAGGAAAAGGGGGGGAGGGAGGAGGAGGTGGAGGAAGAAGTGGAGGAGGTCGAGGATGGGGGGGTAGAAGGAAGAAGAGGAGCACTGTTCGGATCGTGATGCAGAGCAAAAAACAAATAATGAGGAACGCGATCCGGTGATCATGATGCTGTGGTGATGATGGCGATGGTGACGAAAAGAAGGCGATGCGGAAAGCAACGGCGGCCTGTCGTGGTGGGGGCAACAGCGGTTGCAATAATGCTGATGCCGACGCAGCAAAGGATTATTCATCATTATGCGGCAGTGGCGATGAGGAAGAAGCAGGGGAGGAGGAAGGGGGAGGAGGAGGGGGGAGAGCGACGAGAGGTGGATGATTATTGTGATGATGATGGCGACGATAGCGATGAGTGGGGAGGGTGATGGCGATGGCGATGGCGATGGGTGCGATGACGATGGCGGTGACCAGGGGGAGGGGGAGGAGGAGGCGAGGAGGAGTCGGAGGAGTGGGAGGAGGAGGAGGCTGAGGAGGAGGGCGGTTGTGGGCGAGGAGCCCATGAATGTCGGAGTCTCTGCGAAGGTCGCGGCGGAGGGCGAGGGCTCCATGGATGGGCCAGGGCCCCATGGTCCAGGACGACCTGATGGGTTGCTTGGTATGTGGCGATGCCTGCTGTGGCGAGGGCCCTATGGACGGACGTGCCGTATGCTCGTGGGCTTGCCACCCACATAGCCCCCCCCTGGCGTCGTCGACCCCCCCCCCTTCGCAAATATTATAGCCCCCAACGAGATGCCCCCCCTTTCCGCCGCCGCCGCTGCACCCCTTACGCCCTGCTGCTGCTGCTGCTGGTTGCATCTAGTGGCTCAAGCTGCTGGCCTGACGCACGCCAGGCGCTAACATACTGGGCGCTACAACTAGGCGCTAAACGATGTGCTGGGCGGGCTGCTGCCGCTGGAACTGCTGGTGGGGGGCTAATAATGCGAAGCGCATCAGCAACGACGAGGCTACTGCCATCACTTGGCAGTTCGCTGAAAGCCGCTGGGGCTGTGGGGATTCCTGGGTGGATGGCGCTTGGGTGGATTTCTGGGGCTACCACTCCAAGGCTACTGAGGCCGCCTACCAGTCCGGAGCTAAGTGGTTTCAGTTTCAGACCGACTACTACTTCGACCACGACGTCACCGTGGTTTTCGGCACAGGGGGCTACGACGGCGACGAGCATTACCAGTACTCTAGTAATGGGACCTACCGGCGCGTGCGCAGGGTGAAGATCCTCATGCAGTGAGTGAGGAGCGGGGCTACTAGGTACGTAGTAAGTCGCCAGCAGCAGCGCGGGGCTAGGATATGATGAGGAGGCGGGGCTAGATGAGGACGCAGTGCAGCAGCCCAGACAGAGCCCATGACAGACCTGGTTAGATGTCGAGAAGAAAAAAGAAGAGCGGAAGATATGGGAAGGAGGGAGAAGAAGGGGGTGTCGGGATGATGGTGGCGGTGATGATGATGATGACGACGAAGACGACGATGGCGAGGGGGGCGATGGGACTGTGTGAGGGAGAGAGCGAGTGTGGGCACCCATGGGCGAGGTGGAGGAGGAGGAGGGCCTAGGAGGGCGAGGGCGACTCTAGGGCGAGGAGGGCCTAGCTAGGAGGGCCCATGGGCGAGGTGGAGGAGGGCCTGGAGGAGGGCCTGGAGGAGGGCCTAGGAGGGCAGTGCCACCTCTGGCGAGGACGACGCGCGAGGATTTTATTATCAGTTATGAACCTTAATTCCTGGGTGCCAGATGCTGGTGGGCTAGGTGCCAGATAGCGCGGTTAGACAATTAACTCGGGTCCGGGGTAAGTCGGGTTCGGAATCCCGAACAACGAACCCGAGTTAGCCCTGACCCGAGTTACCCCTGATGATTCGGGGCTATGACTTCCCTTGACTCCGTCTCCGGAGACGGGGTCAGGGGGGGGGCTGGGATCTGGGCCTAACCCCCTCTGGCGGCACCCCGAGGCTGGTCCAGCCCGAGAACACGCGCGACGTGCTGAGCAACAGGGAGCGCTCTCGGCGAGGAGCAGCTCACCGACGGGAGGAACGCCGGCGTTTCGCCACAACTCCCACGAAGCTTCTCTGCAACCTGGCCCCTGGCATCACACCTCCCCCCCTTGTGCGTGCCGACCGACGGCCCCTCAGCTCCCCCCGAATGAGGCCAGATTGAAGGAGGGGCTTCTGGGGGCCGCCGTCGCTGGCGCTTCCCAGCCCTTCGGGCCCCTGCTGCCACCTCACAACTCGAAGATGCCGGCCCAGGGAAGCCGACCGGGCGCAGGCCACCTCGAAGATGCCGAAGAGGTAGGCTCGGTAGAAGCAGTTCCCTCCCGCGCGGCCGCCGGTTTGGGTAGGCTCTGGATTCGGGAAGGTCTTAGAGGGTTGCCGATCGTGTTCTTGCATTTCCGACTGTCGAAGATTTGGGAAGGAGCTCAACGGCTTCCGCATGCTTCCGTTCTCCGGATGTCCACGCGTGTTGGAGAATGGCTTCCTGTGGTCTGGAAGATTGAAGGGGCCCTGAGACACACAAATAAATACACACAAATAACAAGGATTCCCCATATTTCTCCCATAGTTTCTGGGTTTTTGTCTTCCCCCCCCATTTCCCATATTTTCCCAAATCAGAGCTTGCCTCTGTAGGGGTCCTAGCGGATTCATATGGTTAGGCTAAGTTTGCCGCCGGTTTTCGCCGCACGCCCGGGTGCCTGGGTGCCCGGGGGTGCCCGGGTACGTGCCCGGGTGCCCAGGCGTGCCCCGGGGTGTCCGGGGGCGCCCTATAGCCCCATAGCACTATAGGCCAATAGACCTATAGCCCTATAGCCCTACAGCTCTTTAGCCCTATAGCTCTATAGCCCTATAGCTCAATGGCCATACAGCCAAAAAGCCCTATAGCCCTGATTGGGGTTTTCTCCGGCATCATTCGCAAATTATCTGGGGTATCGACGATTAACTGTGTATGTGTGTTTTTGTTTCCCTCCTGGAAGATGCTCGAACGTTGTGGGGGTGAGGCCGAGAAGCAAGAGCGGGAGCGGCAGGAGCGGCAGCAGAACCAGCTATTCTAAGCGTGTGCAGGCTCGTCTCCTCGTGGGCATGTCGATTTCCAGAATCATCCACGTGTACGTTTTTCGATAAAGTTTTTGCGATGCGGCGACCAGACACACTGTCTCCTAGAGGGCAAGTTGACTTCAAGATTCATCCACACGTACGTTTTTCGATACAGTTTTGGCGATGGGGCGACCAGACACGCTCAAACCAGTCCCGTACAGCAGGCTGGCTGCACAGCAGGTGCAGGATAGGCAGAGGAAACAGTTCTCCTGATCGGGTTCCCGGCCGACGTCCAGGCAAGACAAACTGAGAGCGTGGGCGTCGGGGGGGATGGAGACGGCAGGAGGGAGGATAGCGCGGTATCGTCGCTCCCTCGTCTCGTCTTCACAGGGAGAAAGACATACACATAAGCTCCCACTAGCCCATAGGGCTAAGGTAGTCTGACGATAGATAGCTCCTCCTCCGAAGACTGATTCCTCTCCGGGAGGTTCCCCTCCCCCCCTCCCCGGAGTGCTCTCGGCGCGGACGCTGGGCGTTGGAGCGTCCGAGAGGGCCTCGGCGCGACGGCCAAACTCACTGATGTTGGCAAAGTCAGGGGGGGCCATTTAGGCGACTTTGATGACCACGGGGGGGGGGGAGGCAAATCCAGGACCCACCCCCCTTTTCATCGATGGCCTCCAGGATAACCCAAATCTCCTCCTCTCTCCTCCACTCCTTTCCTCGTATGCGTAAATCCTCCGCGTCGCGCACAGGAGCTGGTCGAAAGGGCGGGCAGGGCGTCTTGCCTGAAACTTCCTCCCTGCTCCTGGCCCTGGACCTGAAACATCGACAAAAACTTCACACGTGGAGGAAGGGTGGTTTTCAAAACGTGGATGAAGGGGCCCCAGGACACACAAATAAGTATACACAAATAAAAAACATCCCCATATCTTCCCATATGTTTTGGGTGTCTGTCGTCCCCCCACTTCCCATATTGTTCAAATGTTCTTGGAAATCGAGGATTAATTGTGTCTGTGTTTTTGGTTCCCCTCCTGACGTGGAGCTCGCCTCAGCGCCGCGCACAGTCGTCAGGAAACTGTTGCAGGAGCTTCACGGCCTGAGGGCGGTGTGTGTGGCTCCTGCCCCCGCGCCGCGCGCGCTCGTGCTTTCCACTCGCAGGAGCTCCACGGAGGGAGGGCAAGGGCCACGTTCAGGCTGCTTGGCTCTCTCGCATTGGCGCCGCGGGCACTCTCCCTGAAAAGTTGCAAGAGCTCCATTGATGGAGGGAGCTCCATTGATGGAGGGCTCTCCCTAAAAAGTTGCAGGAGCTCCAGTGAGGGAGGGCGCGTGGTGTTCCAAATTGGGGCTCTCGCCTTGTCGGGCGCTGGCAGAACTGGGTTCAGTGAAACCTGGTTTGGTGATGTGCCCTGGGGGACGCCCCTGCCGCGTTCCACTCACCAGACCTGCCGTCACCCGAAACGAACCAGCTACGGCAGACCTGGTTTCGTGATTCCGGCCAATCCAAGGGCCCCAGGGCTCTACCACTAACCGGGTCCCCTTACCCGGGGTCCTGGCTATACCCCACCTTAGCGCCGCGCATCTTCGTCTTAACACATTTCATGAGCTTCACGGATTGGGAAGGCGGTTCGTTTTCAAACTGTGGCTCTCGCCCTGGCGCCCACACACACTCGCTTAAAACATTTGCATGCGGTTCACGGTTTCCCATATTCAGCGTACCAGAAATTGTGTTTTGGAGCGATCCAGGATCATCAGGGCGCAGCAAAGTTTTGCACATTCGCGGTGCTGAAATCCCAAGAATAGTATCCTGGCACGGTTGACGATCGTCGGGACACCACAAACACTTTGATTCCTGGCGTGCTTCAGGGTCTTCAAACGGTTGTTTCTCAACGGGGCTCTGCCCTGTGGAAACGAATCAGTGCAGGGGCCTATGAAGAAAAAACATCCTCCTCACCATCCTCTCCCCGTTATTCTCCTTCGCTCTCCTCCTCCTCCTCCTCCTCCTCCTCCTCCTCCTCCTGCTCCTCCTCCTCCTCCTCCTCCTCCTCCTCCTCCTCCTCCTCCTCCGCTTGCTTCCTCCTCCTCCTCCTCCTCCTCCTCCTCCTGTTCTGCTCCTCCTCTCCTCCTCCTCAACCTCCTCCTCCCCCCCCCTCTCCCCAGGGCGGGCGGGCGCGCTGGCCGTCGGGACGCGTCCGCCGCACGGCGCCGAAGCGGCGCGCGAGGCCCTCCACCTGGCGCGCGGGGGAGGCGCGGCCGGGGCCCCGCGGGCGAGCTGCAGGCAGCTCGGGGCCTCGCCTGTGTGATCGATCGCTCTCCTTCCTCCTCCTCCCTCCTCCTCTCCTCCCTCCTCCTCCTCCTCTCCTCCTCTCCTCCTCCCCCTCCTCCTCTCCTCCTCCTCCTCCTCCTCCTCCTCCTCCTCCTCCTCCCCTTCCTCCTCCCCTCCTCCTCCTCCTCTCTCCTCCGCCTCCTCCTTCTCCTCCTTCTCCTCCTCCTCCTCCTCCTCCTCCTCCTCCTCGCCTGGGGCCTCCTCCTCTTCCTCCTCCTCCTCCTTCGCCCACGCTGGGGGGCCCTCCTTGGGGGAACAAGAAATGGCATAAACATATAAACTCGGAGGTCCGCGCGGATTTCTCGGATCGGCGCTGGGGCCCCCCGGCGTCGTCTCCGGCGCCGCCCCTGGCGCGCTCTGCGCGCCAGGGAGAGCCCCGAGAGAACCCCGGGAGAACCTGATCTGGAGAGCCCCGAGAGAAACCCGGGAGGGTTCCAAGAGGGCACCGAAAGGTCCCCATTTCAAGTCGCACCGTGCGACATGAAATCGGGCCACCCTGAGGCCCCGCTGGGGCGGGAAGCTCTCGGAACCCCCACCGGGCCCCAAGACTGCCTGGGATGAGCCAAACAGGGGCCCTGCAGGGCCCCGAAAGACTGCAAAAGGGCACCAAATTAGAAAGACCGAAGACCGCAAACTGCAACGCACTCCCGTTTGCACCCCCACAAAATTACCACTTCGAATGCCCTCGCAGGGCCCTTTCGGGCCCGCCTCGGGGCCCCCCAAACCCCGGGGCGGGGCCGAGGAAGTCCCCCAGGGGGGGCGCCAGAAGCACTCCGAGGGGGCCCCGACAGAGCCCGACAGGGCCCAAATTCAAATCGCACTGCGCGACTTGAAATAATGGCAATTTGTGGCCCGAGCGGGGGGCCTCTCGGGGCCCTTCCAGGGCCCGAGGAAGCCCCCAGAGGCCGCCAACAAGTGTGGAACATCACCCTGGGAGGTTTCCCCGGTGGGTGGCCGGGCTCCTCGAGGCACCTGACGCGGCCTCGCGCGAACCCGCGGGGGCGCTCTCGCAACCGCGAGGGCGATCCGAATTGGGGCCCGTTGAGGCCCGTCTTGGGTCGTCTCGGAATTCGCCCCGGCTGTTTCGAGGCCCCTCAGCGGTCTGCGAGGTCTCTCGGGCCCCTCTGGCGGGGCCTCGGGCGCGCCCGCGAGCTGCTCCAAGGCCCCGGGGGGCCAAGCGCGCCCGCCCCGCGCCCACCCTCCGCGCCCCCATCCCTCCAGCCGCCCTGCAAGACGTCCCCCACCACTCCCCCCAGCGCGCTCGCCTTCCAGCGACGGGTGGCGGAGGAGGAGGAGGAGGAGGAGGAGGAGGAGGAGGAGGAGGAGGAGGAGGAGGAGGAGGAGGAACGATCAGAAAAGAAGCCCCCAATCAGCCCCCGAGAGATCCCGTCGGGGGGGGGCCCTCGCGCCGCCCGCCGGCCCCCAAAGTGCCCGCGCCCGACGCCCCGCTCGCCGTCGGGGGCCGCGGAGGGACAGGCCGCGGCCCCCCGCGGCGCCCGCGGAGGTGGCCCCCAGACTGCGAGGCCCAGCGGCGGCACCCCGAGGCCGCGGCACGACGGACGCGGATCATCGACCTCGGGGCGGCGGACGGCTCGCGGCAGCAGATGCAGAGTGCGATCGGTGCAACCCGACCGCGCACGCAGGAACCGCGCGCGGATCCGGCCGCGGCACACTGCGCGCCCGAGTCGGCGCCCGAAGGACGCGCCCGAACGGGTGCCCGAATGAGAGCGAGAATGCTCCCGAATGGAAACGATAATGCGCCCGAGTGGCGCTGCCAAGAAAACGATTGCGTGCCCGAATGGAAGCAATAATGTACCCGAATGGACTGCGAAGAAAACGAGCATGTGCCCGAATGAAGAATTATGCGCCCAAACAGAAACTATCATGTGACCGAATGAAAAAGATGATGTGCCCGACTGGAAAACAGAAAACCGCCTGGGACATCCTCCAAAATACAAGCGGTTCGGGCACACCAAGACGAACGCATTGATTCGGGCACCGATTCGGACGCCGATTCGGGCGCCGATTCGGGCGCCGATTCGGGCACCGATCGGGGGCGGCCCCGTGCACTTTCGACCCATCAGCTCGGCCGCCATTCGGGCGTGGCCGCGCGAGACGCGGGCCGGCGGCAAGCGCGTCGGGAAGTCGGTCGCGCGAGCGCCGCGCTCGGGCACGCTGTGGCGGCAGCGGCGGCGGCGGCGGGCATCGGCGCAGCGGCGGCGGCGCTGGCCGCTGTCGCACGCGGCGGGTGGCGCCAGCGGGGCCAGTGGCAGCACTCGCGGCACCTGTGGCGTCGGTGATTGCTGCGGCGGGTGATGAAGGACGGTGGCTGGTTGCAGCGGCGCCGCGGGCAGTGGCAGTCGTTGCCAGGGAGGCCATCATGTCGGATGTGTTGGCAAAATGTTGCTGCAGGGGGCGTTGGTGGTGATGGCGGCGCTGGCTGCGGTAATGGTGCTGGTGGTTGAAATGTCTCTGTTGGACTTGTAGCGGCAGCGGTGTTGGCGGCCACGTCGGTCGTTCTGGCGTCGCCGGCGGCGCGCGCGGCCGTGCAGGCGGCAGCGTTTGTGGCGGCGGCGATTGCCGGCAGTGGCGGGGGCGCCGGCGTGGCCATCGGCGCGGGGAGGGGCGGCCGGGGAACGGCCTGAAGGGGGCGTTAACAATGACGCTGAATGGCGGTCGCCGCGGCAACGAACTCGCCAGCGGCGATGTGCGTCGTGGCGCCGGTGGCGGCAACGATGGCGGCACTGGCAATGATGTCGGCTGCGCTGGAGGCGCTGCCGCTCGCAGGGCGCGCGGGAGGTGACGCGTAATCAAAGGGGGGCGAGCGCGCCCCTAAGAAGGTCCCTGATAGCCAAAGGTGGCCTCCCAGATGGCAACGGGCAGCCGGGGCCAGGGCAATGCGCGGCCCAACGCGCGCCATCGACCTCCCAAGGCAGCCCATGGGCGGCCCCGGTCGGCCACGGAGTCTCCCATGGCGCCCCTCGAGAATCCAACGTACCTCATGCGCTCACAACACAGTCGACGATGCTTGCCTTTTCGCCCGCTCGCCCGCTCGGTTTTGCTGCGGCTTGGAGAAGGATCCGGCAATGCCAAAAAAAGGCCCTTTGAAAAACCGGCGGGGGATCGCGGGCGGCCCGAACAGCGCCCGCGGGGCCGCGCGGCGGCCCCATTTATCGCTGAAACACCGGTTTCTGCCCCCACATTGTTCCTCCCCTGCCGCCTGGCCCACTTCCGAGATCCCCCCCACCCCTCCGCCTTCCACTGAATCGCGCGCCGCGCTGAGCCGACCCCCCTTCGGGGGCCGCCGCGGGCCCTGGCCCGGGATGCCCTGAGCCCGAAGGGGCGCCCTCGGGCCCAGAGAGGCCCTTGGCCCTGGGACATGGAAGACCCGAGATGCAAACCGCGTCTGCAGACCCGCCGCGCGGGGCGCAAGCGCGCGCGTCACCACCACGCGGCGCGCAGGCAGAGAAGCAGCAGTAGGTCAATTTATAATTCGAGGAATGGCACTGGCAGCAGCAAGGAAAAAATGGAGGAGCAGCAGGGAGAGGGCCGATGCGTGGAGACGTCGCAAGCAGCGAAGGAAGGGCAGCCGCAAGAGCAACGGCAGGCACGAGGTGGAAACGAGCTGATGTCCGACACTCCCTTCCGACATCGCCCCGACCCGTTCCCAGTGGCCCCCGCGTTCCCGCCCCCCCCCCTTCCCCCCTTTTCCCCGCGCCCGTTCCCGCGCGTTTCCCCCGCCCCTTCCCCTGGTCAGATGCGAACATAATCTCTGCGAACGGAATCGAACAAAAAGGCGGCGGCGACGGCGGCTCCCCCCCTTTGACCCCCAGCAGCCCCCCACCCCCGCCCCCCCGCCCCGAACGATCCTGCCCTAGGCCCCCCGCGTATCCATCATCTCCATCCCCCACCACTCGCCCCCTTTCACCCTCCTCTGAATCGCCCTCATCGCCCCCGCACCCCCCCTCCTTAAGGCAATGTATACATCATCATCATCAGCATCATCAGCATCATCAGCATTCATCATCATCATCATCATCATCATCATCATCATCATCATCATTGTCCTCGCCCATGCCCCCCCCCCTTGCGACGCGCGTTGAGGGCGCGTCGCGACTGGAAGCCGCGCAAGAACACTCTGGCGCGCGGGGCGCGCGAAGTGCCAAGCGCACCGAGTGCGCCAGATACACCAATCGACTACAGGTAGGAATGACCCATGGCTAGAGTGACCTCTGGCGCGCGGTTTCAGGGGCGCCCGCGGGGGCCCAATGCAACGGCGCAAACCGGCGCTGCAACGCCGCGGCAATGATCGGCGGGGCGCCACTCGACAGACTTCGCGCGCCAGCGGGCAACCGCGGAATGCCGCCGATTGAATGCGAGCACCCCGAACGGCACTCCGAAGGCACTGCGGAAGCAGACGCTGCCGGGGGCCACCGCGACGAGGTCAGGCAGAGCCGAGCTGCGTCGCGAGGACGTTTGACCAAGCCCGACGCCATGGCCAGAACCGGCCCCATCCGAGAGCCTGGAATGCTTGAATATCTTTGGATAACTTGTAACAATAAAGATCCTCACTGGTGCGATAAATACATGCACGCATATTCAAAGATATTCAAGCCAAACGTTTGGGATTTGGGCTGGGACTCGGGACTTGCCCCGGGCCGGAAAACGCGCCGTCTGGTCGACCGGCCCCCCCTCAAACAACCGGCGCAAACTGTTGGGTGCGACGCGTGTGCGTCGCTGTTGATAGCAAGGGGTGGGCCCGGACCTGGCGCGCTCAGGTGCGAGCGTAATCGCGCGATGCAGGTGCCGACTCGAGGCCAAACTCATCCCGCAAGAACAAGCGCCCGCCCCCCTCGGGGCCAGCGCCAACGGCCACTCCAGCAAAGGCTCACTCCCACGCGAAATCGAACCAACTGCGCGAAGCACGCCAGGCGCTGCCCTGGCCGCGCCAGGCGCGCCAAATGTGCCCGGCTTGCCACATGCCACAGGAATGGCAGGCGCGCCGCGCGCGATGGCGCGCAAGGCACGGAACGGCCCAACTAGACACGATGTCAAGTCCCCGCAGATAACCGGCCAAGCAATGACCAGAACACTCTCGCGGCCCCGAAAGCCACCACGAACCATCCATCCAGACGCCCAAGCCATCGCGCGTCAACGCATCAGGGCCCCATGACATTCGCAGGAAGCGATCGGCCACGTCCGATCGTTGAGAACGACGGCTACCAAGACGCTGCAATAGTACACCACGAACAACGCACACGCTTATCCAGATCGCACGCCAGCCACGCGCAAGGTGGGCGATCGGCCAGGCAACGTCGCGAAACCACACATCCGAAGCACCGCGGAGACCCCGGCGATGCCCAGGTCGAAGCGCTCGCGCGCGAGCCGCGCCCAGCGGCCCGCTCCGAGGCACTCGTCCGTCGTATGATGCACGAGGTCATGCGCGGCATGTCCGAGTGCTCGTAGATGGCGCTCCCCACTGCCAGCTGCGGGGCGAGGTCCACGCTCGGGCCCTCCGAGGGCCCTCCAGATGCACATCGGGCGCCGTCAGCGCGCTCTTCTTGTTGGAGACGCTGCCCCCAAGTCCAGGTGGTAGATGTTGCCCAGGTCGCTCTCAGCTCTGGCGAGCAGCGCAGAGCGCAAGGCGCCTGGCGCGCGCTGCGCCTGGGCGCCCGAAGCGGGGGCGCCCTGACGCGCGTCGTTCCCGACCAACTCCAAGTAGTTGAGCTCCGCAGGTGGCCCGCGGAGCGGGTCGCATCCCTGGGCGACAGGCGGGGCCCTGGGACAGGCCTCCGGCGCGCGCAGGATCAGTCGCCGCGTCGCCATCGGCTGCGCTGCGGAATCGAAGCGCGCGGGCTTGCGAGGTCGAGCAGGCCGCGCATCGAGTGCGCGGGGGCGCCGGCAGGCCGCGCGCGCACCTGCCGCGGCGATCCAGTAAGCCACCGCGGCGTGGCGCCACGCTGCTGCGCGACACGTCGCTTCCCCTTTTGCAATGCACAGGATTCCCCTGTGGAGCATGTCAGCGTAGACGTGGGGCTGGTAGTCGGCGGGCGCCTGGCCCCAGTCGCCCGCGAATATGAAGGGCGGACCGAAGTGTTTCACATGGTCCGCCAGCGCGCGGTAGCGGTGGAGGTTCGCACATGTGTTGTCGGTCGCAGAGGTGGGGCCCATGCATGCGGAGCCCATGGCCAAGCCGCCTGGCAAGCCACAGTTCACGCGGATGAGGACGGACTCGGTGGGCACGAACGCGAAGGCTCCCTCTCGTCGGGCTGGGCAGCAGCGAGGTCTGGATGTGTGCCCTCGCGGAGATAGCCGCGCCAGCGCTCGGAAACAAAAACAATGGCTAGCCTCCTGCGCGGCGTGACCTAGGGAATCCAGCCTTGCGCGGCAGCCCAACGCCGCGCACGTTCGAGCTGTTCTCCGCGGCCACAACCTCGGCGCCCCCTGCGCGCTCATCCAACAACAGATGGAGCGACTTCCAGCCGAGCTCCTTGCAATCCTCGACGCCGTGGGTTCGCCGCCCCCACCCTCGCCAGCGCACTCCCCGGCGTTGGCGGCGGCGGCTGTGGCGTCGACGTCCATGGCAGGAAGGAAGGTCTGGCCTGGCGGAAACGCAGAAGTCGCAGGCGCTGCCGCCACAGCTCGAATCGGCCGCTGCTGTCCCGAAGGTCCTGCCTCGGTCGGCTGCGAAGCAGCCGCCGCAAGGGCTGGCAGCGATGGCGCAAGCTGGACGGAGAGGCTGCCCGAGGGGCTGCGCGCCGACGGATTCCTTGGAGTTGCCGTTCACGCAGCGCCTGCGCGAGGATGCGCTGAAGGTTCGCCGTGGCGTTGGCCGCCCCGTTGGCTCGGACGACGGCCGCGGGCTGCGCGAGGGCCGCGGCGGTGGCGCCCGCGGCCTGCGCCTGGCTGACCTCCGCACAGGTGGCGGCGACTTCCGTGGCGAGGACCTGGCGCTGCTGCTTGCCCTCTACGAGCCGCGCCGTTTCGGCGGGCCCCCCCCCGCTGTCCTTGGCGCTTGGCGGCTGCCGTCCGTCGCGATCACGCCCGCAAGCCCCCGCAAGCTGAAAACATTCCCCTTGAACCCGCAAGCCCATGTCGCACGGCAGGCCAAAACCTTGGCATCCTGCATGCCCTGGTAACGTAGTGACCGCGCAGCAGGGCACTGGCGCCCTCCACGCGAAGCAGCGCCCCGGCCGCGGAGCGCCAGCGGCGGAAGTGCCTGGCGAAAGCGAGCGGCGATCGCGGCGGCCGCTCGTGACACGTGGGATGGCGAGCGCTCTCGGCGGGCGCGCACCGTTGGAGGGAGAAGAGGAAAGCGCAGCGCGGGAAACAGGCGGCCCCAGCTGCCCGAGCGCAAAACGTCTGGAGGAGGAGGGCAGGAGGAGGAGGAGGAGTAGGAGGAGGAGGAGGAGGAGGAGGACGAGGAGGAAGAGATGTTTCAACATCAACCGACTGACAAGTCTTACACTTTGGGAGGGCGGCGCCTCCTCACAGAAGGTGCCCAGCTCAGAGAGATGCTGGATGGGACCAGGCTGGCTGAGAGAGGCAGCAGCCTGGACGCGAAGCGGAATGGCTGGCGCTCAAGGTATGTTTCCTCCTCTGACACGTTCACCACCAGCCGCACTGGGAAGGCCCAGAAATAACGCACGGCGGGGCAGGGCTGGGTGGCGCTCGCGGTCTGTTCCATCCGCTGCCGCTTTCGCCACCAGCCTGCCCAAACACCGACATCGCAGCAACCGTGGGGGGACTCACGCCGAAAGCAAAGGGAAGGGACGAGAATGAGCGGGAAAAGGAAGGAAAAGCCGCCAGTCCGACGGTGCCGCGGACACGGTGAGCACATCAAGGACGCCAGTTCAGTGACGCAGTGAACAAAGAAAAAAGAGAGTTCAGTCTGAGCTCCCCGTTGTAGGCGCGTCGGCCTAGGCAGGGTGTAAACAGGAGGAGCGGCTGCAGCTCCAGGCACACAAGACTGAGTGGGGGCACCTCCCGCAGGCACAGCGCCACAGCCGCTCGAAACCGATGCGGATGCGTTCGCATCTCCAGCGAGGTTGGGAGGACGGGCATTTCAAAAACAGAGCGGGGGCATCTCCGGAAGGTACAGCGCCGCTGCCACTCGATACAGGCGTGGAGGCACCTCCCGAAGGTACAGCGCCACAACCAGCTTCAAAAGGAGCAGGGGCACATCCCGCAGAAGGAGGAGGCTGAGGAGGAGGAGGAGGAGGAGGAGGAGGAGGAGGGAGAGGAGGAGAAGGAGGAGAGATGAGACAGGAGGGAGGAGAGAGGAAGGAGAAGAGAAGAAAGAGGAGGAGGAGAGAGGAGGAGGAGGAGGAGGAGGAGGAGGAGGAGGAGGAGGAGGAGGAGGAGGAGAGATGAGAGAGGAGGAGGAGGAGGATGAAGAGGAGGAGGAGGAGGAGAGGAGGAGGAGGAGGAAGGACGAGGAGGAGGAGGAGGAGGAGGAGGAGGAGGAGGAGGAGGAGGAGGAGGAGGAGGAGGAGAGAGGATGAGGAGGGGAATCAGTGCAAACAAACGACTCATCAACGATGTAGCGGTAGACCCTCCTTCCTGTTTCCTTGCCATGGTTCCCTAAACGAACATGCCCCATTGAAAGGAGGAGAAGGGGGAGACAGAAGCCAGAGGAGGAGGAGGAGGAGGAGGAGGAGGAGGAGGAGGAGGAGTAAGAAAAGGACCACGACGACGATGATCTCACGAGGAGGACAGAAGAGCATGAGGCGCGCAAAACATTGCACACAAGTCAATCACAACCACTCCGCTACCAACATAGGCCAGTCCTCCTCCTCCCCCCTCCTCCAACCACACCTGCTCAGTATACCCCTTCCTCTTGACCCTCCTCATCATCATTCTCCCTCCCTCCCTCCCTCCCTCCCTCGTGTCCTGCCTCCTACTCCCTCATCCTTTCCTTGCTCCCACGCTTTCCTGCTCCCTCCTGCTCCCTCGTGTCCTCCTCCTCCCCCTCCTCCTTCTCCTCCTCGTCCCAGGTACACTCGCAATGGAACTGGCAAGGGCAGAGATGGAGGTGGCCTTCGGCAGGAAGCCGGGGTTGTCCATGTACTGGGCCTGGCAGCTGAGAGCGCCACGTCTAGTGCAGAAGCAATCCGACCGCGATGTGGTTGCGCAATCGCTCTTGGGGAAGGGGGGCTCCGTGGAAGAACATGCTTGACAGAGCAGAAATTCTTAACATGATCGTTGCTTCCGCATGTGTGGCGCCATCCGGTTTCTAGGAATCCACAGTGGACTAGACAAGGCATTGTAAGACAAAACCAGTGCTTGCACGTCTATGCTGTTAGGGGGATGGGTGTCTTCCGCACTCGGTGCCCTTTTTACTCTGCGTGCCAACTGTCAAAGGGCACCGATGCAGTGTCTCCGAAATTTGACCTAGTACTGTTCTGCGCGGCGCATGATGCATAGCAGGCAAAGCATGAAGTCATATGTCTGTCAAATTAAGAGCTTAGCGAGCGCGGGGAGTGGCAACACCAAGCCCGCGCCTGTCTGAAATATGCTACGAGGTTGCTGGCACCGCTTTGGCTCAAGATGACGCGGCCAAAGCAAGATAACATCCTTTGCCCGTTCCGGTGAGGAAGAGGAGTCAGTCTCAGCGGGGAGGCCAGCTGCTCTTCCGACTCTTCGCTACCTGTAAACACCCCTGTCAGGCTGAAACTCAGGATCACGGTAGATAGCAGCCTCGCAGCCGCGGGTCGGCCAGCCCCATCGACCCCGCAGCCGACGAGCGCGGCTGCCGCCGCTGACATCGCCCAGTAGGGCGCCGATGACACAACCGCCCAACTTGCCGTGGCCCTCGGCGATCCACCCGCGGCCCGAGTGCCGACCGACGGCGCGGAGCTCTCCGCGGAACGCTTCCGAGGTGCAGCAGTCGAAGAATTGCATCACAAAGCTTGCAACGCAAAGCATGGCATCGAGGGGGGAATGGAAGAGGCGAGCGGCAGGTGGAGGTGGGGTGCTCCAGCAGGCGACACGCACACAGGGCGCCTTCAGGGAGTCGAGCGGCTGGAGGGGCCCCACCAGCGAAACGGCCTCCGCGGCGCTGCGGACCTGGGCGTGCGCGCGGGGAGCGCGGGCCGCTCGACGCGGCCGGCGCCCACTGGCGGCGATGGCGGCGGCAGCTGCAGGTGATGCCAGAGGACGAGCGAGCGAACCACGCGAGCATGCCTGTCGGCTGCTCGGCCCTGTGCAGGGCATGGGTGTACAATTCGACTACCAGCCAGACAACATATATGAAACGTGAACAGGATGTGGAATTGTGAAAAATCGACCCCCCGTGAAACGAACGGTTGCGTGATAATCGACCCCCGTGGAAAAAAGATGGCTGGCCATGTTGGACATACATTGACAGCTCCATGTCGCTAGACTGGCAAGTAGTTATGGGCCACGTGTACTTGCACTGTGGGTGGGAACTGAGAAGGGGCCCGCCCGTCCTGGACAAAAACCCTTGTTCCGATGTGTGGCCGCCGCGATCGCCACGACGACCTCCACAAGCGACCTGGAGGTTTGGTTTGGGGTCGGACATCACTCAACGAGAGAAGGGCGATGCCGCTACGAACGGAACGAACGCCACCATAGCGAAAGCTGTCCCGACTGCGGGGATATGGGCGTGTAGTGCCGCAGCACTCGATGCGTCTTCTCGGCAGAGCCTTTTGGAAGATGACGGGTTGCCACTGTCTTTGAGGATGGTGGACCAATTCTATGGCGTAGCTTTAGACCCGTGTGCCTGCAAATACTCACACAAGTCGTCGCACAATTCTACTCCGTGGCTCGTAGGGTGGTGTTCCTTTCGCTCGTCCTTCCGGAACTACACACCACGCACTGCATGGCCAAAGTCTCTCTGGGGTGTAGGGGCGCTTAAGACACCCCGCGGCCTGGCGTTTCAAATAATCCTGGGCAGCGCCCGGGGAGTGGGCGAAGGGGGGACGGCCCCTGGGAACAATCGCCCACTCCGACTTTGCCCGAATCCTAGCCTGGTCCGAAGAGTAGCGGAGGTCTATCCTTCAACCATGGCAGCGACGGCGACGACAATAACCAGCATCAATGACGATGGCGACGATTGCGTCGACAGAGACGATCGCAGTGCCAGAAGCGACAGGCGGCAGCCACGACGGTAGGGGGCCAACACGACGACGACGATGAGGACATTGCTGTGAACTTGTGCTTGTGGGAGGTGGGGTGCTGGGCCGAAGAGGGAAAGGAGGATGTGGAGTGTGGAGCGGAGCGAGGCGGAAAGGATGGGGCGGGAGAGGGGAAAGGGAAGGGAAGGGGAGCGGAGTGCAACGCATGGCGAGGGAGGGAAGAGGGGATGGAGAATGAGGAGAGGGGAGAGGCAAGAAAGGGAGAGAGGAAGCCGAGGCGGGGGACGAGGCGGACGGGTCAAGAGGATTGGAGCGAGAGGACTCACGGGCGGCGACCGCATCCCTAACCGCGCCCTCGCGGTCTGGATTCCGGGGCGCGGTCCCGCGGCTACGTCCCGCGCCTGGCATCCGCGAGGAAGCGCCCCGCATCCGCGGGGTCGCGGCCCAGCGGGCCTGGCCCGCGAGGCCGCGGATACGGAGCTGTGCTTCTCCCACGCAGGGCCCTCATCCTCCTCCTCCTCCTCCTCCTCCTCCTCCTCCTCCTCCTCCTCCTCCTCCTCCTCCTCCCTCTCCTCCTCCTCCCTCTCCTCCTCTCCTCCTCCTCCTCCTCCTCCTCCTCCTCCTCCTCGTCCTCCTCCTCTTCCTCCTCCTCCTCCTCCTCCTCCTCCTCCTCTCCTCCTCCGCCTCCTCTCCTCCTCTCCTCTCTCCTCCTCCTCCCTCTCCTCCTCCTCCTCCTCCTCCTCCTCCTCCTCCTCCTCCTGGCTCAAGTCGGCTCTCCGCCGGCTTGGGCGGTACTCATCTTGGCTCGAGCTCTGCACACTTCAGCTCGCCAAACTCTACCGCTCTTGCCGAGAGCCTCCATATGCTGGATGTCTTGTGCGCCGCTCATCCGCGTGCGGCCCCCCGGCAGACCTCTGGCAGCGCCGCCCGTCGGGCTCGGTCGGGCGCGAAAGGTGGCCATCCGGCATGCGCAAGTGCAGGCGCTGGCCGTGAGCCGCCTGCTGGGGTGCAGTACCCCGCCCGGACTCGACCTCGGCTTCGAGAACACGCGCTTCGCGGACACCGCGTACGGCCTCGAGCTGCCGATCGAGCAGGCACTCGATACGGACGCCCAGTACGACCTAGTGCTGGACACGCTCGGGATCGCGCCGTCCGTGCCGACGACCGCCCCGCTCCTCAGGGGCGACGAGGAGGAGGACACCTACTTCCTCACCACGGAGGCGCCGAATATGCCGCCTGTCGTCGAGGACTACACCATCACCAAGCGCGGGACCCTGCAGGAGGACCAGATCACCGCGAACTCCGAGGATGGAGACCTCGAGCCCTCGACCAGGGAGGCGCCCTACGTGCCATCTTTCGTCGAGAACTACGGCTTCATCATGCGAGACACCCTGCAGGAGGAAAACTCAAGGACGCCTTCGAGGACGGAGGCAACCACGACTCTAACAAGGAGGCGCAGTGCGTGCCGCCGAACATCGAGAACTACGGCTCCACCACGGAGACCACCATGAGCAACACCCTGCAGGAGGAGAAGCTTCCAGAAGACAGGGACATCGACTTCCTGGCCATGGAGGCGCCGCGCGTGCTGCAGAGCGGTGAGACAGACGGCAGCACCATGCGCGCAACCCTGCAGGAGGAGAAGCTCATTAATACTGCCGAGGAGAAGAAGCTCTTCGAGAAGCAGAACGACGTTGAGGAGGAGGAGGCTGGAGGTACGCAGGCAGAGTCTACACTTGATGCTGGAGCTACAACAAGGACTCCAACGGGAACTGGCAGAGCGTGAACGACAAAAGCCATCACGATAATATCGAAACGAAGTACTTGGAGTACCTCCTCGACAGCAGCCAACACGTCGCGAAGGTCGACATGCTCGACGCGCGCCTCGTTATCAATTTCAAGGCAGGGTACTTCAGACCAGCAGGGAGCCGAGGTGTATCAGAGCGTCGTGACATCAGAAGGCAGATCATCAGCTCTGCCAGGTAGTGAACACCAGTAGCCTATGCACCCTCTTCCGAATGGGCCGCCGCGGCTGTAGTAGGCAGTGTGCTCTGGTATTGTTGCTCGCATATGCTGAGCTCTTCTCTGTTGTGTGCACGCCTTGCTTGTTGCATGTGACATCTGAGCTCGTACATGAAGATATGGAGATTGCCCTGCCAGTTGCCCCGCCGCCGCCCTCTCACGGAAGAGGCCAGGCGGGGAGCTTCGTGAAGAGCTGGCAGGATGTAACAGCAGCTTGAAGGCTGCCCCCGTCTTTCCCTGCCCATCCCTGCCGTCCTGCTCCTCAATGTTGGGGCGGAGATGCGGGGCGATTGAAGGAGAGCGGATATAACCCCAAGGTTAAGGGTTGGGTCGGGTCGGCCAGACCTTAGCCTTCCCCCCCGTAGCATGTGATGGTCCTCCTCCTCCTCCTCCTCCTCCTCCTCCTCCTCCTCCTCCTCCTCCTCTTGCGCGGCGGCCTGGCCTCCCTCTCGAAGGCCAGGATGTCCGCGTCCTCGGGCGTGCGGCGGCTGGGGGGAGGCCGGGCACGCCCCAGCCCCTGGCCGCCCCCGAGCCCGTGCCCGCGTCTCGTGCCTCACCAGCCTGGAACATACAAGGCAGTTTTTAATACATGGGACTGTTTAAGCATGTGGGATTTTGAATACGTGGCTCATTTATGAAGAAATGTATGCATGAGCTCATCGCTGTTTTGAACACTAAATCCCTGCATGTGTAATACATGATCCGCACGCGGAGCATGTAATTATTAAAACTGGCGGCTGGGCATCGCCCCATCACGATGCCGATCTCAGGGAGTCCCTCAGTTTCTGAGGGCGCAGCCCTAAAGATTGCCATCGCCTCTCGGCGTGTCGATCCTAGGGACAGGGATCAGCTCGAGGCTGGCGCGTGCCCGCGGCGGAGCCCGGCCGGCCGCTTCGCAGCTCCCAGACCCGGGCCAAGTGGAGGGCGGCGAGAGAGGGCGGCGCCCCACCCGGACCCCCTCGAGCCAGGAAAAACTCGCGACGGGAGGCTGTTCCCTATTTTCGCGGCCTCATGGGGGCCCTCACGGGGCCCCGGGACCGTCAAGAAACGATTCCGGGCGGACAACCGGTCCTGGGGAGTGGGTCGAGAGCTCGGGGGGTGTACGAAATGAAAAAACCATGACGTCGGGGATCTGGGCACGGCTCCCAAACCAGGGTCAGCCAGGGGGGATTGGCTGACCCCCCTCAGCGGTGACCCCCGTTGCGTGAGCCCCGAAGGCAGCTGGAAGAAGGTTCGTCCAGCCGTATCCCCCGCCCCCCCTGCCCCACCCCCAAATGCTGCCCTGCACCGCCTGCCGCGCCGTCTGCCACGTTGCCTCCGACTACCCGTCGCCCCACGTTCTGTCCCCTTTCCATCCCTCGGACGTCCAGTTCCCGTCCATTGCCAGATGGTCCGATGCCGTCGCCGTCGCCGCCGCCACCACCACCGCCGTCGCCACCGCCACCGCCGCCGCCGTCACCACCGCCGCCGCCACCGCCGCCGCCGCCGCCGCCGTCGTCGTCGTCGCCGTCGTCGTCGTCGCCGCCGCCGCCGCCGCCGCCGTCGTCGTCGCCGTCGACGTCGTCGTCGTCGTCGTCGCCGTCGTCGTCGTCGACGTCGTCGTCGTCGTCGTCGTCGCCGTCGACAACGTCGTCGTCGCCGTCGCCGTCGTCGTAGCCGTCACCGTCGTCGCCGCCGTCGTCGCCGTCGACGTCGTCGCCGTCGTCGCCGACGCCGCCGACGTCGACGGCCCAGACGTTCGGGGGCCGGGCCTCGCCGAGAAGCGCGCCCGCGGCCGAGCGAGGCTATTAGGGGGCCAGATGCGAACCCTTCCCCTACCCCCCACGATTTCTGAGGGGGAGAGTGGGGTTCACTTCGCTCGGGCCCCGGCGGAGGAAGATGAGGAGGAGGAGGAGGAGGAGGAGGAGGACGAGGAGGAGGAGGAGGAGGAGGAGGAGGAGGAGGGAGGGAGGGAGGAGGAAGAAACGAACACGACGGCGGCGGCGGCGGCGGCAGCGACGACGACGTCCGCCTCTCGCCGCAAGTGGGCGCCCCGCGGGGCGAGCGGCCGTGCCGCCACGGGCCCTCTGGCGCGTGCGCGCCCCGCCCGCGTGCCGAGCGCCGGTCTCTCGCGCACGCCCGCGGGCCCTCGGGGCTCTGCCCCTGCACCGTCTCTTGCCTGGGGCGCCACATGCGAACCCTGCAGGGCAGTCTTTAGTACATAAGACTGTGAAAAGCATGGGATGTTTAAAGCACGAGTAATGTATGAATACGTGTATGCAGAAGCTCATCCTCGTATTTACTAATCAACCCTTTATCTTTAATACATGGTCCGCACGCGGAGCATGTATCAAAAACGGCACTGTACCCCTACCCCCCCCCCCCCCCGATTTCTGGGGGGGGGGTGGGGTTCACTTCGTTCGGGAGCTCCCGAGCGAAGTGAACCCCAGCCTCCCCCTCAGACATCGTGGGGGTGGGGGCAGGGCTCGCATGTGGCGCCCCATTCCCACATCTGGCCCGCACCTGGCCCTGGACGAGCATGGAACAGCTGTTCAACCGACTCGACGCCACGCATCAGAAGCCCGCGCCTTGGCTGGGTAGTCGAAGCCAATCTGGCGCCAATCTGGCAGGCCCAATCTGGCAAACGGGGGCAATCTGGCGAGGGAGCCAACGCGAATCCAGTCTGGCGAATAACCCAAATCCTCCAATATGGCCAGGCCAGATTGGCCCTTGGGGCCCAATCCAGTCTGACAGTCTGGCCTTCGACTACCCAGCCTTGGGGGATCGAGCCCTTGCACGCTCTCTCTTGTGACCCAGCACTGCTGCAGTGTCGCAACTGTCGAGACGGCCGCCCGTGGCACCCCCCCCTCCTCCTCCTCCTCCTCCTCCTTCTCCTCCTGCTCCTCCTCCTCCTCCTCCACCTCCTCCTCCTCCTCCTCGTCCTCCTCCTCCTCCAAATGTCGCAGTTTTCTGCAGCGCGCTGACCCCACGCGCAACCACAAGCCAGGTCGTGACGTCGAGATCATGCTGGCTGGCGCAGTCCACGCCAGCGCCATGTGTTTGAATTGGAGGCCTCCTGGGTGGGGTCGGAGTAGATGGGGTCGGAGGCTCGCGCCGTATCGCCAGTGCATCGACGATGCATCGGCGATACATCGGCGATGCATCGGCGACGTTGGCGATGCATCGGCGCCATCGGCGTTGAGGAATTCTAGCTCTGCGGTGCGAACCTCCGACCACATCTACTCGGAGCCCATCTGGGAGGCCTAGACTAACCAAGAACTTCGTGGCCACGGAGACACCGAACGAGCAGGCAAGAGGAACAAACGCGGGCAAAACAGCATCCGCACAACAGCAGCGTGCATCCCGCGCCCTGCCCACTAGCGCTCTGTGAAGAGCGAAAGTGGCACAAAAAGAACCTGACAGTTGATAAATAGCCCCGTCAAACCCTCGGGTGGCTCCAACCACACGCCAGGCTGGACAGCATGGACTGGGACCTCGACCCCCTCCTCTGCGTCTCCTCTCCTCTCCTCTGCCCCTCCTCTCGTGCCCAAGGAGTTGCGGAAAAGGAAGGAGAGATGAGGGGAGGAAGTGGGACGCAGGAGAGAGGAGGGAGCGAGGAGGGAGGAGGAGGGAGGAGGAGGAGGAGGATAGAGGAGGAGGAGGAGGAGGAGGAGGAGGAGGAGGAGGAGGAGGAGGAGGAAGTGGGACGCAGGAGAGAGGAGGGAGCGAGGAGGCACAGCGGGAGGGGAGGGGGGACGAGGGGACGAGGGAGCGCGAGGGGAGGTGCCAGCTGGTCGGATCTGTGGAGGTCCTGGCAGGCCACCTTCCCTCCCCCAGCCCCCACCCCTCCTCCTCCTCCTCCTCCTCCTCCTCCTCCTCCTCTCCTCCTCCTCCTCCTCCTCCTCCTCCTCCTCCCTCCTCCTCCTCCTCCTCTCCCTCCCTCCCTCCTCCCTCCTCCTCCTCCTCCTCCTCCTCCTCCTCCCCCAGCCCCACCCCCTCCCGCTCCCATCTCTCTTCCACCACCGCTGCTCCTCCCCCCCTCAGTCCCCCCTCCGTAGCCATCTATTCGGCTCCAGTGGGTTACCTCCCTTCCTGGGCCGAACTCGATTCTGCGCCCACGTCCCTCGAGGCCTGCGTGGCCCAGCGACATCGCCGCGGTGCCATGGTCGCCGCCTTCCGGCTCGGTCGACAGGCTGGAGGTGGAGGGCTGGCGCGACAGGATCTCGAATGTGCCGTGGGGCTGGCCGTCGATGACAGCGTGAAGGGCACCTGCGTGGAGGAGGTTAGGGGGCCACATGCGAACCCTACCCCCACCCCCCACGATTTCTGAAGGGGAGGGTGGGGATCACTTCGAAGTGAACCTCACCCTCCCCTCAAAACTCGTGGGGGGTAGGGGTAGGGTTCGCATGTGGCCCCCCAGAGGTGGCCAACATGGATGTGCTGGAGGACCAGGCCGAGGAGTGCAGGGATGCCTGCGCGCGCGGGCGGGGTCTCGGCGGTGAGGGCGTCGCGCACAGCAGGGTGGCTGCCCTGGTGCCATCGAGCGGTGGAGCTCGAGGAGGTCGCAGGGGCGTGTGGCCGGGCGGCGGTGTGACGTGTCCCTCGTGGTGGCCACGGCCGCGCAGGCCCGAACGTTCCTCGCCCAGGGGGCGGCGCCCGCGCCGCCAGCGCGGCGCGCCAGCCGCGGCCGCGCGGCGGTGGGGCCGAGGAGAGGACGCAGACTTCTCACCACCACTACCATAGGTAGAAAGAGGGACCAGGAGGACGAGGAGGAGGAGGAGGAGGAGGAGGAGGCGGAGGAGGAAGCCATTGGCCGAGGAGAGGCAGGGCCCTCGTCACGCTCGTCGGTCGCCCAGGTCGGCCTGGGCTCGCGCGCCGCGGGCCACTGGCGCCGCAGCCGCGGCGGCAGGAGCAGCCGCGCCCCGAGAGGGAGAGCCGGCCTGGCACCGCCGCGCCTGCCGGGTGAGGAGCCAGGACGGGCTGCTGGTTCGACTCGCGGCTGCAGCGTGCCGATCGGGACAGCACCACTCGGCTCGGCAGCACACGTCCGACGAGATGGCGGGAAGGTGCGCCGGAGGGCGGGCAGGCTCCAGGGCGGCCGCGGGGCCCAAGAGGACAGCCCCCCGCAAGTCCGAAGGGTCCGCATCCGCGGGAAGAAGAAGGAGAGGACCACCCCTCGGAGGACAGCCCTGACCATGGCGACATGACGGCCAGCAGCAGTACAACTCCCAGCAGCACAAGCAGTACGACGACCAGCAGAGCGGATGGAGTGGACAGCAACCAAGAAAGGCCGGATGGAGCGCAAGATGGAGATCGGCATCGAGAGGCCGCCAGCCGCAAAGTCCGGCCACGCCAAGGCAGAGAACAAAAGCAACGTGGAGGACGGGTACATTCAGAAGTACAACTTGTCCAAGCGACAGGCCGCGGTGCTGGACGAGATTATGCCATGGCCCGTCGAAGACCAAAAAGCATGAGAGGTTCAGCTTTCCTCCCAACGAACACGACATACGAAAGATCTGGTAGACGACGGCACGATCCAGGCGAAGGTGGAATACGGCAAGCTGACGAAAGAGATCGCGATCGAGAAGTGCATGATCCATATGAGAACCCTGCCAGCGCATACGTTAACTCCGCCAGCACGCCGACGAACTAATATCCAGAAGGAAAAAACTCAATCAAATAATCGCATAGTGGAAGAAGGAGAAAAACGACATCGACGGAAAGCTCGGTGTACTTAAGACCCCCATCGAGGAAGCGACGCAGTCGAGAGGATTGAAGGAGATCTTGGAGGACTCGAAATGCGACGGGGACGACGATTCCACGTCGAAGGACGAGGACGAGCACGAGGATGCGAAACAACAAGCAAACAATAGGCATAATGCCACACCCAACAAGAAGGGCAACCACATCAAGCAACCCGGACAACCGACAGGAACTGGCGAAGATAGTTGCGGAGCTCCACAAGCGACTTGACCAACAACAATCACAACAATGAGTACACCAGCACCACCTCACCTCCTGCACCACGAGGGAGAGAGGCTGAAGCAAAAGACAGAGGAGAGCAGCAATCCATCAAACGGTAGCACAAGCAGCTGAAGGCCAGCCAAAGGGATAACCTCGAGGAGGCGCTGATGAAGCAGGAGGAGCATTACCAGACCGAGGCCACAGCACAAAGCGCAGAAGCCAAGAAGCACCTAGAGTAGACCGAGGCTGCCATAGTGGGCATCAACCAATGGGAAATCGAGATCCACAAAAACATCGCCAAAAGGCAAATGGAGGAGACGGAGTGCATGGTGTACGATTTCAAAAAGAAGGCGGCGACCGAGAAGCAAAAGAACGAGGAGGCGAAAGAGATGCTGCATGATATCCATTCATCCATCGAAAGCTGGGAACAACGTGGAAAACAGGAAGCAGAAGAAGGATTGCGACAAAACCAAATACAACTACGATTCAACATGCAGGAGCAGCTTCACCGCCAAGAACAACAAATGCAGCAACATACCCAGCACATTCTACTCGGGCACGCAAAGCAACACAGTGAACGAAACATTCGCGCCCGCCAAAAACTGGAGGCTGAATAACGACATTGGCAAGAGCGCGTCGGGGAAGAGATCAAGCAGCGAGACAACCAGATGCATGGCATGGAATATCGAGATGTACTGCGGCATGGCGAAGAAGTGGAACATCATAAACACAAAAACGAAGAGCACGACCAGTTTAAGGAGCAGGTGTTGGTTCAGTACGGCGAGATGCAGGCACATTGTTCCAACAACGGATCCAATACCACGAGATAGAGCAGTGGAAACAACACGGGATCAAGATCGCTCAAGAACACGCTCAAACTCAACATATACAACTTCAGAAGCACCATGCCGAGCTTCAAGCCACGCTGGACAACGAACGGATCAAGCCCGAGCTCCAGCAGCGGCACCTCCAAGAAGCACCCCAGAAAACGCGCGACATGCACGACGATATCGACAAGGACGTAGTGATTGAGCTCGAGCACCAACTCCAGGAGCAGCACGACGACGACAACAGGAACCAGCACATTGCCAACGCCGAAGAAGCAAGGGCCCGCAACGAGACAGCCCGCTACCTACACGCCTTGGCACCCGAGCAGCACGACAGCATCCGACCTGACCTACAAGCGTTCCTGACCGAGCTCACAAAGACCCTGCGAGACGACCGAGACCACCGACAGCGACCCAATGACGCAGGAGCTCGACGACACCCCCCACATGCACATGCCAGTGCCCCGACCAAGACCGACAACCACACCTGCACACCCGACGACTCCAACCGACCAGTGCAGAGACGACGGACACGACGCCGCAACAAGAGCGAGCTCTGGCACACCTGTGCCTGACGCCCAACGCGACCCCGCCTCGTCAGCCGACGCACCGACGAGGACACCACCGCTCACCCCTACGCTCAGGGCGAGCCCGTCCCCACTCCCCACGGAGCAACCAACTCCACTGGCCGACTCAGCGTACGGGTGGCCTGGGGAAGAGTGGGCGGAATGCGAAGAACTGAGGAATAGCACAATGGAGTACGAACGAAATGAAAATGAAGATAAAGGGAAAAGAGTAGAGAAGACTGGGAAAGACCGTTGAAAAGTGAACGCTGCCCTCTCGCTGCCTCCAGGGGCAGCGAAAGGGCCACGAAGGGCGACAGCGGGGCTACGAAGGGCATGCGTATGGGGCCACGACGGGCGACTGCGAGCGGGCGCCACGAAGGGCATTTGATGCGAGGCCACAGTGGGCAGCGACGGGGCCACTGAGGGCAGCAACGGGTGCTGCTCCCTGGGGCCAGGGCCGCGTCGGCACGAGGACCGCGGAGCACCACGGCCGCACGCCGGGGCTCCGCCTGCGCGCCAGCCTCGCCGACCTCGGCGAGGCCGCGGACGAAGAGCAGCCTCGAACGCCGACCCGACAACCTCCTCCTCCTCCTCCTCCTCCTCCTCCTCCTGCTCCTCCTCCTCCTCTATCCTCCTCCTCCTCCTGCTCCTCCTCTATCCTCCTCCTCCTCCTCCTCCTCCTCCTCCTCCTCCTCCTCCTCCTCTATCCTCCTCTATCCTCCTCCTCCTCCTCTATCCTCCTCCTCCTTCCTCCTCCTCAACTCCCGACACCACACCCAGCCAACCATGCCAACCAGCATCGCCACCACCACGGTTCCCCACGACGGGACGCCCGGGAGGGCGAGGCCGGTGCCACCCCTGCGCACAGCCCTGACGAACACTGAGCGGCCATGCGCGAGCACTGCAGAGCAACCCAAGAAGGTGAGGATGTGCAGGCGCGGCGACGGGTTCGAGGACCCAAGTGATGGGCATCCCAGTTTCATCGGACACGACGCGATTGACTACCTACCAGACTATCCCAACCCAACCCGAAGACCCGAATTTCGGGTTGGGAGGGTATGGGCTCCATATGTGTTTTTTCTATGTTCCCGGACCCCCCCCCACTAGAAATCGAGGGTAAATCTGAGACTTCGGGTTGGGTTGGGGTGGTTTGGTGGGTGGTGAGCGATGCCAGGACACCCGAGGTCAAAACACTGTATGCGACGGGGCTCCCTGGGGGGCGACTGGCCCGGGAAAGCGCCCACAACACGAGACCAGAAGATCGAGCAACGACTGCGCCCAGCAACTTCGACTCGTGCAGTGTACTTGCGACGCCACGTCACACTCATCACTGTCAGCGTAGGGCTACAACCGACAAGCCAGATGCAACAAACAACAGATACCACGTTTCACCACCTCCGATCACTAGCTATGAGTACGCTGCGCAGCATGACCGACTGGCGAGGGCCTTGGGGACGGCACACCAACACACTAGCCCGCAGCAGCCACACCACACGCGGGAACCCTATCCCGAAAAACTAAATAATAAAAAGAAGGTACGCTTCGCATAAGGAACACCTTCCCCCACTGCAACGTCAATATGGGACACTCTGCAGCAAGAGTGAGAGAGCTACTCGAGCGGAGACCCAACAGCAAATAGAAACGACATGAGACTGGGGAGATACCCCCAGCCCAACCATATAGAGAGCATGAGCTGGAAGCATAGGCTGAGAGGTCCACATACCAGACGACACATGCGACACGTAAAAATATTGGAGCTTGACCCTGGAGTAACCTCTCGGCCAGCCCTGCGAATGTGCGCAACGAGAGCGCAGATGGCAGCACGACAGCGCCAACCAAGAGGTCGAGCCGAGCGGGCCGAGAGCTCAGCCCGTCCCCCCCGACGCGTCCACCTACCTGAGCGAGACGAAACGCGACTAACCATTTTGGCTCGGAGGCGCCGCATTGTTTCACCGCGACTCACGAGAAGGCAGCACCAGGGGAGCTACAACAGCAGACTCCCCAAGACGATGAACTCGTCACCAGATCGGCCAACTACGCCCATGCCGTCCCAAGCAGCAGCGTCAACGATGTCGAGGCCACATTCATGACCATGAAGACTGACGGCTACTAGCAGGAAGACGACGACCACAACGACGACGACGAGATCGGCCAACAATGAAAAGCAAATCGACCTGCCACAACAGCCGCGAAGACACGACAACCCCGATTTCAGCCACCACAAGCAGCACAGCCGATCACCACCAACATCAGATACGGACCACTTGCAAAGACATCCCAACACGAACCGACCGAACACACGGAGGCGAATACACCCGCTTTGAGTTACCACGGAAACGACACATCCGTCAAAAGGACAACCAACAACATCCAGCCCGAAAAATATCACGACCAAGCCAAGAAAGTTCTGGTGCTGCAAGGATCAAACTTCGAGTCGGGCTCGAAGGGCGGGGGGGCAGTACGAGTACTCCCCGCGCCCGCCATGAGGGATGGTGAGGGCCAGGGGGGGGGGAGGACAACCTCTCCCCGCGCCCCCGCAGTCCGCCATAGCCCGCTATCCCAACCATTCCCACTGCAAAGGAGGAGCTTACCCGAGCGCCAACATGGCGAAGCACGAAAGGACGACGAAAGTCACGAGAACGATGCTGAAATCACCTCCCAACACCAGCCCAAGAAAAAAAACCTCAACGACGGCTGCCAACTACGACGCAGAAGACCATAACTCCCAAGAAGGGTGAACGCAAAGACCCCACAACGACGACCCACTCCAACGATGCCCGCAGCCTTGACGGCATCCCAAGGCACCGATGAGCATAACGACGCACAGACCAACAACAGCGACCAGCAACCACCCCCTAAGCGGGGGATAGCTGTGCTCACATTCCGTATACCACATCACTCAAGAAGCTGCACAGGAGTTAACAACAGCAACGACCTCTCGCACAAAGTTTGCACGACCACAACAGCCATGAGACCCTTCAGAACGACGGCTAACAAGAAGAAACACGGGCTGAAGGACGACGACTACAGCAACACACAACAGCTATACGTATCCACATATCTTGGACTACAGCGTTGACCCTACCACACATGCGACCTTGGCGACGCCAGAGGATTGGACCGACGAATCCGTGCTACGCAACAGTACCCACTCAACAGCGACATCGACGGCAACGATCTACGTCCAGCACCACGGTTCGCACCAGCCGATACGCCAAGAGGAAGCCGACGTCACACAAACATATTTTCACCGACGCAGCCTTCAGCACGAAGAATCCAAAGACGTGCTCATGGGCGTTCGCAGTACTCCAAAAAACAAAAAACCTTCGAGGATAATCATTTCCGTGGGGCTTCCAGTGGCATAGCAGCTGCGAGCCACAACATGGACGTCAACAAAAAGACGAAGATCAACTTCACAGGCGAGCTCATCGCGGTCATCCTCGCTACTATGTGGCTCATATCTACAAAGGAAAGCAACCTACAGTGATCCACACCATCTGCAACGGCAGTGCCACGACGAAGTCCGACGGCGAGCTAGCACGCATGCTCCAGGCACTGATCGACATGGCAAAGGAAGACATGCAGATCTACGTCCTGAGCCACGAAGGGGTGCCATGGAACGAGCTAACCGATGGTATCGCACAGAGGACACGAATCCAGCAAGAGAAGAGCATGAGATACGACAGGCCGCATGAGAACTTCGTTGACATCCTGAGGCCCAACACGTACTACCGATGGGAAAAAGCACTTGCTCCCAACTACGCCGACAAAGCTGCATGCCCAACCCCAAGCGGAAACGCGATGAAGTTCACGATACCTCAGCGAGAAGCGAGACCTGAGGACACGATGGCCCCATCCGAGGTCATCGACATCATCGCGGACATCACCATTAACATCATGACCTTCAACGTCGAATGCGCCAGGGAAGCAGAATTCAAAGACCAAGAAAGATGTCCAAATCAGGGCGGCTAGCAAACGAATGGCGCGGGCCTATACTACGACGGCAACTACAACGGATGCGGGCGACATTTGATTGGAATACAAAAAGTACGAACCGAGCAAAGATGCGACACCAAGAACGGATACCACCTCATTAGCAACCCCCATGAAGACTACAATTGTGGATGCGAACTCCAGGCAAACTTACAAGAGCTAACGCGCAGACGAAAGCAGGAACAACATACTTCGACCCGAACCACTTCCACATCCTGATATCACAGCCGCACCATCCTAGCAGCACGTCAATGCAGTACACCACTACCGGAAGACGAGGAGATCGCAGTCAACCGACGCGAAGTAAAACGCATACGAAGAACCAATAAAAGCAAAAGGTCTCCCCGAGGACTACGCCGAGAAGGCGCGTCTTAAACTACAAGGCCTCCCCACGAGGACCGCTGAAGACAGACCCTGACAGCAAAACCGCCATGATACAAATAGTTGCGCCAGAGCAGGAACCGCAAGCTGGTCTCGCCAGAGACACCACCGACAACGAACAACGCCAGCGACATAACGACACGAACGAACAAGGATACGACATGGTTGGACACGATACCAGATACAAAGGAATCGTCATATTCACCGACGCTGTGCGACACAAAGAAGACATGCAATCACAACTCGAGAACATAATAACTGAAACCAACATGTCAACATGCATCATATCCGTTGCGACCGACTCTGACGACATGTTCGATGGCGACGCGATCAGACCACCGAGACAATACGATAGATGGTGGTTTCAAGCGATCAGGAATGAGACGTCGGCGCTATCGGAATACACTTCACAACCGACACAACCGACCGTGACAAACTGCTACGCGACCCGCGCCAGCCATGGACGCAGGAAAAGGTGCTAAAGAAAATATGTGCCTCGACAAGCAAAATATCTACAACATGATCAATATCGCACATGCGCGGGCGGCATACAGTATCCCGCTCGTCGTGGACGACGGCAGCCTACGACGGCTCGCAAGACCAGGGCTGGAACACCTTGTCAGCCTCAGGATGATGACTCGCACGATGGAGCTACTCACGAGCGCGACCACTACAGACACTGATAGGCAGCCGAATAACACCGATATTATATGGGCAAAAGCGCCTACCATTAACGACACGTGCGAGCATCGGGAGCTACAACAATACAATATCAATGTCAGGACGCGTTCTCTGGGCCCATGCCCATGCGAGGGGCTCACGAAGGGGCTCCGCAGCACGATGCCGCTGGAGCTACACGGCGACACCTCGTACAAGGGCTGCAGGGTCGGGGACACCCTCTCGGCGGTGAGCGTGCCGAACCCCCCAGCCACGAGGGATGCTGGCGGCCGCCGAGGGGGAAGCGAGCGACACCGACGACTGCGACCTGGGCAGGACGGCTGCGGCCGCGACTTCGAAGCTCCAGAGCTCCCCCCCCGTTCCTTCAATGAGCCCTGGAGACCCCTCTCGTTCTCCCTTCCCGATGTCTTGGTGGCCGTTACCCTCCCGCCCTGCTGTCCGCGGGCCCCTTTTCCCTCTCTGTCCTGGTCCCAGGTCGTTGATCCCCCCCCTCGTTCGGGGGGCCGCCGGACTGCATGCGCATGCGAGCCTTGCCCCCCCCCTACCATCACCACAGTTTCGATTTCGCAGGCTGGAGGCCGACTTCCCCATTGGTGGTGGTGGTGGGGGGTTTTGCACTGACAAAGACCAGCCGCACGCGTACTCGCCTGCTTAAAAACCCTGCGGCCAGCGAGGGAGACGCTATTCGACCCAGCTCCGCATATCGCGGGAAAGGTCGTCGTCGTCATCCGAATCGCTGGCAAAAGGGGGGCATTGACATTCCTCCCACAAGGCCGATACAGCCTGGGAAACAGGAGGCGAGAGAAGCTCCTGCCCCGACCACCCCACCCCCACGTCCGACCCACTCCCAACCCCAGAGGACAGAGGGAGCGAGGGAGGCGGCGGCATGCTAGCCATCTCCGCGAGCCTCCTCTTCCGCAACAAAATTGGAGGCCCCAAAAACAAACTCGATTTGTTGGGGGGGCAGCCCTTCGGCAAATTCTGAAGGCGATAAGATCGAAAATCCTTGACTTGCGTGCCAAGCCTCCGACGACTGGCCAGGCACTCGCCCGAGAGTCCCTGGCTGCGTTTTTCAGAGTAGGCCCCGCACAAGGAACAGAACACAACAGGCCCCGCGCGATGCAACGAATGCATGCCAGCTCGGTCCTGGCACTTGAGCTTCCGCAGCGAGAGACGGCCGTTGGCCGAACGGAGGCACACCATGCATCGATAGCGACGGCCACAAAACGTGACGGCAAGATCAAAGCGCGAGCGCGGCCGAGGCGGGCCGAAACCACCCTCGATGGTGCCAATGGCCCTACCTAAAGCCTGGGCCTGCGCATCGATCGGAGTGACCACTCCTATCCTCGCCGAGACACGAGTGCCAAACTGGGCAACCAACTGGACAGCACTGCGCGAGGCACGGTGAGCTTCGCGCACCCACTCCGCACCAGGATGCATCGCCGCACCTCGCTTAGCTGACTGGTCAGCCTGAGCGTTGCCGAAACGCTGCCAAGCGGTGATCACACCATCCGCGATGGCGGAGACAGGCGAGTGTGCCTTAACGTGAGTCACCTCCACCGCCTCCACCCCACGGTCAGCAACCAACCTCCAAACCTCCCTCCATAAGTAGGCCATGGGGTCGTTGGCGTCAGTGCCAGCACCAGCCCCTTGGCGCCATACGTCTACAAGGCTCTTGCAGCCAGTGAAGAACTTCATCTGAGCTCCCATGTATAGCAAAGCCATTAGGAAACTGAAAAGCTCGGCTGCGGGCACTGACTGGCATAAACTGGGCAGGGGACCACGCGCTCTCGCAACCTCTTTCAACTGAGAGCCAAGCGAACAGAGCCCCCACCCACATCGCCTGAGGCGGCCAAACTGCCCATGCACACCCGAGCCATCTCCGAACACGTGCACGTCGAGCAGCAGATCGGGCGGACGCAGGGTCCAAACCACACGCTCCTCGAGGCAAGGGCTCGGAAACAACCAGGACGGATCAGGGACAAGGAAACGGGTCCAAATCAGCGAGCGGTCGGCAGTCTTCTTAGCCAACTCTAGCATCTGACTGGCCAGCTCGAACCCAGCCTTGAAATCCCGACGATATTCGGCGTGCACAGGACAGTCGTAAAAACGATGCCAGGTGGAGCCTACGCTCCTGCACGCAAGGCACTCTGGGTTGACAGCTCCACCAGCTTCATATAGCCTCTCTTGAGACCAAAAACCGCCCGCAAACAGGCACTTGAGGAGCCCTTGATGCTTGGGGGTCCAATCGGGGCCTTTGAGCGAGGCAGGAAGGACGAGGGCCCTCAGAGGCTCGAGGATGGGGGGATGCGGGCACAGCGAGGCCCATGACGCATGCTTCGCCAGCACCTGCTGCCAGATCCAGCGCTCGGTAGCCTCATCAGCTAACCGACCAACATCCCTCGGTGACATCTTCTCAATGAGGATGGGGACCCCTGTGGGTCAACCAGCGGAACGGGTCTAAAAACTTCCACCCAATCCTCACCATCGCGCCCACAAGGGCCGAGGCGGGGCCACGGATATCGGACCAAACCTTGTTCTCAGGAAACACCGACAAACGAGCCCAAGCCCCGCTCAGAAGACGCGCCATGTCGGATCTCACCGCCCAACCATCCCATAGAGCACGCATCCAGAGTAGAATGGGCCCACGATTGCACTCGTAGGCTGGGTCGACCTGGCGGCCTGCGATCATGAGATCAAGCGAAAGAGATCTGCCAGTGTGCCTATGCACAAAACCAGCACGCGCAAGCTGCCGAGCCCGCAGTAGATGAGTATGACTGATGCCATGAACCCCGACACCCCATAGCATACCAGGCTTGAGGCCCGTCTGGACCAGTTTGAGCGTTTTGCCCCCAGCTTTGGCCAATCGTTTATACCTGGGGACTCTGGACGCCATCTTGCCCAAGCGCTTCCCACGAACAGCGTGGAGCACACGATGACCACCACCAAAATCTAAACCCAGGTTCCGTACCGATCTGGTCAAGAACTTGGCCGAAGACGGGTCCACCTTGCGAACGACGCACCGAAGGTTCTGACCGACGACCGTCTGGTGCTTCTTGGGGAGAGAAATGCTGAGCCCGATCTGACTCAGCTCAGAGGTGAGGAGGTTCTCCGCACCTTTGAGATCGCGAGCGACTTCCCAAGCATCCCCAACCCTCTGCAGCTGCAAATCATCAACCACAATAGCGAGATCGACCGACGTAAACCGCTGAACAACGGCATCAGCAGGGGATAGAAGCACGAGGCGCAGCAACGACGTAGCACAACTGCAACCAGCGACAATCGTCCGATTGGTCGAAACCACCTCAGTCGCGATCCTGTCAAACAACACCATCCTGTCCAAGCTGTAAGTGGCCAGGAGGAAGCGTAACGTTTTCCCCGAGAACAGGTGCCTACGGGCGGCAGCAGCGAGCACATGACGAGGCACGTGTTCGTAAGCCTTGACCAGGTCTAAGAGCAACGATCCTGCTGCCTTGCCCTGGTCCCGAGCCAATTCCGCCTTGAAGCTCTGCTTCCACGCGCAAATATCGCAGGAAGCGCCCGAATCTCCAAACCAAAACCTCCGAGGATGACCGAGCTCCCAGGGGCCAGCAACTTTCCAGCGGGCCCACCTGGACCACATCCTGAGGGGAGACGGGAAGATACCAATAGGCCGATCCCCTCCGTCTGGCGGTGGCCTGGGCAGAAGAGCGATGAGCAGTAGTGCCCAGCACCTGGGCACGTGGAAAAGGCGCTGCATCTGCTCCCAGATGCACAGGAATACTGCGACGGCGCCTTCGTCGAGAAACGACCAATGCCGAGGATGAAACCCACATACCCCAACTGCCGCATGCGTACTGCACGAACGGACCAGTGCAGCAAGCTCCTCGTGAGTAGGTGGCTCGAGCTCTGGTTCATCTTCACACCAGCTGAAATCGGGATCAGGAAAAACCTTGACCAACTCCCCAGTGCTCGTGCCAACTCTGAGCTCGCGCTTCAGCTTCTCCCAAGGACACCCAGAGGAACACCGTTGGGCCCTGAGAGCTGAGATAACCCACGCGTGGCCCATTTGGGAACTTCTTTGGTGTACCTGTGTCCAAGTCGGGCCCCACCAGTAAGAGCCTCAGACACCCAGCACCTCCAAGCCCTGGCCCTCTCTGAGGCCGCGTGATGCTCATGTTCTTGGGCCCATTTGCGGGCCTGCCAGATCAACTCGTTGAGCCCCGAGGACACAGCAGGGTTGACAGCCAAGATCCGAAGCCTCCAGGACTCCCAGTGCTTGCAATCAGTGAACGGGGACGCATAGTTCACCAACTTCCTGAGGATCAGCCCAGCTTGTTGCAAACCCCCCAAGGTGGGCCGTGGCCCGTGCCAGAGATACAAGATGTCCTGGAGCTTCCTCTCAAAAACCCGCCACATCCTTCCTTCGCCGATGGCGCGAGGGTGAGTGGACGCAGGCGGGCCTAGGAGGGGGGCCTGGACCACCTTGGGGGGGCCTCCTCGTCCTCGGTAACGCGGATCACCTTCCACTTGGAGGACTCGGGCTAAAGTAAGTTCAGCCCTCTGGGCCCACTGGGAAGTGACAGTATCCAGCATATCCTTGGAACAACTGCCGTCTTTGACAACCTTCAAGAGATCATCCCAATCCAATGGCCTGGGGTCACACCCGATAGGGCGAAATAGCGGGAGTGACGATGGTTTCTTCAGCCTGGGTACCGTCACCTGCCTGGGGCTGCCACTGACTGTCAAAATAACTGGGCGGTGCGGCCGCGTGCACGTCGACCATGTCGCAACGCAGCAACTGTCAACGAAAGGCTTCAGGACACTCGACACAACAAAATAATCAATCGTAGATCGAGACGTTCCAAGCTGGCACGTCCAACGAGAGCCATCGAAAACAACTTCGGCCTGGATATCCCCAAGCCACCCAGACTCGATAAGCTGCTCACCAGAGAACTGAAAATCACCCCCCAGTATGAATGGCATCCCATACGCTCGAAGCACTTCACCAATGCTGTGGAGGACGGTGAGGTTCTGACCCCTGCATCCGATCCCCGCGCGCAGACACACCGAACCGACCACGACTCCCCCAACGCAAAGACCGCTCCAGAGCCCCAATCGAATCCGATGATCAGGAGGTAGCTCGATCCCAGGAGGGAGGGCGTCAAGGCCCCTGAGGCCCCATAACTTCGGCGTGGCCAAACCAACTCCTCCCGACGTGCCCGACTCAGAACGCCCCGACGGCGCCGCTGGGGAGAGCAATGAGTTCAGCCATGACTTCTGCAAAGCATGCTGGACGTCTGCCAGATGAAACTCTGACTGGTGATGCTCCTGGAAGAGAAACAGGTCGGCCTCGACAGCGTCAATGACCTCCAGGAGCGGCCTGCGGGAGACTCTGGAGCCCTTGTCGCACTCCACCCCCCACGAAGTAATGTTAGACGTGCAGATCCTCCAGACCTCAGGACGCCTATGCCGTACACGCTCGGCTGGAACCTCTGACCCTCCGCAGGAGGTGCCGAACCAAGAAAACCCGCCTGAGGAAGAACACCAGGCAGGCGGGCATGGATCTCCAGTCCACCTCGCAGGGGACCAGCTTCGCTGCAAATTTGACCACCCTGCTTCCCCGCGATCTCCTCCAAAGCGACCGCGGTCCTGGCGGACCTGCCTCACGTGCCCGCCAGAGCCTCAGGTGAACATGCACTGGAAAACGGAAACGCCGCAGCATCGGACCTCGGCGGAGAAACCGCCAGCACCATGCCGATCAGGTTACCTCCCATGTGGTTCAGCCTCGGCAGCATCGGATAAGTCCACGTCCATACTCTGGCCAGCCCCATCACCAGGAACAGGAACGTCCTGCGCGTCTGGCGCCGCCGCGGCTGGGGGGTCCCGTCTGGACCGCTTAGCCAGGGCCGTGGGGTTCTCCACTGCTGCTTGCAGTCCTCGGCCACCCTGGAATCGATCGCCGTGGACGTCGCACCCCCATCTCCAGCCTCGCCAGCAGCCGCCCGCTGAGCAGCTGCCTCGGCCGCCTGCCGCTGGCGCTCCTCCTCATCCCGCTGGTACTGGAGCCCCGCCGCGGACAGGTCGCCCAGGAGGTCGACCACGGACTGGAACTGGGCCGCTTTGGCCGACCTGAATCCCGCGGGCAGATGGCCAAACAGCGTCTCCACCAAGCCAGAGATGGCCGTCTTACCATCAGCACCCACAGGATGAAGTACCGCACGGCGGTGTAGCCGCTGCAGCTCCTCCTCCTCCTGCTCGATGGACTCGGCCAGCTTCTGCTGCGACTGCACGCACTCCGCCAGGTCCAGCTCGAGCTCCTCCATCTTCTGCTTGATCGAAGCCTCAGTCGACTTCGCAGACTGGAGCTGGCCCTGGTAGTGCACCAGCTTGTCTTGATGAGACCGCACACGCATCCAAGGCATCTGGCCCTGGCTGTCATCGGCTGTGGCCGACAGGATGGGGATCTGGGCCTTGGCAGCCACAACCAGCGGGTGTTCAGGCCACAGGCCAGCCAGTGTGAGCTGCTCGATGGCGGCAGACAGAAACTCCTGCTTGGCCGCCCTGCTGTCAACGCCCTTCCCTTCAATTCGAGCGGCCGAGCCGCCGTTGCCGTGCCAATGACCAGGCTTCGAAGGTACATCTCCGCCTCCACCTGGGGACTCAGCATCATCCTGATCGGCCGTCTGACCTCCCTTGCGACCCTTGCCGCTCTTGCCGACCAGCTGCCATGCATCTTGAGTTTGTTGCTCGCCTGTCCTCCTCCAGGGTCTTGGAGGAGCCTGGACAGTGTCACGAACAACAATGTCACGAATCCACTTCTTGCAGCGAAAACATCGGCTCCACTCCACCAAGTTGTACTGGTAGCCGCACGAATCCTTGCCATAGCACGTCTTGTACCCACTCTGCGAGTGAGGCCGCTCGCGTGCTTGCCGAGGAGGACCCTTGGGCGGCTCAGGGACCATCAGCCGTGCGCGCACACAGATTGAGAAGAAAGCAGCAGTAGCTGGGAAAAACCAGCTCTGCAAAGCAAAATGCCTCCCTGACCAGGCAGTGAGGCGTCACTGTTGGGGCCGCTGACTCCCCCACGCCAGTAAGGTCAGGTCTCGTGCCAAAACGGCTACGGACTTGAGCCAAAATGGCTACGGAGGTGGTGGTGGGGGTGGTGGTGGGGGTGGTGGTGGGGGCGGTGTTGGGGCCTTAGGACCCGTGGTCTGGGGTGGGAGCCTGCTGGGCTTGCGCTCCGCTTCCCATTCCCTTGGCCTTGCGGCCCCCTCCGTTCCTTCTCTCCGAGGCCCCTTGAGGCTGCCCTCTGCCTCTCCTTCCCGGCGGGGGCTCCTCCGTTCCTGAGGCTTTCTCTGGCCCTTCCCGTCCGAGGCCGCCTGAGGGCCCTGTTCCCTGAAGCCACTCGGAGGCTCCTCGGAGGCAATGAGAAGTGGTCAGGGTCCGTGCGTCGCGCCGTGCAGGCCGCGCGCAGCGCAGCGCGGGCAGCGGGGGAGGCCCGCCTTTGCGCCCGCACGGCGCAGGAGGCGGAGGAGGATGAGGAGGAGGATCTCCCCTTCCACATCCTCCCTGCTCCCCCGTCCTGCACAGCCGCGACAAGAGTCATAACAAAAACTGCAAGACGATCTCATTGAGCCGTCTGCCACAAGCGACGCCCACAAGAGGAACATTAAGTGGAGTCCGCCTGCCAACGTTGGCAACGTGCAGGAATGGTGGCCAGGGCCAGGTGGCCCATATATTATTGGTCCACGCGCCTTCTGGCAACATTGGGAGGCGGATGCAACTTTATTCCTGGATGTTCTTCCGATGTCATCCCTCATTGTGATGCGGCCACGTGCGGTTCGATATTCGGCCGTGTGGTGTCGTTCCTTCTAGACGCCCGCCATGAAATGTGCAGGGACTTCATAATGGCACGTCTTATCTTTGACAAGCATGGACCCATCAGTGCGACAGTGTCCATCTCATTTGATCCACCGATTTTGTTATACACTTTTTTCGCGGGGATGTACCTATCCTCCATACCTCCCTCCCTCTCCTCCTTCTCCCCCACCACCCCCTGCCCGCAACTTCCACTCCCTCCCCTGTCTGACCACCTCCCACCCCATCCAAGGCGCTGGCCCGAATACCGCGCGCGCGCCTCACTCTGAATCGGAACCGGAGCTCTCCTGTCGGGAGACCTCAAAGCTCCACCTCTGGTGCCGTCCTGCTGAGCTTCAGGTTTCGGCGACGAAGGAGAACGCGGATCGCGAGGAATCGATAGATGGATCGGATCGGAATGGTCGAGAGCCAGAAAGGCAGCGAACGTCCCACCCGCAGATTCGGAACTGGGCCATGCGAGGTTGACGAAGGCAGGCAAGTGACGCCCACTTATCCTGAGCTCTAAGGATCAATACCTTCGTGGTCAATGCCATCGTCGCTCTCACGTCGTCACTCATCTTCCTCGCCGTCACCCCTGTCGTTGCCGGCAGCGTCACCACCACTGGTGGACGTAGAATCGATTCCCTCAGTCACGTATGACCCGCCACCGTGTCTTGAGCACGGAGAGGAGTTCCCCGAGGCTACGCTCCCCTGGGCGCTGGCATTCCTCGCGTGGGTCACCATAAAGCCCAACCCACCCGAGCCGTCTCCAACATCCCCAGAGAAGGAGCTGGGACTCCTGGTGGCCCAGGGGGGCGTCCTGGGGGCTCAAAAGCAAGGGCGATGCAGCAATACGTGTGCGGCAATTTCAACTTCAACCGCATGCCGTGCGAACGAGGGACGGCGGGCGGGACGAGACCGTGCTGGCCTGGGGCTCACGTGGGGGCCTCTCACGCCGTATTGGAGGCACTGGGGGTCAGCCCAAGAGGCAAACCTCATTCAATACATTAGGTGCTGTATGACTTTGGCATACTTGCCTTGGTCGTCACAATGTCTAAGGCGGCTCAAGGCCCTGAAGGCCCACCCAACAGGACCTCCGAGGCCCCCAAGAGAGGCCCAGGAGGCTCCCAAGAGGCGCCAAGAGGGGCCCAAGAGGGGAGCGCGGACAGTGACGCACCAGCCCTCTGTGCGCAGGTGCTTCTGGAAAATCACCATTCCATCCCATACCCCTTCTTCCTCTGCGGGGAGGGCTGTGCATCTCTTCTCCTTACATTCCGCCACCGAGCCCCGCTGGCACGTTGAGGCGTGCTAGAGCGTCTGCGTTTCTGGTATATTCTAGAGACCCCCCCCGCTCGACTCAGGTCGGGCGAAAGGGAGGATAGCAAAGGGGGGGTGTGAGAATCAGCTCACGTAGCTGATTTTCCCGGCGCCTCCCGGCGCCGGAGGCGGCTATTCATCGAGGCATGGGCCCCTCGCTGAGGCCGAAACCAGCTTCATGCAGCAGATTCCGTAGCCCCCCCTTTCCCGATCCCCCTCCCCTTCGCTCGGCCCGACTCATGCCCCGATGGCCTCGCTCGAGGAACAGACAACGACGACGTGAACACACGATTCCAGAGCTCCGCACGGAGTTGTTCGATGGGCGCCGGGGCCTCCGGGGTCGGCGCCTCTGGCCCGATGGACGCACCCGGCTGCATGCATCGCCCCCGCTTTCCGAGGCGGTCCGCGCCCGGACACGCTCCTGGCGCTCGCCTGCAGGGCCTCGGCGGTGCCCAGGACGGCTTCCCAAACGGCCAGGGCAGGCCACCGAGGCCGCCGAGAGAGGCCAAGAGGCTCTTGAAGCGGATGTGCCCAGCCATGGTGGCAACAGTTTGTATGGGCCGAAGGAGGGAGGGAGGGAGGGAGAAAGGGGAGCAGGATGAGGACGAGCAGGAGGAGGGCGAGGAGGAGGAAGGGAGGAGGACAAGGAGGAGGAGGACGAGGAGGAGGAAGAGGACTCTTTTGGAGTGTTCTGCTAACCCAACCAGGCGACAACGACGCGACAACGAGCGGCAACATGGCAAAACCTCGCACGACCTGCCTAACGTACGAGGCCGCAGCGGGCCGAAATCAGGCAACACCTCGCCACACACACAGACACACACACACAGACACACACACACACACACCTATCGCACGAGGCGACAACCAGGCGGCAACGGGCAGCACCGTGGCGAAACCTCGTCGGACCCACCCAGCGCACGAGACGACAACGAGGCGGCAACGGGCGGCAAAGTGGCGAAACCGCGTCGAACTCACCCAGCGCTCCAGGCGGCCACGAAGCAACGAGACGGCAACGTGGCCAACCCTCGCCAGACCCACCCAGCGCATCCCGCGGCAGCGAGGCGATGAAGCGGCAACGGGCGGCAACGTGAAAAAAAACTCGCCAGGCACGCCTTACGCACGAGACGGCAACGGTCGGCAACGTGGCAAAACCCCGCTCGACCCACCCAGCGCACGAGGCGCCCACGAAGCGGCAACGAGACGGCAACGTAGCGAAACCTCGCCAGACCCACCTAGCGCACCCCGTGTCAACGAGGCAACAACTAGGCAGCAACGGGCGGTCACGCGGCAAAACCTCGCCGATCCCACCCTGCGCACGACGCTGCAATGGAGGCGGCAGCGGCCGGCAACTGGGCGGCAGCTTTCGGCAGCGTGGCGAGAGCTCGCCGGACCCACCCAGCGCACCAAGCGGCCACGGAGCGGCAACGAGGCGGCCACGACGCGACGACACGGCGAAATCTCGCGACGCACGCACGCACACACAACACGGCGCGGCAACAATGGCGGCAACGGGCGGCAGCGTGGCGGCAAGTTCGCCGGACACACCCGGCGCACGGGGCGGCAACGGGGCGACGACGTCAAAATCCCCCGCCGGACTGGCGAGGCAACAAAGAACTTCCAGGCAAAAAGCCACTGTGTGGGGAAATACTTGGGCGCCCGAGTTATCCGGGGTAACTCGGGTCAGGGGTAACTCGGGTTCGGATTCCCGTAAAAGGAACCCGAGTTACCCCTGACCCGAGTTACCCCTGATGATTCGGGGCTCTGGACGCCCGAGTTATCCGGGGTAACTCGGGTCCGGGGTAAGTCGGGTTCGGATTCCCGAACAACGAACCCGAGTTAGCCCTGACCCGAGTTACCCCTGATGATTCGGGGTTCTGAAATGCCGCAGACTCCGCACGCGCGCGCACATGTCGGAATCACGCAAACACCGGACTTCTGAAAACATGTACACCGAACCCCTCCGAAACCCATTGGTCGACCATAGAAAATATTGCAAGCGCCCTGACCGCACGCAATTTTGCCGAAACGAACTCGTTTCAATACGCGGGGAATCCGCGTTTCGCATGCACTCAACGCACGAGTCTCCCGGGCCAGATGCGCGTGCCGACACGCGCTCTTGTCGAAACGTTTCCAAATAGAGCTCTTCAACAATAGGAGAAACCAACCAACGAATTTTCAACAACGACTCTGCCAGATATATTTAATTCCTGCGCGCGCACTTCCGCATGACCATCGTTTGCGCCATCGCATCCCCGCCGATCGCCGCCAATGCCGCAACCATCAACACAATCACCCTCTTCACCTACACATGGACATCATCTTCGTCACCGTTGTCACCAGCATCGGCGCCGTCATTGGCCTCTCCGTCGTCCTCGTCATCATCGCTACCACCATCGCTGTTATCATCACCGTTGCCGCCATTCTCGGTATCAGCAACCATGTCGCACCCGCCTGAGTCACCGACCCGCAGTGAAGTGCCCGAGCGCCAGCGCGGCGTGTGAGACGCGCTGAGAAGTTCCCTCCGGTAAGCACCATCGCGGCCACATCGGTTGAGCCAAACCATTTTGTCGCTCTGCGCGGCGACTGCGCGCGCGCGCACGCGCCAGCGCGGCCGTAAAGATGCGCTAGCAGGTACCATTCAAAAACCGCGATCGTGGCCGAATGGGGTTTGCCAACCAAGTTGCGAATGGGAGGGTGAGATAGTTGTGCGAACAGTGGGTTGGCAAGTTCAAGTTTCTCATACTTAATTGAGCCAGATGGAATACACATATAGCTTGCACGGCATATTCTAAATCCCATAGCTTGCTCCACATATTTCGCACCACGTAGTTTACAACATTTAGCATGCACTACACAGTTTACAAAATACATATTGTGCTATATAGATTGCACCAGATCGAACGTAGGTCTAGAGTGCAAAAACGAACAGCTTGGAATCCCCATTGGCAACGATCTGAGTCAAACCGCTGAAACACATCACGCAATGGTGTGGTGGATGTGCTTGCTGCTATCGGGCGTCCTTGAACAACTTCTGAGCCAATATTGCTCCAAGGCGCCCCAAAAAGAGGCGCGCCGCTGGACGCCCCCAAGCTGGAAGGGGGGGGGGTACTGGGACGACGGACCGGGGAAAGAAAGGTGGGGAGGGGGGGGGGGGGGCCCGGAGGAGGAGGAGGACGGTGTAGGATGAGGAGGAGGAGGAGGAGGAGGAGGAGGAGGAGGAGAGGAAGAGGTGGAGGAGAGGAGGAGGTGGAGTAGGAGGAGGAGGAGGTCCAGGACCCCTCCCCCCTTCCCCAGTCTGACGTCGGCGGACCACCCCCCCCGACCCCCACCCTTCCCGATCCGACGTCGGCGGACCCTCCCCCTCTCCTTTAGAAGGGCGGGGGGGTTCGACCCCCCCCCCTCCCCGCCTTTTGGGTTCGAAATTCGGACCCCCCCCTTCCCCCCGTTCATTCTGGAACCTTGCTCTGGACCCCCACCCCCTAACCCTAACTCCGTAACCCCCTAAACCTAACCTTAATCAGGAACCCCAGACCCCTAACCCTAAACTTATTCCCGACCCTCACCCTAACCCTCACCCGAACCCTTACCCCCACACCCCTATCCTCATCCTATCCCAGACCTACACCCTAACCTTGACCCCAATCCTAACGTGAGCTCGAATCACTACTCTTGTTCGAATATACTCATACTCCCCCCTCAGGCTGGTCGATAGGGGTTCCGTCTGGGCCATCCCATCCGAACTGTGTATACATACCATACCCCGTATACGCAGGCTAGATATACCGCCCTTTACTGTGAAAATTGCCACCTTTTCCTCCAGAACCCGGTCGCCCCCCCCCCCCCTCCGAAAATCCCCCCCCCCCTGCGAACCCCTCCCCCCCCCCCCCTCCCCTCCCCCGGCAAACCCCCCCCCTCCCCTAACCCCTCCCCCCCCCCCCCCCCCTCCCGCTCGAAAACCGGGGGGGTCACTACCGTTCGAACCCCTCCCCCCCCCCCCCTTCCGGATCCGGAAAACCGGGGGGGTCACTACCGTTTCGAACCCCCCCCCCCCCCCCCCCCCCCCCCCCCCCCCCCTACTCACCGCCAGCAAACGACTCCCGGTCCCCACCACCGTCCGCATCACATCCCCCACTGGTGTTCCCAGCACCACTGTCCTCACCACCGCTGTCCCCACTGGTTCCACCACCGCCCCTACTGTCCCCACCAGTGGCCCCACCACTGTCGCACTGTCCCCGCTGTCCCCAGAACTGTTCCCACCACGGTTCCACTCTCCCCACTGTCTCCACGGCCCCAACCACTGCCCGACTATCCCCACTGTCCCCACTGTCCCACTGACTCCTCCGCTGTCCCACTGAGCTGTCCCACTGTTCCCACCACTGTCCCCACTGTCCCCACCACTGTCCCCACTGTACCTCTGTCCCATTGTCCCACCGCCGTCCTCGCCACCGCCTTCACCACTGTCCCCACCACCATTGTACCCTCCACTGTCCCACTGTTTCCACCTCATTCCCATTGTCCCCACACCACTGTCCCCACCACCACCGTCACCACCACTGTCCACTGTCCCCCCCTGTTCCCACCATTGTCCCCACCACTGTCCCCACCACTACCGTCCCCACCACTGTCCCACTGTCCCACTGTCCCCACCACTGTCCCGCTATCCCCTCACCACTGTCCCCACCAACACCGTCCCCACCACTGTCCGCACCCCCACTCGGTTTTCGAGGGGGGGGGGGGGTTCGAACCGGTAGTGACCCCCCCCGGTTTTCCGAGGGGGGGGGGGGGGAGGGGTTCGAACCGGTAGTGACCCCCCCCCCTTTTCATGATGAGCAGGGGGGGGGGGGGAGGGGTTCGAACCGGTAGTGACCCCCCCCGGTTTTCCGGGGGGGGGGGGGGGGAGGGGTTCGAACCGGTAGTGACCCCCCCCGGTTTTCCGCCAGCAGCGGTAGAACACGCTCTTTCATATATACATATGTATGTAATCATAAATGTATGCAAAGTCGTTGTTGTTTCTCTCAACATGGCTTTTCTTGTCGTCGACGATGCGAAATGCGAAGCAAAAGTAAGACGCGGCGCACATCGCGCGCGGCCGTCAATCCGGGCCCTCCCATCCCAGCTGAAAAGAATCAATACGCAGTCGTCGTTTTTCTCTCAACATGGCCTATATTTGCGTCGACGATGCGAAATGCGTAGCAAGTGTGGGACGCGGCGCGCATCGCGCGCGAACGTCTGGGGCAACCCCAAGCGGGAGGGGCCATCCTTCCTGTCAAAAACCATACAAAGTCGAACCGTTTTCTTCTCAGTGGGGCTGTCGGCTTTGCGAAACGCGTGGCGGGAAGGGGGCGCGGTGCACATCGCGCGCGACAGGGCGAAATGTCGCTCTCGCTTCGGCGCCGCGCGCGTGTTTTCTGAAAGTTGCGTTTCCGCTGAGGCGCGGCGCACATTTTTCGCTCGCCAATTCGTCGGGCGCCTAGGGCCCCCTGGGGCCTCCCAGGGTCTCCTGGAACATCCTGGGGTTTCCCGGGGCTTCCCCAGGGCCTCGCGGATCCTCCTGGAGCCTCCTGAAGCATCCTGGGTTTCCTGGGATTCCCCGGGGGCTTCCTGGCACCTCGTAAGGTTTCCTGAAACCTCCTGGGATTACCTGGGGTTTCCTGGGCCCTCCTGAAGCCTCCTGGGGTTTCCTGGGGGTCGCTGGGGCTTCTCCTGAAACCTCCCGGGGCCTCCTGAAGTTTCCTGGTGCCTCCTCGGCTCGTGCTGACATGCCAGCGCAGTCTTTGAAACCAAGGAGTTCTGACCGCTAGCCGCAATCGCGGCTGTATCAACTGCGGCAAACCACGCTGCCGATTGGATTTCGGTCCCCACTTGCGCCAGCACTGTCTCTTATGTTGTGGGAGGGCGGGTGGGAGTGGGCGTGCCATGCTTGATTCGCTCGAGCTGGCTAGCTTGACCCGAACCCTGCGTTCTAACCCCGAACCTTTTTCACCCCTAGCCCCCGACCCCGAAAACTTAACCCCTAACCCCCATATATCCCCTCACCTTTACCATAAACCTAACCCGACTACCCAAACCCGAACCTCCATGACTCCCAGACCCTAGCGCTCACCTCCCTACTCCCCATTGTTAAACACCCCCATATCCCCAGCTAGCTGGCCGATCGCAAACCCCCCGTCCTAACGATCAAAAAACAATACCAACTCATCTTGTTCCTCGCCAACATGTCGTCGTGTTGCGAAAAGTGCAGCAGGAAAACGACGGAATGAACATCGTTTGGGTAACCCCAAGCGGGTGGCCGCGTCCTACCCGTCAAAAAGACAATACAAAGTCAACGTTTTTTTTCGTCAGCATGGGCTTTCTTGTCGTCGGCGCTGCCAAAAATGTCCCAGGAATGGGACGCGGCGCGCATCGCGCGCGGACGCCTGGCCAACCCTACGCGGGACACCCCGTCCTACCTGTCACAAAACACCGCCACGTCGACGTTTTCCTTGTCAACATGCATTTTCTCCTCGTCGGCGCTGCGAATCGCGCAGCGGGAATGGGACGCCCCGCGACGTCCCAAGAGGCATGTGCCTCTTCCTCCTCAGTTTCTCCCTCCCTCCCTCGTTCCCTCCCCTCCTCCTCCTCCTCCTTTTCCTCCTCCTCCTCCTCCTCCTCCTCCCCTCCTCGTTTTCCTGTTCCCCCTCTTCCATAGGGAAACGATTGGAGGGGCAAGGCGCGTGGCTGGAATGAGACGCGGCGCACTTCGCGCGCTGGACATGTTGTCGCCGACGATGCAACGTTGGAGCGGGGCGCGGCGTACATCGCGCGCGGTCTTGTTTCTCGCCGACATTGATCAACACGCGGCAGGAATAGGACGCAGCTCATGTCGCGCGCTGAGCGTCTAGCCGCCCATGATATAAGATGAGCGATTGGCATCGGACGCGACGCACTTGCCTCTATGTTGTGGGAGGGCGGGCGGGAGTGGACGGAGCCATCCGGCTCGGTCGAGCTGGCTAACACGAACCTAACCCTAACCCCCTTAACCCAAACCTTAAACGTAAGTCGAGCCCTAATCCTACCATCCGAACCCTGACTCCCTAACCCGCCAACCCCCGAATCCGAACCATAACTGTTTAACCCGAACCCAAACCCTAAACCTTACCCGACCCCCTAACCCTAACCCCCTACCCAAAACTTAACCTTAACACCCTAACCCGAACCACAATGACACACCCGAATCGCCACATTTCAAGACTAAACACTCCCACGTCCCCAGCTAGCTGGCAAATAGCAAACCCGCCGCCCTAACGATCAACAAACAATACCAACTCATCTTGCTCCCCGCCAACATGTCGTCGAGTTGCGAAAAGTGTAGCACGAAAGCGACGGAATGAACATTGCTTGGATAACCCCAAGCGGGTGGCCGCGTCCTACCCATCAAAAAACAATGCTAAATCAATGTGTTGCTCGTCAACGTGGACTTTCTTGTCGTCGGCGCTGCTAAAAATGTCGCAGGAATGAGACGCGGCGCACATCGCACGCGGACGCCTGGCCAACCCTACGCGGGACCCCCCGTCCTACCTGTCACAAAACACTGCAACGTCGACGTTTTTCTTGCCAACATGTACTTTCTTCTCGTCGGCGCTGCAAATCGCGCAGCGGGAATGGGACGCCCCGCGAACTCCCAAGAGGCATTGCCCTTTTCCTCTTCAGTTTCTCCCTTCCTCCTTCTCTCCTCCCCCTCCTCCTCGTCCCCCTCTTCCATGCGCGGCAGGAGCGAAACGATTGGCGGTGCAACACGCGTGGCCGGAATGAGACGCGGCACGCTTCGCGCGCTGGACATGTTGTCGCCGACGATGCAACAGTAGAGGCTGGAGCGGAGCGCGGCGTACATCGCGCGCGGTCTTGTTTCTTGTCGGCTTTGCTCAATGCGCGGCAGGAGTAGGACGCAGCTCATGTCGCGCGCTGAACGTCTAGCCGCTCATGATGTAAGATGAGCGACAGGCGTCGGATTCGACGCATTTGTTTCTTATGTTGTGGGAGGGCGGGCAGGAGTGGACGGAGCCATCCGGCTCGGTCGAGCTGGCTAACTTGACACACTAACCTACGCCTATCACCCAACTTCTAACCCGCCGACCCAAACCCAAACCCTACCACCCTAATCCTGACCACCTAACGCTAACCCGCACCCTCGAATCCTGACCCTAATCCCCTAACCCTAACCCCTAGCCCAAACGCTAACCCTACACCCCCCCGAGTCCTAACCCCCTAGCCCCCATGACACTACTAACCCTAACACCCTAACGCTAACCCTACCACGCTGACCCTAACCCCTGACGCTATCCTTATCACTCGAAGCTGAACCCTGCCACCCAAACCATAACCCTGACCGGAACGGCCTAACCCAGACCCCCCAACCCTAACCCGAACTTCCTGACCCTAATCCTAGTACCATAACAAGAACCTCTGACCCGAACCCTGACCCTACCCCCCCGAACCGTACCACCCTAACCCGAAACCCCGACCCGAACCCGAACCCGAACCCGAACACCTTACCCCGAACCCTATACCTAACACTACCACCCTAAACCTAACACCCGGACCCCGCACCCTAACCTGAACATCCGAAACCTGACCCTACCAACCAAACCCTAACAAACTCACCCGAACCCCAACACCTCACCCCTGACCTAATCCTAACCCTACCACCCGAACCCGAAATTCCTAACGCGAGCCCTAATCTGAACACCCTAGCCCTAACCCCGCCACCCGAACCTTAACCAAAACACGCTAATCCGAGCCCCTTAACCCGAACCATAACACTGACCCCGTGCGCCTACCCCCCATACCCTGACCTAAGTCCCCTGATCCTTACTTTGTATGATTAAACACCCCCAAAGCCCCACCCGGCCGGCCGATGGCAACCCCGCCGTCCTAACTTGAAGCAGCAATTTTGTTTAACAAAAAAGGTTTCTCGCCAACATGTCGTCGAGTTACAATACGTGCAACAGGAATTTAACGGAATGAACATCGTTTGGGTGACCCTGAGCGGGTGGTCGCGTCCCACCCATCACAAAACAATGCAAACTCAACGTGTTTCCCGACAACATGGACTTTCTTGTCGTCGACGCTGCGAAAAGTGTCGCAGGAATGTGACGGAATGAACATCGTTTGGGCGAACCTGAGCGGGTGGTCGCGTCCTACCCATCAGAAAACAATGCGAAGTCAACGTGTTCCCCGACAACATGGACTTTCTTGTTGTCGACGCTGCGGAAGGTGTAGGAGGAATGGTACGAGGCGCGCATCGCGCGCGGACGCCTGGCCAGCGGACGCCTGGCCAACCCTACGCAGTCACAAAACACTGCAACGTCGACGATTTTCTTGCCAACATGTACTTTCTCCTCGTCGTCGCTGGGAATCGCGCAGCGGGACTGGGACGCCCCGCGAATTCCCAAGAGGCGTTCTCCTTTTCCTCCTCAGTTTCTCCCTCCCTATCTCTCTCCTTCCCCTCCTTCTCCTCCTCCTCCTCCTCCTCCTCCCCCTCCTCCATGAGCGGCAAGAGCAAAACGATTGGCGGTGCAACATGCGTGGCTGGAATGAGACGCGGCGCACTTCGCGCGCTGGACATGTTGTCGTCGACGATGCAACATGAGAGGCCGGAGCTGGGCGCGGCGTACATCGCGCGCGGTCTTGTTTCTCGTCGACGCTGCTCAACACGCGGCAGGAATAGGACGCAGCTCATGTCGCGCGCTGAACGTCTAACCGCCTACGATAGAAGATGAGCGACAGGCGTCGGACGCGACGCACTTGCTTCGTATGTTGTGGGGGGGCGGGTGGGAGTGGACGGAGCCCTCTGGCTCGTTCGACCTGGCTAACTTGACCCTACTCCTGACCCTATCCCCCGAACCATGCCACCCAAATCCTAACCCCCGAACCCTAACCCTAACACCTTACCCCTAACCCTAATCCTGACACTACCACCCTAAACCTCACCCCCTAACCCTAACCCTAACCCTAACCTGAACACCCCAACCCTGACCCTACCACCCTAACCCGAACCCCCAAACCCTAACCCAAACCTGAACACCGTTACCCTGACCCTCCCACCCTAATCCTAACCCCCAATCCCCAACCCCAAAACCTCAAACCCTAGCGCCCCGACACCGTAGCCCTAACACTTTTAACACTCTCACCCCAACCCAACAACCCTTACCCTGACCCCCACTATCTCCTGCGCATCACACGGACGCGGGAGGCACCCCCGCCCCCCTGTCCGGCGCAAGGGGGGTGGGGTCCGACCTCCCCCGCCCCCTTGAATAGGGCAGGGGCAGGGTCCGAAATCCCCCCCCCTCCTCTCCGGCGCAAAAGGGTGAGCGGGGGGGTCCGAAACCCCCACACCCCCGGTCCAAGGGGGGGACAGAGGGGCGGTCCGAGAACATACCCCCCGTGAAAAGGGGGAGGGGGGGGATTCCCGTCAGCACACGACCCCTGTACAATTCCGAGGGCACCCAGTGGCGCGCTGTCCCTATCAAGTACCCATAGTGCAGCAGAACCTCGCCCAAGATGGGTGAATAGAATGTGCAACACATAACCAAGAGGCATCAAGGCGGCCCCAAGGCGGATACGAGTCGCCTTGGGAGTTCCCATGATAACCCCGAGAGGCAGACAGAACTCACCACACCTACAGTTTGATATGATTGTTAGTTCTGCCAGTGTGGATCCCAAGCGAGGGTTCTTGCACTATACGGTGCACTTGCAAGATGCAAGATGGTGTACAAAGCACGTGACGTAACAACTGTGATTAGACACAGGTTGTGCGAGATGGCCTAATACCGTCTAAGAGATGGCCCAAGACGGTATGAGATGGCCTTCGCGACTGCCCAAGACGTCCCAACTACGGACAGAATGGCCTCCAAGTCGGCTCAGAATGACTCCAAGACGGCCCAAGATGCCCGCCTGACGGCCCAAGGGGCCCCCACTACGGCCCAAGATGGCGCCAAGAGGATCTGGAACTCCTCCTGGCGCCATCTTGAAGGCCAAACTCACTAGTTTGCCTCATGGTGTTCAAAATTGTCACGTTCTCGCCGTTTCTGGCTTCCGACATCCGAAGACTGCCCCAGAGGTCTCCAAGATGGCACCAAGACTGCCGCAGACGCACCCGACTGGACTCCAATAGGACCCGAAGACGGGTCAATGGGGGCCCCAAGAGGCCCAAGAAGCTCCCAAGACTGCCTCATAAGGGCCCCAAGACGGCCACACAGACCTCCAAGACGGCACTGAAGCGCTTAAAGAAGGCCCTAGGGGCTCCCCAGACGGCCTCCGAACGCCAAGGGGCCCCTTTGAAGCCCTCAGAGGCCCCCAACCGGCCCCTAAGAGGTCCAAAGGCGGTCCCAGGAGGTCCCCGAGATGCCTCCCTTGCCTCCTGCTCCTCCTTCCCCTCCCTCTCCTGATCCACCCTCTTCCTCCCACAAGGAGTTCCTCCCAAACGTGTGCCCCAAGGCCGAGGAAACACGCAGCCCAATATCTTAACAAGACTTCGCCACCATGTTTGGCCACACAGGCGTTTCCAACGAGGGCCAGCGGTGGTTCGCCGTAGGCGTCTTCGACACCTACTTTCTTGCCCCCGACTACTACGTAATCCCAAAAACACGCGTTGGTTTAAGGTTGGTCTAGCGATATCGCTCGTTCTTTTTCCAAAGCACCTCTTCCCTTCCGGGAGGCTTACCTTCCCGCCCCCTCCTTGAGGTTTTTCAAGGCGGGCCGCGACGCGTCAGAGTGGACAATATAGATGGCTCAAGACGGTCTCAGAGGGCACCCGATGCTCCAAAACGGCTTCCAACATGGCTCAAGATTACCCGAGGATGGTTCAATATAGCTTCCGACATACCTCTAAGAGGCCCGACCAGGGTCAAAAGATGGTTCCAAGTGCTGTCGGAGCCCCCATCAGGACCCCCCAAAAGGCAAACAACCTTCAAGTAACAACGGAAAACACTGAATTGTGCCTTCTCGCCGTTTCGCTTCCAATGTGAGGCCTTAAGACGCGCCCAAGGTGGCCCAAGAGACCCCCAAGAAAGCCAAGGAGGCCCCCAAAACCGCCACAAGAGCGTCCAAGATCGGCCCAAAAGCGTCCCGATAGGGCTTTACTAAGGCAACCGGGGGTGGGGGAGGAGGAGGAGGAGGAGGAGGACGGGGGGGGAAGTCGGGCACCCCGCCCTTTTGATCGATGGCCTCCAAGATGGCCCCCAGAGGCCCTCCAGGGCTCTCACGGGACCCCCAAAATGGCTCCAAGAGGGCCCCAAGAGGGTCTCAAGAAGGCCCCAAGACCCTCCAAAGAGCCCCAAGAGGACCCCACGATTCCCTCAAGGAGTCCCAACAGGACTCCAAGAGGCGATTATGAGGGTTCGGTCTTCGTCCTCCTTGTCCTTCTCCTCCTCGTCCTCGTCCTCGTCCTCGTCCTTGCCGAGATCTTCTTTCTTGTCCGTCTCCTCTTCCTCGTCGTCGTCGTCGTCGTGGTCGTTGTCGTCGTCTTCCTCCTTCTCCTCCTCCTCCTCCTCCTCCTCCTCCTCCTCCTCATATTCCTCCCCCTCCTTCGCCTCATCCTCTCCTTCCTCCCTCGCCTCCACGAGGGCCCCAGGACTGGCCCGAAGAGGCCCTCCAGAGCCACCCCCTTGCTCGCAGAGGTCACTGTGCTCATCCTTGCTGCCCACTTGGTTTCACTACACGTGTCTCGCCGTTCCTTTTCCCCGTCGACTCTCGTGGGCAAAGTTTCCGAATGGGCTAGTCGGGATACGCGAAGCGTGAGGACCTACTGCGTGTATGGCCCGTACCGTCTACCAAGCATGGGTATGCAAGCATGTGTACATATGTGTATATACAATGATATACACATGCATGCATGCACACGTATGGACGCATGATTGCGTGGTAACGCCTCCCTTTTTGCGAATGAAGTAGGAATGCCCGAGCAATTGAAGCCCACGTCCCCATCCTCGTCCTCGTCACTGTCATCCAGGAGCAGCGCGCCGATGGTGGCCAACGTCAGCATGACGCCCGCCATGGTGAACTCGATCTTCAGGGTATCGGCGATAGACCTTAGAGGCTTCCTAGATGGGGTCCGAGTAGACGAGGTCGGAGGATCGCGCCGCATCGCCGATGCATCGCCGATGCTTCGCCGATGCGACGGCGACGCATCGGCGACGTCGGCGGTGCATCGGCGACGTTGGCCTAGAGACATTGGGGCTCCACGTCGAGCCGCACCGACGATGCAGTGGCGATGCGGCCAGCTCTCGGACCCCAACTGCTCGGGCCAAATTTGGGAGGCCCTGAGATCTGCCCCAGGGACCCAGTCGACACAATGGTGATGATGATAATGATGACGATGATGATGCTGATGATGATGATGGTGATGATGATGATGCTGATGATGATGCTGATGATGATGCTGATGATGAGTCGAAGACGAGGCTGATTCCTATGATAACTATGATGTGATGGTAGCGGTGGTGAAGATGAAGATGACGATGACGCCGATGATGATGATGCTGATGATGCTGATGATGATGATGATGATGGTGATGGTGATGGTGATGACGATAAACGTGGACATGAAAATAAAGATGCAGATGATCATCAGGTGATGAAGGTGTCAGGTGATGAAGGTGATGTTGATGGTGATGTTGATGGTGTCTATGGTGGTGGTAAGGGCGATGCTGATGATGGTACTGATGAAAATGATGATGATGATGAAGCTGATGATGATGCTGATGATGATGATGATGATGATGATGATGATGATGATGATGATGATGATGATGATGATGATGATGGCGTAGCCCCTTGACGCACCAGGTTATCTTGTGAGCAAGGCTCGAATGGTAGACTTGCGCTTTGCAATGGCCCTGGCTCGAGCTTTGAAGGAGAAAGAACGCATTCGGGGCCAAATCGCTTCAGCCCTCGAGGTAAACTAAATGCACTGAATGCGATATCATGCGCAAGAACCGCCGAAAAGACGGAGGAGGAGGTAGAAGCACGACAGCGGGCAAGCAACCACCGTTCGCAGACAGGACAGTCAAGATAATCCGCGGGCACAGGTGGCAACACTTTAGAAAGAGCAGATGACATAACAGGGCAGTGGAAAGAATGCAGAATGTAATCGCCGCCACATGCCCTGCAGCCAAAGTGACAAATCTGGCTCCCAGAGACGAGGCCAGAGAGGCGAATGCGTGAGCTAGTGGCGCATTCATTGCACATTCTCTTCAAATGCGCAGCCCCCCTAGGGGGGGCAAGGGCGGCAGAAACAAGGCTGAATTTAGACACAACCAAATCGCTTTGGGGGAGGCGGGCTCCTGGCATAAGATATCGAATTCGCAGGCGGAGGGCCGCAGCGGGGTTCGTGGGCACCGCCCGGAGCCTCAATATCTGGCGCAATTTCTTCTGCAGCCAGGCAGTGTCAGGGTCGTCCATCATGCCCGCGGCGGTGGACATGGAGAGGAAATTACAGACGATCGCGTCGCATGTGCTGGGGCGGCGCAACCTCTCAAGGCGCCCCGGCAAAGCGGTCCACGTCCTGTTTCTCCAGCCGCGTGCATCTCCCTCGGACCATTTCGAAGGCATCAAATTCCATGGCAATCCGAAGCGAATTAAATTCGCCTTCGCGCTTAAAAGCCCCGAGAAAAGTCAGACAAATTCAGGGCGGAAGGGCGCTTCGAGATGTCAGCGGGGATCGCGTGTTTCGGGGCAGAGGCCGGCAACTGATGGGCCTGCTTCTGCTTCTTTAGGACAAGCGGCGTCGGAGCGCACAGCTGGCCGATAAGACTCACGACAAGATAGGCAAGCGAGTTTCAAACAGTGGTGTTTTGGCAGAAACCTAACCCTAAGCCCTTAACGCGCCAGTCCCGCGTAGTGCATTCGATCCCACGAGCAAGCCAAGAACGCTCAGCCCCACCAGGGCCAACGCACACGCCGAGATACTGGCCGCAAATACTGACAGAAACCTTGCCGCAAGCACGAGCCGCAAATCCACACCGAAGGCCCGACTCCCAGCCACACGGAACATGACCCTGATCTCGCGCGCGGTGAACGGCACTGCAAACCGTGGGCGCGCGCAAGAGGGAATGGGGAAGAGAAAGGTTTCTTAGAAGGCGGCTACCCTCTGAGAAGGCGCCGGCCGCCCTTCTGAGAAGCCACGGGCGCGCCTGTTCTCAGAAACACACCAGCAGCTTCTTCTTAGAAGCACGGAACTGCTTCCCAGCAGCTAAAGCGGCTTGTACAAGTAAGCACAGTATGAACAGCTTCCAAGAAGCAGCCACAAGTTTCTTGAAGGGGGGCCCGCGCCATTGAAGAGAGGGAATGCTTCGGAGAAGCCTTCCTCCCTCCCCCGACCCCCCTATGCGCTGGCCGAGCAAGGACGAGACGGCACTTCGCGCGATTCAGCACGAGCCCAATAAGAAGCGCCGCCTGTGATGCAGTGCGGAGCAGGATCTGGAGAGAAGCAACAACATCGCTCGAGGCAGTACACATGTCGTCGCCAAAAGCTTGTGGAATACTAATAATAAAATCATGCAGACAGCGACGACATGCAAGGCCACCAGCAGTCGCGAACGAACAAGGTTTTCGAGAGTGGGCATCTCTACGCAATGCCTCTGGCAACGTGGTAGCCGCTTTAGAAATCCACCCGCTAAACGAATGGCGGTATACATATTTCTATGTAGCTTACAGCTGTTAAGCCTCATGAGCAACACAAGGGGGATACACCTATGGTTAAAGACAGTGGAGGTCCAAGGGCGTGCAATATTGGGAAACGCGGCACCGAAACCCAGGAAAAACAGAACATCCAGACGGGAATCCCAGAAAAAAAACGCATTCCGTAAAGGGGGACCCGGTCTACAGAACATTGCCCAGCATGCTTCGCCCTCTGATCGGATCGGGCGAAAAGGCGGGATAGCAACGGGGGGGTTTGAGAATCAGCTCACGTAGCTGATTTTCCCGGCGGCGCCTCCCGGCGCCGGAAGGCGGCTATGTATCGAGGAATGGGCCCCTCGGCGGGGCCGAAACCAGCTGCATGCAGCAGATGTCGTAACCCCCCCTTTCCCAATCCCCCCCTTTCGTCCGGCCCGATCTGATCGAGCCGACCACGTCTGGTTGGAGCGCGCAAAATACCGCGCCTGCAGGCCGAAGGGGATGCAAGGCACGGCGGCGCAGATGTTATGACACTCATTAACGGGAAATCGTGGCCCAGTCTCCTGCGGCTTCGTCTGCCCGCGCACAACCGCTTCGCCCTCGACGCCCTTGGACAAGCATAACGAAGCGCCAGCATTGAAGCCAGCTGGAAGGGGAACTTCCGACAGCATCGCCAACTACGCATCGTATAATATTTCCCTGCTTTTCAAACAACCTGTGGCCCAGCCCAAATATGGGGCCACAGCTGGCCCAGCCGTGGAATCTTCCCTCATACTCAAGAAGCCCAGGAGGCCAGACAACAGGGCGACCTGTTCAATGCCCACAGCGAATTTGTGACAATGAGCAAGAAATTTGGACGCCCGAAATGGGTACGGAAAGAATGGGTACCATGCTCAACAACAAATGTTGTCCCAAACCAACAGCGGCCGCTGTTGGGCAGGCGGCCTTCTGTCTCAAATGGACACAGGCCGCGGCGACACCGACAGCGAGTCCTGTTCAGAATGAATAGGACCTGCTGTTGGGCATTGTACCCATTCTTTCCGTACCCATTCCCTTCGTGCCGAATTGCGCGGCCTCGAATCGATGCGGCACGGCCACGGGCCGGGAGCTGCAGACGAACAGCCCGTGAGCATACATTCTGGATGGCCTTCGCGGAGATGTCTCGAGTCGGCGCTGGAGACCACCCCCCCTGAGGCGCGCGGACCTCCGAGTGTATTATTATCTGTTTGTGGGCTTCTCTCCTAGGACTGGAGGGCTGAGCACCCATTCCCTCCGTACCCATGTCGGGCGTCCAATAGAAACGCGTCAGACCACGCGGCCGGGAACAGGCGCGCCACGCGACAGCCGCGCGGACATGCCCCCAGAGGGCTCCGCGAGGCGGGCGACGCCGCCCTCGAGGAGTGGGCGGGCTCGCGCCCGGTCGCCATCCTCGGCGGCGACCAGTAGTGAGCGCCCATGCCTTGAAGGCCGTGTCTTGGGCGGCGCATGCAGCGCGGCAGCGCGCTCGCCATCACATCGCTCTGCAGATTGGTCGGGCTCAAACCTCCAGTGCACGTGTGCGCCAGTGAGGGGTACAGACGCACGTTCATAGAATCGTGTGCTGACGACAATGTGCGCGCGGTCATCGTCCGCGTACTGTTGCAGCTCGGAAGATGTCCGAATGCATTTCCTGTATGCCTTGTGGCACCGACATTCATGCTAGCACGCGTGCGTTTCAACCATACTGCCAACCTGCGTGTATCACTTTGCACACCATGTGTGTACACGCGCGCCTTGATCGCATCACTCGCGTAATAAGTCCTGTCCCTCATCTCAGCGAGGGCCCAAGGCAGGCCCCTGGAGAGATCGATATGAACGGTCGCCTCGTCAATGAGAACAGGTACTTCCGGATGCGCAATAATCCCGTGGGGCACGGTTGCAAAAGCTTGGTTCCCAAGAGAGAAGCGGATATGGACAGGAACATGGTCAATCGATTCATTCGATTCCAAAAATGTACTCAACAATCCCAGCACATGGTTTTGCCACCCTACTATCCAAACAACCCCAGGACCGATTACCTTCCCCAGGGTCTCTAAACTTATGAGTGGGCTCGTCCTGTGGAAGGTCAAGAGCATCAAGACACACACGGCGAACGCGTCGCGGATGAACAGGATGCTCAAAATGCTGCGGTCCGCCGTTTGTCCTGTTATGAGTTTCTCTGGGTTCAGGAACCTTACATCATCTGCAAAGAAGCTTAAGCAAGTCGACGCGTCTGGCAGTTTTTCCGCAAGGGAGTGCAGAATACAATGCTTTCTGGACCATTGAAGGTGGGGCAAACATGGATGTCATACCATGAAGGAACCCTCGTGTCCTCGGAGCTTCACAGAGAGCAGCCCCCCACCGTCCAGCTGCACTGGATCCACCGTCGCAAAGTCAAAGACTATGGAGCTGGCGGTGCTGATCGTCACGCCAACGGCGTGTTGGCTGCCAACAAAAAACAGAATGTGTGCGTACGTCGGACAATCTCGGCGTAGAGTCTCAAGATCAGCGCCCGACCTGTGCGTTCTTGCATTTCTCAAATCGCATGCGTTTTGATCAGAAGCGAAGCTGTCGTATCTGTTCTTTTGCCTCGACTGACATCCGCGCACACGTCCGACAAACAAAAAGGCTCGCGAGTTGCGCGCACATGCCGAGAACTTCTGCTTAAGCTTGAAAAGACATTCAATATCAACACCATTCCCGCAAGGATGTGGACGAGGATGTGGAAGATGGCCCTTACAATGCTGACCCTTCAAGCGACAAAGAGAGACAGACCCAGCGCCAGGCAGCGATTGCCCGCAGAGAGAGAGAGAGAGAGACAGAGTGGCAAGATCATGGCCCACAGGTCCAGGACGCGAGGGCGACATGGTCCATAGGCTCATCATTGACGGTGGTGTAGCAGAGATCCTGGTACTGATTCCATGCGAGTCCTGTTGATGGGATCCACCGTCCGTTGGTGCGCATGTCCGCTTCCATCTGCCTGCAGATCGAACTGAGAACGAAACCTCTGTTCGTGGCATCGTGGGGCCTGTCGAGGCCGATGCGCAAGTCGTGGCGATGCTCAGAAGGAGGCCCGAAAAAAACGGACGAGGTGGCCCCGAGCACATCCGTAGCACGGCCGTGCGTGCCCCGCCTCGCCGAAGTGGACTGCGCAGGCGAAGCGTACATTCGGGCACCGACGTCGGCCCTTCTCGCGGCGCTCGTCTCGCGTGGGGCTCTCGAAGGTTCTGAGATGGGTGCTCAAAGACGATGTTCAAACGCTTCCTTGGGAACCCACGACCCCATGTCTTGCGTTTGTCCGCCGGCATGGTGGGGCGAATCGTTGACCGAACCGACGGAACTCCAGCAGAAGACCCAGCCGACTAACATGAAAGAGCACGTCTGAATTTCGAGTCCAAGTCCGCGTACTGAGCTTCCAGCGCCTGCAAGCGCGCTGCAGCAGAGAAAGTGGAGGCAACCTCATGGATGTCATCCATTTTCGAATCTCCATCACGCTGTATGCCCTGCAACTTCAGTTCTAGCTCGTCCATCATCGCAGCGCGTGCCGCGATGACCTCCTGCATTTTGGCAATCGTGCTCGTGTTCTTGGCGATGCCTTCGAAGAGACACTTGTCGAGGCTGGCGATGTTCTTGCTGGCGTTCGTGCTGCTCTGGTTGACAGGTGCCCAAATCTCACCCCTGATGAGCCGCAGCTGAACGGCATCCAGGACTGATGACAGTGAGAGGTGGGAGCGATGTTCCTCCAGCTGCAGGGCAGCTCCCTCGAGGGATCGAGTGCGGAGAAACTCCTGATGCGCGTCCCTGGGCCCTCCCCACGGCTGCGTACAAGTTCTATGCCTCAGGGAGCAGGCGTAGACCTTGAGCCAAACAAACTGGCTACGGGTGATGAAGACAATGGTGATGTTGATGGTGATGGTGATGTGATGACGATGATGATGATGCTGATGATGATGATGACGACGACGACGACCACGATGATGATGATGCTGCTGCTGATGTTCATCATGATGATGATGGTGACAATGTTGATGGTAATGCTGTGGATGATGATGACGACTATGATGACGATGGTGATTATGATTATGATACTGACGGTGGTGATGGTGACGATGATGCTGGTTATGGTGACAATGATGCTAATGATGCTAATACTGATGTGAATGGTGATGATGGCGACAAAGGTGAAGAGCACGATGATGATGCTTGTGGTGATGAGTATCATGATGTTGTGATGGTGATGAGGATTATGGTGATGATGATGATGCTGACGATGATGAAGATGGTGATGACTGTGCCGACGATGATGATTATGCTGATGATGGTTGTGAGTGCGATGCTGGTGACGATGTCATGCTGAGGATGATGATGATGCTGATGATCTGATGATGATGATGACGATGATGATGATGATCATGCTGATGATGATGATGATGATGATGATGATGATGATGATGGAGATACCGATTGTACTTATGATCATGATGAGGGCGTCGGCGATGGACCTGCCGTTCTCCAGGGAACCCGTCGACACGATCGTGATCTCCTGGCCCACGGTGATGCAGGAGTTCAGGAGGGCCATCTGCAGGGCCGTGCTGACGTGCTTGCCCTCCTTCTCCGCCCGCTTGTTCAGCACGGCGACGAGGCCGAAGGGGATGGCGAAGGAGCCCACCTTGGGAATCAAACGTCTAGACGGATCCGCCTCCTTTGATGCCCTGTTCCTCGAATGTCGGGCTGGCGAGAGGGAAGGAGGAGGGGGGACCTCAGGTTTGGCGTTTAGACAGATCCGCCTCCTTTGATGCCCTGTTCCTCCTTGATTCCAAGGGGGGATGGCGAAGGAGCCCTCCCCCCTCCTCCTCCGAAGGTGTGTTCTCTGTCCTTGGGGAGGGAAGGGGGGAGAAGGAGGTGGATCTGAGTCGTTGTCCCCCCTCCGACACCTCGGGCAACATATCCGCATCTCTGCCCGGGCCCTCGCGGTCTGGACTCTGGCGTGCGATCCCGCGGATGCACGGTCGCACAAATGTGTTCCGCGCGGGGCAGCCGCGCAGAAACGGCCCGCATCCGCGGGGTCTCGGCCCAGGGGGCTGGCACGCGAGGCGACGGGTAATCCCACCAGCCCTCTGGGCGTCGGTGGTTTAGAGCGGTTTCTCTTCCACCCCTCCTTCTTCTCCTTCGGGGAGGGGTTGACCCCTCCCCCTACCCCCTCCCCGTGGACCTGGACGGGGGGGGCCGCGAGCGGTCAGAGCGTCCAAAACGGCCTCGGCGAGGCAGCCAAAATCATTGATTGGCCCCATGTTGGCCTCCTGGGGGGGCGAGGCTAATTGAAGCTCCGCTCTTCTTTGGTAGATCTCCTCCAAGATGGCCCCAAGAAGCGCCAAGGAGGCCCCAAGAGGTCCCAAGATGGCCCCAAGATGGCCCCAAGAGGCCCCCAAGAGGCCCCCATGAGGCCCCCAAGAAGACCCTCAGCGGCCCCAAGAGGCCCCTCCGGAGGCACCCAAGACCCAGAAGAGCCCCCCAGGATCGCCAAGAGACCCCCAAGACGTCCCAAGAGGCCACCAAGAATCGCCCAAGAGATACCCCAAGAGGCTCCGAGAGGCATCCAACAGACCTCTGGCCCTTGTGCTTGCCCTCCTCCTCCTCCTCCTCCTGTTCCTCCTTCCGGCTCCTACTCCGTCTCTTCCTCCTCCTCCTCCCCCTCCTCCTCCTCCTCCTCATCCTATTCATCCTCCCTCTTCCCACTCCCCCATCCATCCATCCATGCACCTCCTCCTTCTCCTCCTCACTCCTTTGCACGCTTCGGCCGTCCTCCTCTTTGCTGCGGCACTTCCCCGATCGCCTCAGCTCGCCTGGACCTCGTTTCCGGATGGGCTGGTGGGGATGCTTTTTTGGTCGCGGCCGCGAGCGAACGCGCAGGCGGCAAGAAAAGTAGTCCGGGCCGACGGGCTAACCTATTAGCTGCTGGGCGCAGCGCGAGCCGGCCAGGCCCGCTCACAGAGGCAGCGTGGGGATGCGCGTAGCGTCTAGAATTACGGATGTGCCATTCGCCCGCGACACCTCGGGCAGCACGGAGAACATCATGCACAGCAGGGCGAGCGTGCCGTCGTGCCCGACGAAAAACGCGGCGAGGATGCTCACGACGGCTCCCACGAAGATGCACGGGGCGTATGCCAGCCTGGGGAAAGAGAGAGAGGGCCCGTGCGAGCGTGCCGTGGGACTGCTCGAAAGTAAGGGAGAAGGAAGATGCCAATCTTAGGGATTCCCTTATTTTTTGAGGGCGAATCCCTAAGATTGTCATCGCCTTTTGGCGTGTCAATCTTAGGGATAGGGATACTTTCGAGGCTGGTAAGCTCTGGACAAACGCATCATCCCCGAAGGCCTGCAGCAAGGAGACTCGTGGAAGCACGCGAGCGAAGGTTCTGAAATTCAAGGAAGGAGCCACATGAAACACTATGTTTTCGACTCCCGAGGGGATCCGGGATTTCGCCCAGCCCCCAAATACAAGTGCAAGGGATACCGCTCCCCATCCCTCCTCCCCACTCTACTTATCCCCCCCCCCCCCTCTCCTTACCTCGACCTCATCATACTCCTCCCCGTGGTCCTCATCCCGCCTCGTTCGCCTTGAAAGGCTGATTCAGGCATGACACCCGGACATCCTGGGGGGGACCAGCTTGTTGATCATGACGAAGATGATGAGCAGCGAGGTCACCAGCTGAACGGCGGACTTCCCCAGGCCCGCGGTGGAGAATGTCCGCTGGCTTTCGTCCCACCTGTCCGCCGCCTCATTGCGAACCCAACCTGGGCCCGGCCCGAGCCCCACGAATGGGGGGGTACATGTGCTCACACCCATACACCTCTCATCGTCTTGTTGAGTTCCTTACTCGGGAATGATCTTCGCCCCGTCACGATTGGCGGTGAAGCAGAGAGAACGTTGACTGTGATCAGCGGCAGACCTAGTGGCAAAAGATGAAGAGGATAGGCAGGAAGAAGAGGATGGGAAAGAGAAGGCGAAGAGCAGACGAAGGCGCCCTTGACCCAGATGGAAGAAAGGGTGCGCCCAGGTTGGGTTCGCCCGCCTCTTTTGTTGCAGTTGTTCTGAAGTCGCCCTCGTACACCGACACGCCAAACCACTGTCCCCCGAACGAGTTCCACACTGTGAGCCCAGCCCATACGAGGCAGTGCACGAATGCCAGGTGGTAGAGCAATTTGGGGCTGCCTGTGACGGCGTGGGCAACATCAATGACTGGCTGAAACACGCTGGGACGTTCACCAGGCTCCAAGTGTATTGGTGTCTCTTTTGCCACCGCAAACTGGATCCCGACAGTAAGGGTGTTAAGGGCACAGACGAGGATCATGAGCTCGACCATGTGTGCGATGGCTTTAGGGTAGAGCTTCATCATTGTGAACCCCAGTGCGTTCCCAACGCTCATGAGGCACACGAAGATGACCTGCGTGGGGAGGGTCTGCTTCTCGGAGGCCAGGTCTGCGACGAGAGCACGGTGCGGAGTCTGCAAGACGTTGATCGTTACGTCCATCACCAGAAGCATCGCGCCGGCGAACCAGTAGGCGTTCTCGCCCGGTACCACGTAGTCGGCCCCAGCAAAGAGCATCCCCGCAATCCACGTGGACACCAGCCCCACGAAGATGACGGGCCTGCGGCGCCCGAAGGGCGAGGTGAGCCTGTCGGAGATCGCGCCCACGAGGGGCCCCACAAAGAACCCTGTGAACGGCCCGCACTGCAGCAGCAGCGCCGCCACGTGGTCCGGCGCGCCCAAGCGCCCCAGGAAGGTCGCGGTGTTCGGCCCCAAGAAGGCCCTTCCGCACCCCCACTCTCTTGCCTCACACCCCACTCCGCCCTCCTCCTCCTCTCCTCCTCCTCCTCCTCCTCCTCCTCCTCCTCCTCCTCGTCCTCCTCCTCCTCCTCCCTCCCTCCCTCCCTCCCTCCTCCTCCACCTCCTCCTTTCCCCCCACCCCATCTCCATCCGCCTCCGCCGCCCTCTCTCTCTCTCTCGCTCGCTCTCTCTCTCACCCTCCCTCCTGCGTGCCTCCCCTTCGACGGGGCGGAGGTTGCTCCAAGCTCGGCGTGCGATGATCACGGGAAAGAGGTCCCAACAACGTCATGCGGAATGACTCCAAGCCTGGGTCCCTCCCCTCTGCCCCACCCATGCCTCCCTCTCTCTTGGAGGCAGCAAGGGTGTCTGAGCTGGATAAGCCCAGAGCAAATATGTCAAGAGGGAGGGCGAGGGCAAATCGGTTCAATATGTATCCCCAGAGCCCTACCAGAGTCAAAACGCACCAGTTTTTCGGGCCGCGTCCAGCCGTGGCGACGAGGGGGCCCATTTCTGCGCCCGTTCTGCCGACCAGAACCAGTGCTGGGCCACCTCAACCCCCGAGTCAGCTCCAATCCTGACCTGTCCCCCTCTCCTCCACCCCACCCCCGCTTCCCTCCATCCATCCCCCCTGCCCCCACCAGATCATCTGGACGCTCACCTGGGGCAGGCCGAGGATCGCCAGCTTCCACAAGGGCCACTCCTCCTTCTCCTGCCACGGATGCGGCAAATGAGACTACGACACATCCTCAGGCTCCCTCTCCTGCCTCAGATCCTGCTCTTCCTCCAGCCGTCATCATCCTCATCACTCATCATTCATACAAAATACCATGAATAAGCGTAAGAACACCACTAACAAACATGCACTAATCAAAGTAATAAGAATAAGATGCAAAAGAAGACTAATCCTACTCAAGACAGAAATATCCTACTAATCGTAAGAAAACTAATAAGCATAATGAATACTACGGCCACTACCTAATACCATACTCCTCCCTCTCCTCCCCTCATCCCTCATAATCCTCAGCCAATCCTACTCTCCTACTCCTCAATGCATCATCCTTCCTCCTCTTATGATTAGTTTTATCATTACTACTATTGGTATTGTTAGTGTGGCTCTCAGCGTAAGTACTATTATTTTACATGTGTGGTTACCAGTCTTGTTATATGCACCATTTTTATTTTCAAAAATGGTATAGGTAGTATTGGTATTAGTACCAGTAGTATCGTTAGTAGTAGAAATATTGTAAGTAGTAGTATTAGTATTCTTACTATTGTTAGTCTTGGTATTACTATTAGTAT
>CAUYUJ010015625.1:221247-241247 GCA_963575745.1 Prorocentrum cordatum
CCTCCGTCCCCCTCCCCCGCCTCGTCCCTCGTCCCTCCTCCCTCATCCCTCCTCCCTCCTCGTCCCCTCTCCCTCCTCCCTCCTCTTTGCCCTCCTCCTCCTCCTCCTCCTCCTCCTCCTCCTCCTCCTCCTCCTCCTCCTCCTCCTCCTCCTCCTCCGCCTCCGCCTCCGCCCCCGCCTCCGCCTCCGCCTCCGCCTCCGCCTCCGCCTCCGCCTCCGCCTCCGCCTCCGCCTCCGCCTCCGCCTTTGCCTCCTCCTCCTCCTCCTCCTCCTCCCTTTTCACTTTAGACTAACGTGAGCCGCCAAGTAGAGGTTGACACTTAACCTTAGTAAGCAATTCCCACCTCCACCCGCGACCATGGTAACTGTAGCCCATCATTAATGCGTACCAATGCTAAAGGTCGCCTCGGGTAGATAACTGCACATCTAAGATGCGCGCAAATCTGGAGCTGCTGCCCGGGTGTTAGCTTGACCCAACACCGTAAGTACGTCCATCCACCCCACGAGCATCCTCAAATACCCCTCGAACCTCCACAAACTCGCCCCCGCCCCCAAACATCAGAGTGAGGCTGGTTGTTCTGCATGCTGTCAAGCAACAAATGTGGGTGGAGGCTGGCCTCACTGCCTGTGGAGGTACAAGCTGGCAACAATGGTGGCAAAGTAGATGTCAGCAGTGGGCTTGGATATGCGTGTGTGTATATATATACACATATAAGCTGGTTATGTGGGCTGGCCTGTCACAGACAGTGCATGCATGCAGCAGTGGAATAAAGCAGAGAGTCAGGGGCAAGGTACGCTGGCTCAGCATGTTGTGAATGACGGGCCTGCAGCAAGAACAAATAGGGGTGCCCGTACGGTGTAGCAGTTCTTGGGTTGCTGCCCTGTTTTTGTGATCCCAAAACCATACAGGCACATCAACTCCCGACCCTCCTCTCCTCCACACTGCCCACCCTTCCCACCCCAAAGATTAGAGTAAGGCTGGCTGTGCTGGGTTTTGTCAGGCAATGCTGTGAGGTAAAGGCTGGCCCTGCAAGGTTGTCTGTCACAACATGTGGTGGTACAGGCTTGCAGCACTGGTGGCATAGTAGTGTCAGCAAGAATCGCTACAGGCTAGCCCTGTGGGCTGGCCTGTCACGGACTGTGTAGATACAGGCTTGCCGCCATGGTGACAATGTTGAAAGTCAGTAGCTAGGTACTGATGGGCCCATTCTGCTGTTGAGGGCCTGAGACCAGACGTACAAGAGGATGTGTTGGCAAGTGAGCATGTAACAAATGAGGTCGCCCCCTGTAAGTCAGAGGATCCCGAAGATAAAAGCCTAGGATGCGAGAAAGCAGAGCGACTGTAAGCTTTGGCAAATCTTGGGCTGCTACCAAAAGGTTTTGTGGGTGTACCGCTAACTACCTGGACCTGGGGCCTCGTGTTTTTTTGCAGTCTTTCTCTGGCTAACCACGAACCCTTAGTGACTTCATGCTGTAGGCTGGCAGAGTGTTGGCTGGCCTGGTCCACAGCAGCGTCGGCCTACTGCAATTCATGTCGTTTTAAGTCTGGCCAGTAGCGATCAATATGGGCTGGCGAGGTATTGCTAAGCGTAGCAGTTCTGGGGATGCTGTCCAGGGTTGTACCCTAAACCAAGGATTAGTGAGGGAGGCAGGAAGTCATAGTAAACGTGGGACGCAAAGGGAGAGAAGGATAAGGAACTGTATGGCTGCAAGTGCGTGCGCAGCAACGGAATCGAAAGGGCCGTCCAATCCTCCTCCTCCTCCTCCTCCTCCTCCTCCTCCTCCTCCTCCTCCTCAACCACCGACCGAGCTGTGGTGGTTCGCTCCCAGGGGCGAGCTCGACCCTGGGCTTATGTCGGGCGTGTCCCCCTACAGGGGGAGCTTCGACGAAAAATTATAAAAACACCCCAAAAAACAAAAAGGTCTGAACATATTCAACAAATAGTCCCCAGATTATGTTTGTTACTACTTTTGACGATTTTGAGGTATCTTTTATATTTCGTCGAAAATCCCCCTGTAGGGGGACAGGCCCGACTTAACCCTGGGCCGCCGCCGCGCCCCTGGAGGCCCTGCCGGACCTCACGGAGCCGCTGGTGCCGGCGGGGGGGCGACGCCGCAAGGATTGCAAGGGCCGAGGGTCGAGGAGCGAAGATCCCAGAACACAAAGCGCCGAGAGGGAGGGGAGGGGGGAAGACGAGGCCGATGGGGAAGCAACGACCACCGAGAGGCGCAGGAACGACAAAAAGCGCGAGGGCGGGAAACGGACTGGCGGCCCGGAAGGATCGCGTCCCCGCCCTCCCTCCAGTCCCTCTGCTCCCCCATCCCACCTCCTCCGCCTCCAGCTCCTCCAGTGGGGTCGGGCGAAAGGGGGGGATAGCAAAGGCGGGGTTTGAGAATCAGCTCACGCAGCTGCTTTTCCCGGCGCCTCCCGGCGCCGGAGGCGGCTGTGCATCGAGGAATGGGCCCCTCGGTGAGGCCGAAATCAGCTGCACGCAGCAAATTTGGTACCCCCCCCTTTCCCAATCCCCCCCTTTCGTCCAGCCCGAGTTTTCGCAATGTTCGGCCTCTAGGGTTAGGTCGGCATGTCCCCCTACAGGCGGATGTTGGACGAAAACAAAGTACCCCCAAAAGACTCCCAAATAGTCCAAACATGCAATACAAAAACGTCCCCCGACTATTTGTTTACTATTTTTGAAAATTCCTCCCGTAGAGGGACACGCCCGACTAAACTTTAGGAACCCTTGACGGGCCTCGGGACGGTCAAAAAAACAACTTAGGACGAAAAACCGGTCCAAGGGAATAGGCCCAGACCCTGGGGGTCGACGCCATGAGGCAGTCATGACGTCAGGGGCCGAGGATCGAGGATCGAGGATCGAGGGTCGAGGGTAGAGGGTCGAGGGTCGAGGGTCGAGGATCTGGGATCGAGGATCGAGGGTCGAGGGTCGAGGGTCGAGGGTCGAGGGTCGAGGATCTGGGATCGAGGGCCGAGGGTCGAGGGTTGAGGATCGAGGCTCGAGTGTCGAGGATCGAGGGTCAAGGGTCGAGGGTCGAGGGTCGAGGATCGAGGGTCGAGGGTCGAGGGAGGATCGAGGGCCGAGGGTCGAGGCTCGAGGCTGCGCCGTCGAGGCTCTCGAGAGCCGGGGTGGCGGCAGGCCCGCGCCGCCATGCGGCGCGCGCTCCGGCCGCGGTGCCCTTCGGAGGGCCCCGGGGGAGGCAACTCCCGGGGGGCGCCTTCGAGGGAGCGATTGGACACCGCTTCCGTGAAGGGGCCCTGGGGCACGCAAGTGAATAGACAAAAATAACAGGAGCCCCCAAGAGGCCCCCGAAAGGCTCCCAAGAGGTCCAAGAGGCCCCCAAGAGGCCCTAAGATGCCCCCACGAGACCCCTCAGGAGGCCCCCAAGAGGCCTACAGGCGGCCCCAGGAGGCCCCCCAAAGTCCCCCCCAAGCACGCAAGCGAGTGCCAGCGATGCTACAATATGGGCCGGCGGAATGAGCGAAGCGATTGAATAACAGGAATCCCCATATCTTTCCATATTTTCTGGGTTTTCGTAATCCCCCCCAAATCCTTGATTTTCCCATATTTTCCTGGGAGTCGACGATTCATTGTGTCTGTGTGGTTTTTTCCCTCGCGATTTCGGGGAGACGTAAGACGGGCGTTGGCAGAACCGGGTTTCGCGGGACCTGGTGTAGGGATGAACTGTCGTCACCCGAAAAGACACGAGCTACGGCAGACCTGGTTTAAAGATTCTGGCCGATTTGGGGGCTCCGAGGCCCTACCACTAACCGGGTTCCCTTACCTGGGGTCCTGGCTATACCTGGATAAGACTCGGGTACGGGGGACTCGGGTTGGCCTGACGGGGCCACCATAAAAATTAGGAGACCCAGTCTGAAATTGGACGCGAGCTCCCGCTGCAGACATCCCACCAAGACTGGACCGTCAAAATCCAGGACGCGCTCGTCAAAACACGTCGGTCAACCTGAATTCTGGCTTACTGGAGTCTTGCGTTTCCCCGACTCTTATCAGCATGGTTTGGTCGGCGGCGCATCGGATCTTAGTTGCGGTTGTAGGGAAACGAGAAAAATGGCATAAACATAAAATCTCGGAGGTCCGCGCGGATTTCTCGGATCCGCGCTGGACCCCCCTGGCAGCGCCTCCGGCGCCGCCCCTGGCGCGCTCGGCACGCTGGGGAGGGGGGTCCAGCGCGGATCCGAGAAATCCGCGCGGACCTCTGAGTTTTATGTTTGTGCCATTTTTCTCGTTCCCCTAGGTAGGAGCTACGACAGAGACGTCCACGATGTTCTTGCCTGTGCTTCTTCACCCTGATCTTCCTTGAGACTCTGATGTCTGGAAGGTGCTATCTCGAATGTCTGGTCTTCTTATGTCTATCCAGGCTCCAACTCCCGTTCGGCTGTTCCTGAAGCACACCAAAAGCCCCGGGGCTGCGACAGGGGCGCCGCGGAGCAAAGAGGGGCACATGGGCGGCAACGAGGGCAGGGAGGGAAGGGGGGCGAGGGCCGCGGACGGGCGGACCGCCCTTGGCCAAAACTCGAAAGCTGGGCGGACGGGCTGCTAAAACCGTGGCTGCTGAAGCGGCCCTCCCGGAGGGAAAAAACAGCTTCCCAGAATGAGGCGCGGCACGCGAAACCTTTTTGATCCGCGGGTCGAGAGCGAGCCTCTCCCGGTCGAAGCTAAGCGGGCCGCGCACAGCCTGAATTAACAAAGAGGGGGGGGGGGCACGGCACGCGAAACAGTCCACGGGCTTCTTCCCGGAAGGACGCAGAGAACTTCCCGGAGGTCGATTTTAGCAGCCACGGCTTTAGCAGCCCTTGCCCGGCTTCCGAAAAACATCCTCCGGTGAAAGCTGACAGGGGCACTCCACGTGCGCACAGCACCGCATTCCGACCAGGACCCCAGTGGGGTAGCGAATCGACTCCCTAAGACAGCCGCGTGCATCTGGCGAAAGACACGTCGACTAGAGAAGTCGGCTGGGGACTGCACCGGGACACTCGAAGACCAATATCAAGAGAATCAGCGCAGATTTCCTCAGTCGCCTTGTTTGGGAAGGCTTTCTCTCAATGCCCGAACTGAGGGCTACTGAACCCGATTAAGGAGCCACTGAGCGGAATGACCGTAAAGTAAGGCCAGGATCAAGCCGAATTAGGCTGGATTTAACCTCCGAGGAGTTGCATTCCAGCCAACCGCCCCCCCCCTGGATCAGCCCATGGTGGTCGCGGTCGGCGCTCACTCATTCGCAGCCTCCTTGTCCCGAGCGGTGTTCGGTCGCACGGACGCCCCACACAGCAAGAAATAGAAACCCCTGCCATCTGGGTGGGGGGGGTAGGTCCCCCACGAGCGGTGGTCTCTCTCATCTGAGACCCCTTGAGAGGCGGCTGGGGGTCTGAACTGGATGGGGGCCCCAGAAAATCATCTGTCCGGGGCCCGGAAACAGCCCTCAGGGCTCGAAAGAGGCAAAAAACCTCCTGCGACGAAGAACCTCGAACCTCGCCACCCTTCTCGCCAGATCTAGGCTGAGTCACTTCAGACCCCCAGCCGGAACTAACCCCTCGATGCCCCGCACCTCCGAGAGAACGTTTGCTTTTCGCGATAGCGGCCGTTACCGGCCCCAGCCGCCTCCTCCCCCCCCCAGGTAACATCACGATCCTTGCTGACCACCGACATGCGTTTCGTTGTTCCTCGACATTCCCAGAAGGCGCCGGCGGGAAACGTGACGTTGCCGGCCCCGCTCCTCCCAGTAACGCCCGTCGTCGCCTGGGAATACAGTAGGGGCAAGCCCCAACCCTGAGACCCCAGGACGTCCACTGGTTTCAGGTGTGGGAACATCACGCTTCCCGTAGCAAAACCATCGAAGCCCGAGAAACTCGGGGCACCCTGTGCTTCTTGGCATGGGTCTCCCATGCAACGCCCGTCATCACCTCTTTTGTATGTATGTATGTATGTATGTATGTATGTATGTATGTATGTATGTATGTATGTATGTGTGTGTGTATGTATGTATGTATGTATGTATGTATGTATGTATGTATGTATGTATGTATGTATGTATGTATGTATGTATGTATGTATGTATGTATGTATGTATGTAGTAGTATGTATGTATGTATGTATGTATGTATGTATGTATGTATGTATGTATGTATGTATGTATGTATGTATGTATGTATGTATGTATGTATGTATGTATGTATGTATGTATGTATAGACATGTGTATATAGATGAAGATAAAAATAATTGATGTGCCACAAATCGTGCGGTCCTCCTCCCCCGCGGGCCGCTTCCCCACCCCCGCCGCGGCCCACGCGGGGCCTTCAGCGCCGGAACGGCGGCCTCGGTCAAGTCATCGCCGTTGGTCATCACCTTCGCCGCCATGGGCCCCAGAGGCCCTTTGCCGCGAGGTCGTCGGGGGTCGCCAAAGGTGCTCCCGGACCAAGGTGCCCCCAGCTTTTCCCTCCATGTATAAGCCCCTGGCCTCGCGAAAGGCTCTCTGGAGGTTGCGGGGGCCTCCTGGGAAGTCCTGGGGGCAACCTGGGCCACGGGCACCTTGAGCAGGGACCGACCGTCCCAGCATTCCTGTAGTCCTACCACCAAATGTTCTCAGAACCCCAAACAAGTTCTAATAACAAAAACAATGTTCTTAGAACAGCAACCCGATACGTTAAACCAAGACAGATTCCGCCAATACATGTTCTAAGAGCATTTCGTGGAAACCACCAAAGGTTCTCAGAACATTGTTTGGTGGGACTACAGGCGAGCCAGGACGCTTCGCCACTGCTTGAGCACCGCGGGGCGCGCGCTGCGGCACGGCCGTCCTGGCGAGCCTCGGCCAAAGCAGCTCGAGAAGGGAGCGAGTGGCCAGGGCAGGCCCGCCCCGTCGGCCGCCGCCTGCGCACTGCGCCCTCGACGCCCCTGCAAGGGCGGGTGGGCGGGCGAGCGACCGACGACAACGGCGCCAAATACCTCCGCGCAGCGCCGAAGGCCTCAGCCCCCCCCCCCCCCCTCTCCCCACACACGGAGGAAAAACTGCGTGAGATAGGGAATGCACACATGGCGTTGGCCCCCGCTCCTGCCGAGACCCTCGGGTCGGCCGCGTCCCCGAGGCCCGGCTGCCGTCGCCGTCCCTGCCCCTCTAGGCACCCTCCGCTCCTCACGGCGTCCTCCGATAAGCCCGTCCCTAGCGGCCGCCAGCTGCCCCTGGCCCGGGTGCTACCATGCGCTCCTGCCAAAGCTTTCTTGGTTCCGCCCTGCCTCGGACCTCTGGGTCACCCAACAGGGCTCGAGCTAAACAGTGCTTGTCGTTTTCGCTTTGTTTCCGTGCTCCTTCTTTCTGCCTTCGCTCTGCCTCTGCTGCGAAACGAGAGCAAAATGAAAACGGCCCACGAGATCGCCAGCACACCGTTGAGCTCGAGCCCTGCCACCAAACCTCGCGCGTCGCGCCCCGAGGTGCGCGACACCCTCGCGCCCTCGCGAGGGGGCCCTCCGAGAGCAGGGCAGCCGCTCTGGCTGCAGGACGGTGGCGCGCAGGGTGCCAGTGCCTCCTTGCGCCCGCGAGGGTGACCCAGCCGACTGCGCGCCGTCGCGTCCCCGCCCGCAGGAGGAGGAGGAGGAGGAGGAGGGCGAGGAGGGGGAGGAGGAGGAGGAGGAGGAGGAGGAGGAGGAAGAGGAGGAGGGAGAAGGGAGGAGGTGGGAACCCATACCTCAGGCGATCGCAAACCTGGATCCAAGGGGTGCAGAGAGCTCCCGCTGTGGCCCCGCCCTGCCTCCCAAAAGTCCCCGCCGACGCTGCGCCACTGCCGTTTGGTCCTGTGCCCTCCCGCTGCTCGGACTCCCCGCGCGGGCCTCGCGGGTGCTCATGGCCCACCCACCTCTCGGTCGGAAGAGGCAGGCAGAAACATGGAGGAGGAAGGCGTTGAAAATAGGCTGGGTTCCATCCGCCCCCCTGAGGGGGACGGAAAAGGTGACGCCACTCGATCGTCGAAGGAGGAAGACGCTTGCAGTGGACTGGGACCTGGGAATCCAAAAGGTACCAGCTTTCAGCGACCGATGGGTACGGAGAATCAACCGATTGCTGCGTACTGCCTGCAAGCCAGGGCCGCGTGCCTCCTGAGCTCCCCGAGCGCGACGCACTGCCCAATGGCCTGGCCAGGCAAGGCCAACAGGATCCGCCGACCCGGTCGGCGTGTGGGCCCCCTGTCGGCACCTGCACAGTCGTCGTCTCCGTCGTCCCCAGCCTGTCCGCGAGAGAAAAAACCTAGCAACGCCGCAACGAACTTCGAAGGGAAGCCCCTTCCCTCTGATCCCTCCTCCGTCGGGGGGGCGGGGGGGCTCCCGGGGGGGTCCTGGTGGGCGTCACGGGGGGGGGGTCGGGAGCGGCCAAGAGGGGGGTGTCTAAGAGGGGGGGTGCAAATCATGACCGGCGGCATATGCGCGGCCCAGCGGGGGGGGCCAGGGACGTAGTGAAATAAGAAGAGGCGCCATAAAATCTGGGGAAATATAATGGCCCCCGCCATGATATCCACCCCCCCTAGTCATCACCCCCCTCTTTTCCGCCCCCGAGGGGGTGTCAGATACGCATCCCCCCCGGGGATCCTGGGGCTGGAAAAAACTACCCAAACAGGCCAAGAGTGCCTCAAGAGGCCCCCGAGACGGTCCAGGAGGGCCCCTGATCGCCAAACGATCGGTCCAAAACGCCTTCACGCCCTCCAGACTGCCAGGGAGACCTCCAAGGCGCCCCAGGAGGCATCCAAAGGCACTCCGGAGAGGGCCCCAGGAGGCAAAATTCACGGATTTCCTCGGATTGTTACAAGATTTGAGCGTTCTCACCTTTTCCGATTCCCGCCGCTCGAAGACGGCCGAAGTGGCCCTCAAGATCACCCCAAGACGGCCCAAAAGGCTTCCAAGAGCGCCCCAAAAGATCCCAAAAGAACCCCAAGACGGCCCAAAAATGCCACCCGGAGGTAGTTTCTCCTCCCGGATCCATTTTTAGTGGCCTCGGAAACGGACGGAGCCTGGAAGCCGAAATCGAAGCAAATCCTCTTGATTGGAAAAAGACAGCGTTTTTTTTTCACTGAGTCAGTGCAAGTTAACTTGCATGTGATTTTGTCCATCCCCCCCCGCCCGCACCCTCCGCCGCCGTCCGAAACAGTGTTGGGCCGACACGGCGTGCAGGTGAGCTTCGACCCGCACGAAGTCCAGAGCGACCCCAGCTGGCAGCTGGAGGCACTCCTGGCGACGGCGCCCCTGCGAGCAACAGCCAGGGGGCCACATGCGAACCCTGCCCCTACCCCCCACGATTTCTGAGGGGGAGGGTGGGGTTCACTTCGTTCGGGAGCTCCCGAACGAAGGGAACCCCACCCTCCCCCTCAGAAATCGCGGGGGTACTCCAGATTTCGTAATAAAGGGAGGGGGGTCTCATTTCGGGGGGGGGCTCTTCCAGGCTATCTTGGAGGGCCTGGGGGGGTCTGGGGACGATGTTTTGGAGGGTTCTCCCACGGGGGGGGGTCTGAAATGGCTTGTCTTGGAGGGTCCAGACCCCCTCCCTTTTCTTACGAAATATCTGGAGTACAGGAGGATGCCATGGTGGCCATCTCTGGCACACCCTGGCTTGTGAGCGGGGCACAGAAGCCCAGAATGGCCTGGAACGGGCAGCGGGCCGGGCTAAGCGGGCTCCGCCGACTTGGCGGGGTCATCCTACCCCCTACGCCACTGATAAGCGAAGCTGGCCCAGGCATCCCCCGTTGACACGCCTACACACATAGCAAGCGCCGCCGAAACAAAGACAACCTCCGTATAGAATTGGTCTTCTGACGACGCGCAGAGGGATGTATGGGGGAAGGGGGACGGTTTCCTAGAAGGAAGCTGCTTCTTAGAGGGCGTAGGCCCCACATGCGCTCGCGATTCGGATGCAGTGGGCCGCCCCTCCGCCCCCTGTGGGCGCGCGGCGGCCCAGGGTGTCCCGCCGTGGTGTCCTGTGGTGTCCCGTTGGTGTCCCGTCGGTGTTCCGTTGGCGGTGGGCGGGCGGTGGCCAGGGGTGTCCCCCCTTGGTATCGATAGTGAAGTCGATAGTGAAATCGATGATGAAATTTCTAAGATTTTTCCCAACCATCCTGTGGTGTTGGGTCCTCGTTTTGAAGAGACGTCGCCCCAGGTTCCTTCCTCCTCCTCCTTCCTCCTCCTCCCCTTCCTCCCCCCTCCTCCCCCTCCCACACCCATTCTGGCACACCCCTCACACGTTTCGTGGCCCCATAGGGAGCTCCACCGAAGGCCCCAGTGGCTGCGCCCGCATGCGGTTCCACCCCCCATTCTGGCACACCCCTCACACGTTTCGTGGCCCCATAGGGAGCTCCACCGAAGGCCCCAGTGGCTGCGCCCGCATGCGGTTCCACCCCCCATTCTGGCACACCCCTCACACGTTTCGTGGCCCCATAGGGAGCTCCACCGAAGGCCCCAGTGGCTGCGCCCGCATGCGGTTCCACCCCCCATTCTGGCACACCCCTCACACGTTTCGTGGCCCCATAGGGAGCTCCACCGAAGGCCCCAGTGGCTGCGCCCGCATGCGGTTCCACCCCCCAGTGGGGTTTCGTGGCCCCATAGGGAGCTCCACCGAAGGCCCCATGCGGTTCCACCCCCCATTCTGGCACACCCCTCACACGTTTCGTGGCCCCATAGGGAGCTCCACCGAAGGCCCCAGTGGCTGCGCCCGCATGCGGTTCCACCCCCCATTCTGGCACACCCCTCACACGTTTCGTGGCCCCATAGGGAGCTCCACCGAAGGCCCCAGTGGCTGCGCCCGCATGCGGTTCCACCCCCCATTCTGGCACACCCCTCACACGTTTCGTGGCCCCATAGGGAGCTCCACCGAAGGCCCCAGTGGCTGCGCCCGCATGCGGTTCCACCCCCCATTCTGGCACACCCCTCACACGTTTCGTGGCCCCATAGGGAGCTCCACCGAAGGCCCCAGTGGCTGCGCCCGCATGCGGTTCCACCCCCCATTCTGGCACACCCCTCACACGTTTCGTGGCCCCATAGGGAGCTCCACCGAAGGCCCCAGTGGCTGCGCCCGCATGCGGTTCCACCCCCCATTCTGGCACACCCCTCACACGTTTCGTGGCCCCATAGGGAGCTCCACCGAAGGCCCCAGTGGCTGCGCCCGCATGCGGTTCCACCCCCCATTCTGGCACACCCCTCACACGTTTCGTGGCCCCATAGGGAGCTCCACCGAAGGCCCCAGTGGCTGCGCCCGCATGCGGTTCCACCCCCCATTCTGGCACACCCCTCACACGTTTCGTGGCCCCATAGGGAGCCCCACCGAACGCTCCGGTGGCTGCGCTCGCATGCGGTTCCACCCCCCATTTCGGCACACCCCTCACACGCTTCGTGGGTGGCTCCATGGGGAGCTCCACCGAACGCCCCGGTGGCTGCGCTCGCATATGGTTCCCCCCTCCATTTCGGCACACCCCTCACACGGTTCGTGGCCCCATAGAGAGCTCCACCGAAGGTCCCAGTGGCTGCGCTCGCATGCGGTTCCACCCCTTTTTTGCGGCACGCCCTTCACACGTCTCGTGGCCCCATAGGGAGCTCCACCGAACGCCGCAGTGGCTGCGCTCGCATGCGGTTCCAACCCCCCAATTCGGCACAGCCCTCACACGCTTCGTGGCTCCATAGGGAGCTCCACCGAAGGCCCCAGTGGCTGCGCTGGCATGCGGTTCCACACCCCATTCTGGCACACCCCTTTCACGTTTCGTGGCCCCATAGGGAGTTCCACCAAAGGTCCCAGTGGCACTGCCCGCTGGCGTCCGCCACCACCCAGCACAGCCCTTGTTCCTTGCGCTTCACCCCCCCAGAACAGCGCTTCGTAGCCCTATAGGGAGCTCCACCAAAGGTCCCAGCGGCACCGCCCGCATGCGTCCGCCACCACCCTGCGCAGCCCTTGCTCCCTGCCTGCGTTTCACCCACCCAGTACAGCGCTTCGTGGCCCCATAGGGAGCTCCACCGAAGGTCCCAGTGGCACCGTTCGTATGCGTCCGCCACCACGCAGCACAGCGTTTGCTGACCGCGTCTCACCCACCCAGTACAGCGCTTCGTGGCACCATAGGGAGCTCCACCGAAGGTCCCAGTGGCACCGCCCGCGTGCGGTTCCACCCCCCATTCTGGCACACCCCTCACACGTTTCGTGGCCCCATAGGGAGCTCCACCGAAGGCCCCAGTGGCTGCGCCTGCATGCGGTTCCACCCCCCATTCTGGCACACCCCTCACACGCTTCGTGGCCCCATAGGGAGCTCCACCGAAGGCCCCAGTGGCTGCGCCCGCATGCGGTTCCACCCCCCATTCTGGCACACCCCTCACACGCTTCGTGGCCCCATAGGGAGCTCCACCGAAGGCCCCACTGGCTGCGCCCGCATGCGGTTCCACCCCCCGTTCTGGCACACCCCTCACACGCTTCGTGGCCCCATAGGGAGCTCCACCGAAGGCCCCAATGGCTGCGCCCGCATGCGGTTCCACCCCCCATTCTGGCACACCCCTCACACCTTTCGTGGCCCCATAGGGAGCTCCACCGAAGGTCCCAGTGGCACCGTTCGTATGCGTCCGCCACCACGCAGCACAGCCTTTGCTGACCGCGTCTCACCCACCCAGTACAGCGCTTCGTGGCACCATAGGGAGCTCCACCGAAGGTCCCAGTGGCACCGCCCGCGTGCGTCCGCCACCACCAAGCACAACTGCGGCATTCACAACTGCATATGGTTGGGTCCTTCGCCAGGCTAAGTTTTAAGAAGACGGATACTGATATTGCAAGTGTTATCGGCTTCGAGGTTGATTGTGATATTGGTTGCGCTCGCGCTGTAGGGCGCGCCGGGAAGCGACGTCTCCTGGGTCGTGCAGATCACGCGGGGGCACGCGATATCCAATGGGGCGAGAACAGTGGGGTCCACCATTAAATTCATTGATAGTGGGAACGATCGGGTGGTATCCAAAACCCAAAACGGGGACGATAGCGCAATCGCATCGCAACGCAACGTGGTCACCATGCGTCGTCGCTAACTCGAGGGCGCGTCACCAGCATCGTCATCAGAGCACCCATCGTATTTGGCGGTGGTTGGTCATTCCCCCCACCCCCATCCCCCAATCCCCTTTATCACCCGAAGGGTGGTCGTATAGGTAGACAGGGGCCTCCTATATAGGCGCGGGCCTTGTCATGAGACCCGCGCCTTCTACGAAGCAGGGATGCTTCTAAGAAGCGTTCCCCCCTCCCCCTGCCCCCCTCTGTGCGTGGTCGACCTTCCTGAGATCCTGCCGAGACCACCGCGGGAGGGGGGGAGCCAGGGGACAGGAGAGGTTCTCAGAGGATGCCACAGGTCTTATAGCTGGCCCTGCCTGGCCCACGAGCGGGCCACAGGTATCCCCAGTGGCTCCGCTGAGTGGGCTCCGCCCACTGCTGCTGCTGCTGCTGCTGCTGCTGCTGCTGCTGCTCATGGCGGCCATGGGTCATCCTGTAGCCATGCAGACCTGTCCTGCCATCTCCCCGCGGCTAAGCCCAGCGGGGAGGCGGGGGCGCATTAGGGCAAAGGTGAGAAGCAAGGTGTGCATGACCAAGACAGGTGGAGCCCACTGAGCCTCCCCCTCCGCGCGCGGCTGAAAGCCGGAGGCCTGGGCGTGCGGCCGACCTCCCCGGGGGCACGCCGCGGCGCGGGCCACGCCGGCGGCGCCGTCCTCCGGCTGCCCAGCCGCGCCCGCCGAGCCAGCGGCGGCGTCCATGGGCGCGCGCCGCGGGGCCGCTTGCCGACAGTTCCTGGGAGCTGGGCGGCGAGCCCTGGAGACATGCCGCCTCCCTCTGCTTGCTCCTGCTCCTCCTGCTCCTCCTCCTCCTCCTCCTGTTCCTCTTCCTCCAGCGTATTAATAATGATAAATAGTATTATTAATAATAAGAATAAGAAAATAATGAGAAACATAATAAAATAACAATAACGATAATCATCAGCATCATCATCATCATCATCATCATCATCATCGTCATCATCATCATCCTCATCATCATCATCATCATCATCATCATCATCACCATCATCATCATCACCATCATCCATCATCATCATCATCATCATCATCATCAGCAGCATCAGCATCAGCATCAGCATCAGCATCAGCATCACCATCACCATCATCATCATCCTCATCCTCATCCTCATCCTCAGCAGCAGCAGCAAGCAGCAACAACAACAGCAGCAGCAGCAGCATCATCACAACAACCACCGTCATCATCATCAGCATCATCATCATCATCAGCATCCTCATCATCATCGTCATCGCCATCATCATAATACTCATCATCAGTAGCATCGTTATCATCATCATCATCAGCGTCATCATCAGCAGCATTATCATCATTATCATCAACATCATCATCATCAACAGTATCATCATCAGCTTCATCATCATCGGCATGAACAGCATCGTGATCATCATCATATTAATAATCAGCATCATCATCAGCAGCACGATCATCAGCATCATCATCGCCAGTATGATTAGCATCATCATCAGCAGCAGCAGCAAGTTAATCATCATCATCATCAGAATCATCAGCAGCAGTATCAGCATCATCATCGGCATCAGCATCAGCACCATTACCATTATCATCAAAATTATCATCATCATCATCATCACAATCACCATCATCATCATCATCATTATAAACAGCATCATCATCATCAACAGCAGTATCATCATCGCCATCAACATCATCAGAGCAGCAACATCATCACCACAACCGTCATCATCGTCAGCACCATCATATTCATATGCGTCGTCATCATCAGCATCATCAGCAGCACCATCACCATCATCAACATCACCATCGCCATCACCATCATCACCAACATCAACACCAGCAGCATCATCAACATCAACACCATCATCATCAACGTCATCATCAGCAACATCAGCAACATCAGCATCATCATCATCATCAGCACCATCATCATCACCAGCATCATCATCAACATCAGTAGCATCGCATCCTCATCCTCATCCTCATCCTCCCTCCCCGCTGTCCCCTCCTCGTCCCTCCCCCACCTACCACCCCCTCCTCCTCCCTCACGCCCACCTCTCTCCTCCTCCTCCTCCTCCTCCTCCTCCCCCTCCTCCTCCTCCTCATCTTCCTCCTCGTCCTCCTCCACTTCCTCCTCTTCCTCCTCCTCTTCCTCCTCCTTTTCCTCCTCCTCCTCCTCCTCCTCCTGCTCCTCATCCTCCCCCTTTTCCTCTTTGTTTGCCACCCACGGCGCCTCAAACGATGCTGCAGACTGGAGGCTGAGACTGCAGCGGCAGAATAAGATAACTGGAACAAGGTTTTGACCAGGTCCAAATCAAGAGTCACATTGTCGGGGTGCTTCCCCTGCCTGACTTCGTTCCAGTTGCGATTGCCTGTGGTGGTCGGCGGCTTGCAGGCTTTGCCCAAGTTGCACACCTGATCTCCAGACGGGCACGACCGACACTTGAGGCAAAAGAATATGTGCGAATTGCCGCTGGCCTCCAGCGCGATGACACGGTGCTGGAGCCGATCCAAAACTACACTGTCAAGTCTGCTGTGGCCTCTACACGACCCAGCGACAGGGACAGAGTGAGTAGATCCCTTAAAACAGACTCTGCAGCGCCAGAAGCCAGACATATGAGCCCACTGGTGGGGACCCCTCGAAGCAGCAGGAGGGGCAGGAGGGGGAGGAACACGCTCCAACCCACGGAACTCCACACGAGGAAACAAGGGAAGGACAGCAGCAGCAAGGTCCATGACGCAACGAGCAATCTGGACCTTCAAATCGACCGCTTCCAAGACTCCTGCACAAAACTGAGGGCGCCAATTCACGGCACGCTTGGCCCCTACATCTGCAAAGAAAGTACCCTCTCGGGTGAAGCGCTCGTGAGCGCTGATCCCCGACTCGTCCAAGTCCTTGTGAGCATCAACCTTACAGAGGCTGGAAATCTTAGAGCCCGCTCCAGGCACTCCGTGGATGAGCAGCCCAGGGCACTGGAGCTTGGGAGACAGACGCCCACCTGGGCCCTGGAGGAACAGGTCAACCACATTCTCACAGTCGCTGTAGCAAACCGCGCTCGACCCAAGGAAAAATTAAGGCCTCCAGGCGCCCCAGACTCAACGGCCTGGGGAGTTCGGGGGCACGGGGCCCAGACAGGGGCAGTGATTTCACACAGGAGGTTGTCTTCCCCACCCGCCATGGCCAGGCACCGACCCGAACGGGAGAGCTCAACAACAGGGCGTTCAAAACAACTGCCGCCCAAGAAGGCATGTCCCCAGAGACCGAGGTCAGGATGAGCATCCACAGGGCCTGGAGATCCTGCGGGCTCGGCTTCGGGGGCCGCCCACCCGACGTGAACAACCCCGTCAGACGAAGGCCTGGGAAGCTCATTTCCTGGGTGCTTGAAGGCTCCATGCACGAACAAGGGGTGCCCGTTGTCTTTGGATTCAACGTCCAATGCCAGCGCAAAGATGCCAGCTGGCACAATAGACTCGCGCTCAGCAGCACAAGCAGAGCACTGCCAAAGCCTATGCCAGAGCGTGTCGTCGTGCTGACCGCGCAGACCACAGACCGAGGGGGCGTCGTACCCAGCCTTCCTGGCGGCCACTCCCGTCCAGATGGCGCTGCTGGCTATGGCCCTCATGGTGGACTTATCCTTGTAAGAGACCTTGCTGGACCTAAGCTCAGCACGCACAATGTCCCAGCAAAGCCTGTGAAGGGGCCCCAAACTTCGGGCCCGAGTCCCTTTCCAAACCCCGAAAGACGGCCGACTTGGCCAGCTGGCCGACCAACCTCGGAGAAAGGATGAGCAAGTTGAGGTGCCCCCTGTCGTCAACGCACTAACAGAACGAGACATGGTCCAGCCAAGCCTATACAGGGTCATCCTGAGAACACTGAGGGGCCCAGAGACCTTGGCCCAAGACCAGTCACCCCTAGAAAAAAAAAAAAACACACCCCAAGCGCGCCTCAGAAGCCCAAAGGAGAGAGACCCCGCGTACTGTCTGGTGTGGATGAGCCACAGCTCCTCGGCATATCTAATGAGAGGGGCCGCGCTAACTCTCCAGGGGGGTCCCCTTCAAGCAACGAGATCACCGTGCGCGAGCGGCGTTGCGACTTAGGAGAAATCGTGGACATCCCAAGGGAGCGAAACTGGTGCAACTCCCTATCACTGATGCCAAAAACCTCCGCACCGTAGGTGCCGCTCGCCAGGGGGCCCGCGGTGAATATCCTAAGAGACTTCCTCCCCAGAGCGCCCTTGTACTTACGAAGGCGACGGGTCTTCCTATGGGGGGAGCGCGACGCGCTCCGTAAACTTACTAGATTTCCCTGTTTTGGATCCTCGAACTCGAAGCGCCCGTCCAGCAGTGCAGCCCACGCCTAAGTTGACCACGGCGGGGGCTGCAGCGCCTGCTAGCTCGCCCAAGTGCAGCTCGAGATGCTGGGCAACCCACTTGTTGCTGCTCACCAGGCCAATCCTGTCCATGGCCAAGGAGCAACCTAAAACTTCGGTGATGGCCTGCTGCAGGCCGCGAGCACTCGAGACCAAGCCCGCGACAACATCTTCGGGCGTACCAGTCCTAGACAAACCCGTATCACCCATGTAAGCGTCAAAACCGGTGCCAACCTGGAGGGGAATGTCGTCGAAAGCCGACATCGCGAACACACGGATGAAGCTGGTTGCCATGGAGCAACCAGCAATGGCGCCAGAGAGGGCCCAATAGGGCCCGTCCAAGATGCCTCCCAAGGACAGGTACCGCACCGACCTGTAGGCCTTAAGGCAAACCCTGGTGATGCAACGAGGGAAGTTATGGCGCCGACACTGATGCTCCAAATACTGAAGGGAGATGCTCCCGTAATATTTCTTCAAATCCCAAAAGATGGACGCAGACGCAAGCTTGGAAGCAACTCCTGATTCAGCCTTAACGGCTTGGCGACAGACGACGTCCGCAGCGCCTCGGTGGGCGCCTGCAGCCCAGTAGGCTCTGGGACGATCGAATTCCCACTGAAGGGCCAGAGGGCGGCGGGCCCTGCCCCGCAGACGGTGCCAAGACACAAAAACTCAGATCGGACGGAAGCCCCCTGAGGCCTTGCCCAGGAGGGCCAGATGGGCCACCGAAACCAAGGGGGGAAAAAGACCGATGGACTCCACCACCCACAGCATCCCAGCCAGAGCCTCCGTCATTCAGGATGCTGTAGTGACGGAGGTGGAACCCATCCACCGACGCCGCGCTGGCCTTCCTGCACGAGCGGCTGAGCTTCCTTAGCTCGTCGGCCGAAAGCTGGGGCAGCGCATCGATGATCTCCACGGGGCCCTCCTCAGGGCCAGCACCAGGGCCCCGCAGCCGGCTGAATTTCAACCCTTCGGCCTGCAGCAAAGACCGCGGATCGGCACGCATCCAGCCGCGGCGAACCAGGGTGGTCGAAGCCTTCCAAGGCACGGGGCCCCGCAGGGCCAGATGGGCCCTTTTTCCTCCCGAATCGAGCCCCTCCTGAAGCCAGTCCTTCCAGGCAGCCCTGCTGCGCGCGACCGCGTCCGACTTGGCCCTGGCAGCGAGCGGCGAGATATCGCCCTGGAGGAGGACTTCACAGTCGTGGAGAAACTGAGCAGGATCAGAAGCGTCTAAGCAAGCCGCCCTGCGAAAAAAGGTCATCATGCGCAGCAGCTGCAACTGCAGCTGATGGAGGCGGCGCCTTGAGAGCGTCGAAGATCCGCGTGACCTTACCTTCGCATCTCCCACAAGCCTTGAACTCAGCCACATGGGCCCGCGCCTGGTTTTCAAGCCAGCGAAGGCCCCGCAGGAGAGCATCCTTGGGGGGCTTCGAGGGCTTGACAATGTTTTTTTTCCCAAAAGTTTCCACCGGCTTGCCTCGGGAGCCATGATGGGGCAGATCGCGCCCTAGCAAGCGCTCAAGGTCAAGTTCGGCCTGATCGGCCCACAGCTGGTACAGCACGGGCAAAAGGGCGAGGGCGCCGTCACCATCGCCTCTCGCAACCGCCCCCTTGGCCTCCCTCGCGCAATCCAACGCTCTGGCCCAGTCTCCATCCATCAGTTCAGGAGCAGGCCCGAGCGGAGGCGACGAAGGCAAAGGAGGCGGCTTCCGAATGGCAAGAACTTTAAGATACAGCAACTGGGGGTGGATGCTCAAGCGCACAGGCCTGTGAGGGTGCAACGAGGAGCCCTCCACCTCACTGATGCTGCGAATACCTTTGCCCAGACCCCCCGATGCCAAAATAATCGAAGATGTCGGGTAGCCCCTGGGAGGGGACATGGGCGTTAACATCAGTGTAAACGAGATGGGCCCCCAACTCGCACGAGAACCCAGACGAGTGCAACACTTTAGGGTTGAAATTGAAATCACCTGCCAATATGAACTCGCAATCTATGTTGGTCAGAAACTCCCCCAGCTTGGCCAAGGCCCCTGAGTTGGCCGAGTCAAGGCCGACCGAGTGCTCCAGGTAGAGAGAACAGAGACAAACAGGAGGCGAGGCAGGCGCGTGCACCATGCAAGCCTGGACCCTACCGTCGCACAGGTTGCCCCCGTCCGCTTCGTACAGGCCGAGCCAATCACGGGCGATAATCACGACGCCAGAGCTATCACCACCCAGCGGGCCCGGGATGCCTGGCATCCACATCGACTTCCATCCCAAACGAAGACAACTCGAAGAAGCTCGTGCCATAGCCTCAGGGACCCGAAGACGGTGCTCTTGAACCAGAAGGACGTGCGCATCAGGCTCGGACTCCAGGAGGTCCAGGAGGGCGCCCCAGGAGTTCACATTAGCCGTCCAGATAGTGAGAGCGACCGCATCTGAGAGGGCCAAGACCTGGGGGGACCACGGACCTGGGACCTCGGACTCTGGAGACAACACGGCAGGCGTCAGGGGCACGGGCTTCGACTGGACAAACGAGGGAAACAGGAGAGGGCAGGCGCCCTTTGCTCGCTTGCTGGCGCGACGCG
>CAUYUJ010015625.1:246247-321327 GCA_963575745.1 Prorocentrum cordatum
GATGCTGGTGGTGGCGATGATGATGGTGATGATGATGATGATGGCGATGATGATGCTGATGATGATGAGGATGTTGATGATGATGATGATGATGCTGATGATGTTGACGATCGTGATGATGGTGATGTTGTTGTTGCCGATGGTGAAGCTGATGGCGTTGATGGTGGCGTTGGCGATGTAGGTGCCGATGGTGCTGAGCATGGCGGTGATGACTGCGACGGTGATGGTGAGATGAAGGTTACGATTATGAGGAGTATGATGGTGGCGGTGGTGGCGGCGGCGATGGCAATGGTCAGGATGCTAATGATGATGATGATGATGATGATGATGATGAAGATGATGATGATGATGATGATGATGATGATGATGATGATGATGATGATGATGATGATGATGATGATGATGATGGAGGTGAGTAATGAATTTGACGGCGATGGCGATCATGAGGGCGATTTGTTCCTCCCCCACCCGAGCGCTGCCTCTGCGGTCGAGGCCGCCCTGTCGAAGGGGCCCTTGTCGAAACCGCCCTTCTCGCAGCCGCTCTCACCGCGGCCGCGCCCATCGGAGCTGGCGGCCGCGTCGTTGCCGTCCTGGCGAAAACTGCTTCGGGAGTTGCCAAACCTGTCCTAGCCGCTCCTCGAGTAGGCACGCTCGTCGACGCTCGTCGACGCCGCCCCCGTCAAAGACGCCCCTGTCGAAGCCGCCAGCGTCGTAGCCGCGCCCCCGTAGACTCCGGGGTCGGGCAAAAGAGGGCCGGCGGCGAAGTTCGCGTCGAAGCCGCCAGCGTGGCAGCCTCTGGAGTTGCAACAGCGCCTCTCGCAGTCGCCCCTGTCGGCCATGGAATTCGCGGCAGTTCTCGTCGCAGCCGCCTTTCGGCAGCCTTTCCCGTCGCGGCCGTCGAAGGCGAAGTCGTTCTTGTCGCGGCATCCCTCGTCGAAGACGCGCTCGTCGTAGCCCGCGGCGTCGCGGCCGAGCTCGTCGCCCCCGCTCCCGCCCAAGACAATCCTGTCGTAGCCGCTGATGTCGTTGCCGATGCCGTCGCAGGCAGCCGCGCCCGCTGCAGCAACTGGAGTCGCGGCCGCCCTTGCCGCTGCCCCGCGGTCGCTGCCGAGCCTGCTGCGGCCGCTGAGGCGGCGGCCGCCCGCATCGCCGCCGCTCCTGCCGCGGCCGTCGGAGTCGCGGCCGCCCCTGTCACGGCCGTTCCTGTCGAGGCCGCGCAGGTCGAGCCAGCTGCCGTCGAAGCCGTCTCAGTCGCGGCCGCCCCCGTCGAAGCCGCCGGCGTCGCGGCCGCCCCTGTTTGACTCCGCGGTCATCGCCAGACGCCCCCGACCATGTAAAATCGACTTCTCACTTGCGCGCATCCGGACGGCGCGCGCGCCAGCCACTAACAGAAGTGCAAAAGCACCCTCGCGTTCCGTCGCAACCGCGCAAGAGGGCAAACGTCGACCACGTTCGCCCCGAGGGCAGCGGCACCAAACCGAAAATTCTGCCGCGCGGGGCCACCGCATCTGAAATTCAGACCGGGCCACATGCGAATTCAAGACCGGGCCAATTTGAATTTCAGACAGGACCAATCCGAATTGTCGATGAGCAGAAGTCACAAGCAGAACGCTTCGCCCGAGCCCCGGGAGGGGGAATCTGAACTTCAGACAGGGGCAATCTGAACACATGATCTCTCTCCGCGATCAAGCTGGAGCGACAGAAATGCATTGCCCCGCCGCGCCCGTGACAGCGCATCGCGCGTCGACGACGAGCGCGCCAACGCGTCTGCGCCGCCTGCCAGAAGCCCAGACACCAAAATTCATCTGAAACAAATGATTCGGGGGGTGTCTGGCCTCGAGGCGGCGACTGTGGCGGCCGCCCCTTTCGAAGCCGCGCATGTCGCGGCCGCCCTCGCCGTGGCCGTCCGCGCCGAGGCCGCGCGCGTCGCGGCAGCGGCGGTCGTGGCCTTGCGCGCTGTAGCCGCCAGAGCGGTAGGCGCCCGCGTCGCGGCCGCTTCTGTCGAAGCCTGCTCGGTCGCGGCCGCCAGGGTCGCAGCAGTCGCGGCCACTTGCATCGAAGCCGACGCAACTGCGGCAAGCGGAGCCGAGACCACCAGCAGGCTGAAACACAGCAGCACGCGCGCCACACGGGGAACTCCGCCAGCACAGGGCAGATAGGCGCCGCAGGAAGGCCAGCACCACGAAGACCACGTCGCAGAACTTTGGGAGAAGGTGGGGCGCCAGATCCCCGATCGCCATCGCCCCGGGCCACATTGTCTGCGCCGCGGAGATCGGCGCCATGGTCATCCGAAGCAGGTCGACGCCGAGGCGGGCCAGGCCAGCCAGGCGAGCCACCGATAGCAGGCCCGCCAGGCCCTCCAGCGCCGCCCCCGGGGCCAGGGCCAGGGCCGGCAGCAGCGCCAAAGGCTCCGCGAGCAAGCGGACCCGCGGCGAAGAAGAGCGCCCCCACATCGCCGGACGAGCGCCTGCGCCCGCGATCGGCGACGCAGCCGCGCGTCGCCCTGCCCCCCCAGCTCCGCGAGGGCGAGCGCAGCCAAAAGCTGGGCGCGCGCACGCGGGCCCGCAAGGTCGTAGACGACCTTGACCTCAAGAGCGGTCCGCGGCACTCAGCCTCAACACATCCGAGTGGCGCCTGAGTGAGTGGCAGGGAAAGGCTCAAGACCACGACCGACGCGGAGAAGTCCGATCTCTCAAGTGTCTTTGTGCGGAGGATCGGAACGCACACACACACACACACAACGCAACAAAAAAAAGGATACGTGCTCTGTCACCTGTAGTACACGCCCTCCTGGACCTCCTACCTCTGCCCCTCCTCCCCCAGTTCCTCCTCCCGGTTTTGGCCCTCGTCTTCGTCATGGCCCACCCTCCATCCATGTCCTTAGAAACAAGACCGCCTCCTGTCGCACCCCCAGGCGTGTAGGCAGGGCGTTTCGCCTGAGACGTCCTGAACATGTATGGTCCTGAAGCTTGAAAGGCGCAACAGCTTCAAGCAAGGAAAGGCGGGCGGCTCGCCTTAGCTCCGCGCACAGTCTTCGCAAGCTCGTAGCAGTTTCAAGAATAGAGGGCGGGTCGCTCTCAAAATGTGGCTCTCGCCTCGGCGCCGCGCACATTCGTCTTCACCATGTATAACGACTTAATAAGTTCACAACAACTTCAAAGCTGGAGGACGGGTCGTGGTAAAAAATGCGGCGCTCGCCTCAGCGCCACGCACCATCGTCTTAAACGTTCGCAATCGCTTCAATGGTGTATGGCAATTCCTTTGAACATGTGGCTCTTGCCTTCGTACCACCTGCATCCTTCAAGCAGGGTTAGGGATTGCAAGGACGCAGCAATTACGTGGGTTCGCTGCGTGACAGACCCAAGGATGATGTGGTGCTCTGTAACAGTCAAGTCGTTTCGTGACGTTAACGTCCCAGGAATGTGGTGTTGCGGCACGAGTGAAAACTCTCAAACGGTCGTAATCCAACGGAACTTTCCCGCAGTGAAAACTAATTCTCGTAGGGACGTAAGAAGAGGAATTTTGAGGGATTGGTGTTTTACAACATAGCTGGTGCGTCCTGGTTTCAAACTGATCCCTCCTCCTCCTCCTCCTCCTCCTCCTCCTACTACTACTCTTCCTCCTCCTCCTCCTCCTCATCATCATCATCATCATCACCTTCACCATCAACATCGGCATCAGCAGCATAACAACCAAAACCACCACCACCACCATCCTCAGCATCATCAGCAGCATCAGCATCATCAACAACACCACCACCATCATCAACAACACCATCACCACCACCACCATCATCATTAGCATCATCATCATCAGCATCATCAGCAGCATCATCATCACCATCACCATCACCATCACCATCACCATCATCATCATCATCATCATCATCATCATCATCATCATCATCGTCATCATCATCATCATCATCATCATCATCATCATCATCATCATCATCATGGCCATCATCTGTGGCAGCATCATTATCATCACCATCATCATCGTCATCACCATCACCATCACGATCACCATCGCCATCATCATCAGCATCAGCATCATCATCATCACAATCATCATCATCATCATCATCATCATCATCATCATCATCATCATCTCATCATCATCATCATCATCATCATCATCATCATCATCATCATCATCATCATCATCATCATCATCATCATCATCATCATCATCATCATCCCCCGATTCCTCCTGCTCCCCCCCCGCGAAGACGGTGGAGGGATGACAGAGGGCGGAATGGAGCGGACGGGGGGCGACACAGGAGAAAGGGAAGGGGTCAGGGTCATGTGAGAACCCTTCGAAAACCTCGCGAAACGCCGCATCCCCCAGACACCCGACAGCGGGACCTTTCAGCAACGTGGCTCCCCAGAGGCCTGGACCACTTCCTGGGGACGGGCTCGCCATCCTGGGTCGTACGTCCAAGGTCCCAGGGGCCTGGCGAGGGCCCCTGGAGGCCGAAAGTAGCGGAAACTATCCGCGGTGACTTCTCCACCACGCGAGGAAGTCGGCGCCCTCCAGGCCGCCGATGGGACGGGGGCGCGATGCCGGCCAGGCGGGCGGGCCGTACGGGCCTCAGGAGAGCACGCAGCTGTCCCCCTCGCACCCGCGGTTGGGCGGCGGCGGGTCCATCTCCTGCGGGGGCCGGCCCAGTTCTCCCCTCCTCCTCCTCATCTTCCCCCTCCTCCCCCTCCTCCTCCTCCTCCTCCTCCTCCTCCTCCTCCTCCTCCTCCTCCTCCTCCTCCTCCTCCTCCCCTCGCCGCTCGGCGTCCCGAGAGGAGCCAACGAGCGACGGAACGCCACTACAGCGAAGGCTGCCCCAGCTGCGGGGATGGGCCTGTCGCGCCACAGCGCACCGCGCGTCTGCTCAACGAGGCCTCTTCGAAGCTGGCAGATGTCCTTGTCGTCGGAGATCGGGGATCTTCTGACCCGGGTCAATCCAAACACAGGTCAGCAGGGAACCAACAACTGCAATGCAGGAAAAAAAAACTGCAGCGCAAGTCTTCGCAAACCCGGGTCAACCAATATGTGCGGCCGCCTCGCGGCCACGAGCGGCTCGCTAACCCGGGTCAGCCAGAGGGGGTCTTCGCAGGATCCTGCAGGATCTGGCGCTCTGGCTGACCCCCGTTTGCATTGACCCCCGTCTCAAGGCTCCCGAGAAGATGCTGTACCACCTTCTCCGGCGTAACCGTGTGTCTGCGAGTATTTATACATCGAGCTTCCCTCGTCAAGGCAACTCGCCGACACTCGTTGCTGGGTGGGTTGGTTGGTGGGGATGCGCGGCGAAGAGTCAGCATTTTGGGAGCGCGGCGAAGTTTGGGGAAGGCTTGGAGAGCGCCGTAGGTTTTGACGCGCTGTGCTCGGAAGGGCTGAGGAGAGGTCTGGATCTTGGCCCCCACGCGGCGCCTGTGGGAACGAGTCCTTGTGCGCGGACAGAACGAGCGGCGCCACCAGAGCTGGTGGAGACGACATATGAGCGACCGAAAAAAGTGGGTCTTACGCGAGACGACATAGCGACCTCACGCCGCGGCTTTCGCCTGCCGCCACCGCGGCATGCTAGATTGAGAAGGAGGGCGCTTACGCGCGGCCTTACGCGGGTTTGCGCGAAAATGCCAGTGAAAACGACCCCGTGTGAGTTGTGGGAAGCTGGGGCCATTCCTAATGAGCAAAGCCTCGACCAAAACTCTCGACGGACGCAAGCGCTGCCCCATACATTACGGACGCGGCGGCAGGCAATCCTCGCAAGAGATCCAACCCAGAGAACCTGCGCGCGAGGTGCAACTGGGGGAAAACCCAGCGCACCCTGAACGCAACAGCTTCTTCACGCCTGCAGGAAGTCACCGCGCTGCGTGCGCAGCCCAGAAGCCAAAGGTACCCTGGCGAAAGTCGGAGTGAGGGGGCCGAACGGTCATTCACGGTCCCTGGGTGCCTCACGGTCCGTCACCGCACGGTCTTGGGACCCCGGAGGCCCCCGTCGCCCGAGACGTCCTCGGAGAACGACCCGAGTCCCAAAACCGTGCGGTGAGCCCGAATCCCCACCGACCTAATACGCCAGGGGTGGTGGGGATTTGTGCGCGGATCGGTATTGAGTGCCTCCCTCCCGCCCCTTCCCAGGGGAGCACAAGCCCGTGAAGGAGCCCCCAAAAGAAAGACGACTCATCCCCCCAAGGAACGTCAAAATGAGCTCAGCAAACGCGAAGGGGTTGCCTGTGGCAACTATTGCCCGGGCAAGGGGCGTTTCGCCACTGCTTGGGAGAGCACGGAGAACGCCTGCCTTCGCAGGGTCAGGGCCGACCCGAGACCGGAAGCCGCAGAGGCCCGCAGAGCCAAGCCGTCGTGGTGCAGGCGCGACGTCGATCGCGCCTAGGCCAGCGGGCGACAGCGGCTCTGTTGCCAACGGTGGCGGGGCGGGCGGCGTTTCTCGTCGGCATGGCGGTTGGGACCAGAGGAAAAGCCCGTCCTTGCCTTCGCGTCGGAAGTGTATGTATTGCGAGGTGACGCCTCCACTGCGCTTCCAGCAGGTTGTCCTCTGGGCACAGCCATCCAGGAAACATTGGTTTCCGGGACGTAACAGCAATGAGGCTCGGTCGCTGTTGTGGCTCGGGCATGCCGTCCAGAGTTGTGGCAATTTCAAGTGGTGGCTGCTCGCTAACTGATAGCCCGGGCGCCAAATGCGGGCACCCCAGGTCGGCCCGCTGGAAAATCTGCGGTTGAGCCCATTGCTCACTCTCTCGGCGTGGAAGTCGTCGCGACGGCGAGTCTCGAGGGTGTTTGCGGTGCCTGAGCAGGCACGTGAGTCGGATGCAGTCCCGCTGGCGTTGTTGCTGCAGTCCTGAGAAACACGATTACGTGGGACACCTCCTGCTGACTTCCGTCGTCTATTCAATAGGGCGGACCTTCGTCGATGCACCACCTGGCGTGAGTTGGCCCGACTTCGCGTTGGGGTCGCTGCATATCCACGTTGGTGTCTTCGACCCGGTGCCTTTCTGGCGCAAAGCCTGGGCTCTCTTGCGGATCGCTCTGGAAGTGCGGGCGCGGTCGGTCGAGCTGCTCCGTCACCGCTGTGCCGCGGATCAAAGGCGGTAGCCTCTGGTGGCGGTAGGCTGCTGCCTGAGCCACTTCGAAACTTCCATCGGGCGATGTGGTGCTGATGGCGTCGAAGAAGCACACTAGTGCGGGTCGCTGATGTTCAAGGCCCGCTAGTTTCTCACGCCATGCTGGACAGTTGAAGGGCCCAGTGCCAAGCTCGATATCGCGCATCGGCTCGTCAGTAATGTATGGAAAGCTGGGCGAGCCGCAGTAGAGGTCAATGTCCGTGACCTTCTCCAGTGGGATTTGGCCTGCAGGCAGCCTGGTGATGGTTTGCGCGGCGGCAAGGGCATGTCAACCACACACACACACACACACACTTTTGATAGGAGGCAGAATGCCAAGCCCCCGAGTGTCTCGACCACACCGATCATGTGCACGCAGTGGGTTTGTCTCTGGAAAGGCGACCTGGGGTTGAAGTCGGGACAGGTGCCGGTGTAGACGAGCCCCATGGGTCAGTGAATATCACGCTCGGTGGTCTCGCTGTGGATTGTGCGCATGTCCCGAAGTTCGAATTCGATTTGTCTGTGTTTGGTTCTCACAGGCGTAATAGACTTAATACACATTGGTTCACTGCTCCCCGTCCTTACCTTAACAGATCTTCTCAAGTCCAAACCGCAGCGGATCGGTGTTCTGACACTAGAAAGCAGCCAGGCCTTGGCATGTGGTTGTCGGTCGCGCATTGCCTCGTCATCGGTGTTAATTGGCAATGCGGGCGGTAGTGGCTTGGGGCCGGAAATCCGATGGCATTCGTCCGCGGCGCACTCACACTCATGGCAGACGCCGCTTTTTTGTAAAGCCTTGTCCTTCCTAGTAGCCTTGCTGCCGGAAAAGGACCCTTCTGTCGTGGAATGGTACAAAAAGCGGTGCGTGCGTATCGCCTTGACGGCAGACATCGCCCCAAAAAGGCCCCGAGAGAGGCCAAGAGGGAAAACACGCATCGAACATCAGATCGTTCTGCCCCAATAGCCCACCCAGAAACCCAAAACAAATATATATGTATATATATATATATATATATATATCATCCAAAAAAATCTCCAAGAAACGCCACGGGGCCCCCAAATGGCTCCCAAGAGGCCCAGAAGACTCCCAAGGCAGTGCCCAAAAAACCCACGGCGCCTCGACCGTGGACTCCCCCCCCTCGCCTCTGCGATTGGGTCGGCGGACTGGCGCAAGTCTCTTGATGAATCACCCTGTGGTGTCACCTTGGTGGCCCAGTGTATATCCCCTTCCAGAATCGTTGTGTTACTCGTCCCTCCTCCTGCCCGACCACCTCTTCAGCCTCCCCCTCGTCGCGGGTGCACCAGCTCAGGGACAAGAACATCGACTTGGACTCGGAAATACATCGCACATTGATCGGTGAAGGCCCCCCGAGAACGAATCCGCATGTTCCTGGGCGGGGTGGGCCATCAGAGCCCTGTGTGCGAGGAGTGGGCACTTGAGAGTCGATGCGGCCCCCTATGAACCGATCTCCCCCCTGGCACTGCCCCCTGGCTTTCGGGCCATAATTCGGCTCTCTGGCGGCCGTTCGGGACGATCCAGGCACCCCGGGAACGCTCTCGGCGAGGCGCGGCTGCTGGAGCACGCCGGGGCTGGAACACCGCCGAGAACCGGCGGAGACGAGACCGAAAACCTCGGACTGCGACTTCGGAACCCTCGAGCCTCAGCCCACTCCTCTCCCTCGAGGGTTTCGAAGTCGAAGTCGAAGCCCTCGACTTCGACTTCGAAGCCCTCGACTTCGACTTCGAAACCCTCGACCCTCACCCCCCCCCCACCCACCTTTTCTGCCCCCTGCCCCCCCCCCCCCTTCTCCACCTCTCGGGTCGGGCGAGAGGGGGGGATAGCAAAGGGGGGGGTCCGAGAAGCAGCTCGCGTAGCTGATTTTCCTGGCGCCTCCCGGCGCCGGGAGGCGCCCATGTATCGAGGAATGGGCCCCTCGGCGGGGCCGAAACCAGCTGCATGCAGCAAACTTCGTTCCCCCCCCTTTCCCAATCCCCGGCCCGAACCTCGAGAAAAACGGGGGACTGCGGAGTCCCTCGCGGTCGAGGGCGCGGGCACGAGGCTCTCTCGCAGAGGGCGAGCCGTGCGCCTGCGAATGCCCTGCGCGCTTTTTTCGCATGTCCTGCGTGCTCTTTGGCGTGTTGTTCCCTCCTTTTCGCGTGTCCAAGTTGGACATCCACGCGTGAAATCAGTGTCAAAATTCCTGTGTCCAGTTTGTGTCCAACTGGTGCCCAATCTTATCCCGAAAGTTGGACGCAATCAGGCTTACAGATGCAGTACCCCCGCCCCCTCCCGCCTCACCGAAAGAAACCCATGCATTTTTTCCGGCGCCCCCTCCCCTCTCCCCGAGAAGGCGCGCCGAGGCCGGGCTCGCGCTCGCGCAGGGCAGCGACCGTCGACAAGCGCGGGCCCAGGCCAGGCGGCGGGGGCAGCGCGAGCCGGCGTCGCGGAGCCGAGCAGCCTCGCTGGCGCCGCTCACCCCGCCGAGCACTGGGCCGGCCCAGCCGCGGCACGACCGGGAGCCACCGCGACGCCACCGCGCTCGCGCAGCAGGGTCGGGCGGGCGGGGAAACGCATCCCGGAATGCGGGTCGGCCAGGATCGCCTGCGCCGCTGACGCCCTCCTCCTCCTCCTCCTCCTCCTTCTCCTCCTCCTCCTCCTCCTCCTCCTCCTCCTCCTCTCCTCCTCCTCCTCCTCCCTCCTCCTCCTCCTCCTCCTCCTCCTCCTCCTCCTCCTCCTCCTCCTCCTCCTCCTCCTCCTCCTCCTCCTCCTCCTCCTCCTCCTGCTCATTATCATCATCCCCTCCATCCTTGTAGTCCATGTCCACGCCGCTGCTCAGATCCCCCCCGCTCGACGTGTTGGCCAGCCTCGGGGGGGCACGGGGCCAGGCACGCCGCGAGCGCCGGCGGAAGCCCAGGAGGAAGGAGGTGCAACTCGTTTGCGAGCCACGCCGCGCCACACATCGGCTCGGCAGGGGAAGAAGGGGGGGCCACAGTCTGAGATGCGAGAGCACACCCACGAGGGAGGAGGGGGGAAGGACGGGGGGGAGGAGGAGGAGGAGGAGGGGGGGAGGAGAGGAGGAGGAGGAGGAGGAGGAGGAGGAGGAGGAGGAGGAGGAGGAGGAGGAGGAGGAGGAGGAGGAGAGGAGGAGGAGGAGGAGGAGGGAGGAGGAGGAGGAGGAGGAGGAGGAGGAGGAGGACGACGAGCAGGAGGAGGAGGAGGAGCAGGAGGAGGAGGAGGAGGAAGAGGAGGAGGAGCAGGAGGAGGAGGAGGAGAAGGAGGAATAGGAGGAGGAGGAGGAGGAGGGAGGAGGAGGAGGAGGAGGAGGAGGAGGAGGAGGAGGAGGAGGAGGAGGAGAGGAGGAGGAGGAAGAGGAGGAGGAGGAGGAGGAGGAGGAGGAGGAGGAGGAGGAGGACCTTTTGGACCTTTTGACCAAGCACAGGGTCGTGCGGGAAGGGGGGGGGGAGAGCGGACCCCGTACGGGGGTGCTTTGGTGCAGGCGGAACCCCACCTCACCGCCGCACCCCCGCACCTCCCACTGGCCAACGAGCCCTCCGAGGGAGGGCCCGTTAACCAGCGGAGGCGGGCGGCCCACCGCCCCCACCCACGGGCACAGCAGCACGTGCGTACAACCTCCCCAGGCCGCCGCGTTCGCGCGCATCGAGGGCAGCTTGCACGGGCTTCGGCACCCCCTCTCTTCGGGGGTACTTGCCCCCCCCGATGCGGCTTAAATTCTTTCGGCCTTTGCGGGACATGCCCTCGCAGTTCGCCGCGAGGTGGCGCCCGTCGACCGTGGCGTACCTGCCACAGGTGGTACAGAAACTCATGAGGTACCGCTCCCACCGCTGGACGGCATGGGAGGGGTGCACATCCCTGCCAGCCGCCAAGCCCCCGCCACTCGCCCCCACTCCCAGGACAGGGAGGCCTCGGCACTGGGTCTTGGCGGCTCCGATGAGCCGAGCCACGGGCACAACTATATCACACTGACTGCGCCTCCAGGAGCCCGTGGCTTGCTCGAAGCGGTGGCTGGAGGTCTGCAGCGCGAGCTGCCTCCTCTAAGGGAGCGCTCTCCGCTGCGCAGAAGCCCGCACTCCACTCCATGGGTCAGCCTCCGCGGCCAAGGCCAACGCGCGCCTTGCGCGCGCTCTAACCAGGGTGCCGATCGCATCCCAGTGGTCAGTCTGAGGCTCGCCCCCCTCCACCGACACCGCCCACCCTCTCCCAGCCGCAGCCCCCGCCTCCACGTCGGCCAGGGCGCTGCCCTGAATTAGGTAAGGATCGATTGGGTCGCTGAGAGAGGCGGCTTCGCCCATGTGGGGGGGGGCCCATTTCAGGTTCACCTCCGCCGACCGGGCCTGGAAAGCCACCCGAATTCTAGACCACAAATCTTGATTTGCGCCATTCTTATGGAACTGCCGACCCCTCCCCCATGCTTTCATGAGGGGCTCGTGGCCAGTCACAAACAGCAACCGATCGGGGACATGCTCTAACGCCATGGCAAACGCGAGCAGCTCCGCACGAGAGACCGTTTGACGCTGACCCCCTACAGGGGTCGACAAGCCCCACGCCAGCCTCCAGCCCCCTTGGCCGTCAGGCTGCATGGCGATCACCGCAGTGCCACACCTACGTCTACGCGGGTCTGCACTGTGGGCCCCCCCCCGATCCGTCTCCGAAAACCACCACACTCCCAAAGTTGGGATGCGGCTCAACCTCAGAAATCGGGAGCGGCCCCAGGGACCGAAGGTTTTCTCCAGGAAAAACGAGAGATGGGTGCAGCTCTTAGGCGGCACTCCTCTAAGCCACAGCACTGGGCAGATCTCCCATTGCACCTGGGCCTGCTGTCTGATACACTCACTCTTCTCGAATTCTTCGAAACCAGCGTTGCAGGGGCACTCCCACACTCGATGGAAAAGAGTCTCTGTGCCCTGCTGGCACCTTGGACATTCTGTGGCTACTTCATATCCTAGGGCCGCCGGTCTTTCTCGGGTGAACTGTCTACCTGACACAGCCGCACTCTGGAGGCCTATGATATCATAAGCTTCCTTTGCCAAAAACTTGCGGGTTTCGCGACTCGCCAAGAGAACGCCCCCTCCCCCAAGCTCCAAACCCTCACCACCATAATGAGAAGCAGCCTGGGCCCAAAACTGGGACGCAAAATCCTGGACCAGGTCTTCGAGCAATTCGGTGAAATCTGCATCTCCCTGCTCGAAACCAGCCTCGCTCGCGCACGGTAGTCTCCACGCCTCACTCCCGTTCTCAGTTGGACGGCGCCACGAGTCAGGGGAGAACGGGATCCACCCAGCCTCGTAAAGTGTGGCGACCACCGCGCTGACGGGCCCGCGCACCCTATTCCACCGCGTTTTAGCAGGCCAGAGCCGAGGGGTAAGATGTTTCCACGCCGCTCGGACACGGTCGTGGAGCTCTGGCGAAGACTTCCAAACTAAACAAAACTCGAGGACCAACTGACGGCGCAGCTCCAGACCAGGACCTTTGGCCCCTAAGTGCATGGCGAGCACCGTGGCCAGACACCGACCCGAACCCGTTCCAGCGATAGCCTGGCCAGCCTGTCGCCCAAGGTTCCGAATCTGACTCGGGCTCACGCCGTGCACTTGGTGCCCGTACACCGCTTGGGGAAGGGCCCCTGCAGTCCAAAGAGACTGCGCTATCTTCGAGCATTTAGCCGAACGTCTGAGCTTCCTGATGCGACGGAACCTCTTGGTGGCCTTGACAAACCTACTCTTAGCACGTGTGAGAATCCTAGCTTTGCCTACAGCGGCGTCGCACCCTAAATCCACCGCTGACGTCACGGCTGCATGCGGGACCTTGGCTGCCTTCAACAACCGACTTATCCGAGCTCTGACTTGAGACGATGAGGCCAAGACAGTGGTCTTATCCGAAATAACAAGCCGAGCATCTCGCAGACCTTCAGTCAACGCTCTCGCCGAGGCTGCCAAAGAAATCGCTACACTCTCTGCAGTGCCTTCGGCCCTCGAGACCGCATCGTCGATGAAGGACCACAACCTACAAACCTTGACCTGCCGATGGGCACGGTCCAAAATCGGAAACAGAAGCAGTTTCGCGAGCGGCACCCCCAGGCAGGACCCTGCGACGAGGGAGCGCGTTGGGTAAATAGCTCCACTAGCTCCTCCTTGACTCCTCAAAAACCTGGGCGCTAAATAGACCTGGGACTCTAGTGCGACAATCAGGGCTGGGAACCCGACGTCTGACGCCGTTTTGATTAGCATCGCCAGGCTCAGCGAATCATAAGACTTTTCTATGTCTAACAGAAGTGTCGCTACCTGGGCCCCTGCTAGCACTGCTGTCTCATCAAGCAAGCTGCGCAACAACGCAGCTCGCAATGCTGAGTTGCCTTTGATAGCCGCGTCCCAGAACTGGTCAAGACCTGAGCTCCAAGCCTCCACCAGCCCCGATCTCACTCGGCTCCAGAGCTTTATAACATCCGAAAGAATGCCGATCGTTCGGTAACCTCGTTGATTTGGCTTGGGCAAGAGAGCAGAACTCGTGGCAAACATCTGTTCTGGCCACACTCCTTCACATTCGACGAGATTTAGAAGGGCGGCCAGCTCTTCAACTCCCTGCTCTGGCAAGCGCTGCACACCGGCCACTCGGAGAACGTCTATACCTGGGGCTTTCTTGGCGGGGGCCCGATACCAGAGAGAGGAGAGGTGGGAGGCCTCGATGGGGCCCAGGGGGTCCTCGCCAGCCCTTCGGAGCGATCCCGAGATGGCCTCTTGCAAGGCTGTTGGGGTATCTACAGGATCCGCCCACCTCTGCTGCCACGCAGCCTGCTTCTCGGCCATGATGGCCGTGGGATCCGAAACGACCTCCCCTGGAGAAAGCGATTCCACGGGGACAGGCGGGTCTTGCTTAACGCGTCGGTGCAGGATGCCTGGCTTCTTTTCCCACTGCTCCTTAGCCCAGCACTCAAGGGCACGGCGAGGCGAGGCAATCCCTCGTGTGTGCGCGCAAGCTGCGAGTCTATCCGCAGCCTCGACAAGTGCTGGAAGATCAGCTTCGCTCTGGAGGCCGAGATCATATAAGCACGCGATCGCGGTGTCGCCAAGCTCCTGCATGTCTTTGCCCATAAATTCAGACATGTCTTGCCCGTCATGCTGCTCGCATTGCTTGCGCAGCTTGCTCATGCACTGCCCTAGTTGTCTCTCATCTTTGCCAGAGAGCCGTAGGGAAACACATCTCTTGAGGAGCGTGGTGGAAATCGCCCACCATTCAGCGGGGCCGTTTACCAGGTGGGCTCGGCCGGGTGAGGCCCTCGCTTTCTGCCAGAATAAGGGAAAGCCCTGGGCGCGTCCCTGGAACGGTCCCCAATCCTCCTCCTCAACTCTGGACGCCGTCAGAATGGGCACCCCCACTCTAGCGACCCAGCGAGCGTAGCAATCGTTGACTCGCTGCGTCGCCTCGGGCCGCGACGCATGCAGAAAGTGGCGAGCAACTCCATCGCCCTCCAACTCCAGGCCAGCTAGCGGCACGGCAAAGGAAGGCGGCTCGCCTACAAGCAAGCTAGCCTGCGTCCACACCTCAGCGGAGACACGGTACTCGGCTCCGTCCTCCTGAGGTACATTCGGCGCTGGTGGAGGACGGTTCAGATCAAAAGCCTCCCGCAGCTCTGGAGCCACTCTGCCGCGCCGAGCTAGCCGTGCTTCTTCTCGGCGTAGTGAGCTCTTGCTCGTGGGGTCGGCTTCCTTCTTGGGCCTATCCACTTGCGGCAGCTCCTTGGGGAGGCGCAACTTCCTGTGCCAAATCGGCTGCTCGGGCCTCTCGAACGAGACCGCGATGCCGCAATGGGTCTTCCATGGCACTGCGAGCACTGGGGTGAGGGTCACCCTTCCTTTAGGCCCTCGCTGCCAATCGCGAAATCGATGATGGGGCCCTGCCCGTTGTCGCATGTGATGGCACAGGGCGGGGTCAGCACCACCCCTCGAAGGAACTCCTGGGTGCGGGCCTGCGCGATCTGCGATGGGGAATGGTTCCAGTCGCCCATGATCACGCACGGGTCCGCCAAGCTCCTCACGAAAGAGACGAGCGCCCTCAGCGTCTTATCGTTGGGCCCCTTGGTGAGCCCGAACTTGGGAGCGAGGTAGGTACAGATCATAACCACATTGCCACCATTCATGTGCCAGACGAGGGCCGAGAAACCGTGAAAGGGGCTAGCTGCACCGCTAGCGCGGTACTTGGTGAGGTACTCGAAGGAGGAGGTCGCCACATGGGTACGTGCCAGGATGGCCTCACCTGCTGATGCGCCTGTCACTGATCGCCCACTCGCCCTGGCAGGCGCGGCGACCATCTTCCAACCGTCCCTCCTCACCGCTGCCTTCACCTCGGCGGCGCGCTCTTCGTTGAGCTGAGTTTCGACGAACACACGCAGGTTAAACTCCGTCTGGCTCGCCACGTACTTGTGGGTCCCAGTGCCCCACTCTGTGATGTTACCGCACAGCGCCGAGACACGGTGGCGACCATCCCTTGGCACGTCAATCAGCTTGGGCAAATCCGGCTTCGTCAAGGAGGCCACCTGCTCTCGCTTGGACCCCGCCTTGGGCCAAATCTGATGCTGCTGCTTCGGGAAGGCCATCTGCTCCACCACCGGCGCCTTCTCCAGCGCAGGCACGGCCACCTGCTCAATGCCACCTGCTTGCACACTATCGAGGTACTCGTCCAAATCAGCAAAGGGAACGTGCTCATCTGCAGCCGGGCCTTCGCGACCCCCCTGAGGGCTCCACCCGTCGGCGGCCCTGGAGACGCACTCATCGGGAAGGAGGGTCACGGCCACCCGCGCGTCCGCAGCCTCCTGCATCCGATGGTGGGCCCCGTTGCAGCTCTCATGCCGCGTTTGTGAATATTCCTGACTGTTCTCCTTCGATCTCGAAGAGCGCCCTGACAGTGTGATTTTCAAAACTGCATCTAGCGCCGGTGGGGATGAGGATGTCGCTGTCGGCAATCCCGCCCACGTCGATGTAGGTGGAGCCGTTGAAGGGGCACCAGCGCCCCCCTTATCGACACCGTCGTCGTAGTAGTACCCGACGGGCTCGGCTGCAGGTGCTCGGTCCTGGAGCGCGGCGCGGAAAGCCTCGATGACCCGACGCGCTGCATCCCATATCTCCGAGATTGCCTTCCGCCAGGTCGCGTGCTCAGGCTGCGCGGCAAGAGATGACAGGCGCATCAGGGTAGCGCGTCTCGTCGGCCTCCCTCTTCGCCAAGCCTCCGTGCAGAGCTCCTCCGCCTGCTGAAGGCTGCAGTGCGTGGTCTCCATGACGTAGGGCACGCGCCATCGCATCCACTTGTGCTCGCCGTGCTCGCTGGCGCCCAGGCGTGAGATCCACTGGCCGGCGCACTGCATGAGCTGGTCGGCTGCTCTCTGAAGCGCCGCAGGTCGGCCCCACCCCGTGGGCGAGCGGCGACCTCGTACTCGAACGTCGTGTGCAGCGGGGCCTTCGCTGTCCCCCTGCAGGCCCCACCCGTCGGCGGCCTGGGATACGCGCTCATCGGGGCGGAGGGTCTCGGCCACCCGCGCGTCCGCGGCCTCCTGCATCCGATGGTGGGCCCCGCTGCTGGTAGAAGCCGAACTGTAAGTTCTTGCGGATTGCTCTGCCCTGGAGGTGAGTGCGGAGCCCGAAGCCGCTCGCTCTGCCTCGAGGGTAGGTGCGAAGCCCGACGATGCGGCTAGCTCTGCCGCAAGGGTGAACGCGGGGCCCGTAGCCGCTCGCTCTGCCCCCGCGGTGAGTGCTAAGCCCGTTGACCTGGACATCGATGCTCGTGAGCCTGCCAACTCCAGCACGTCAAAGCCCCTGCTTGTCGCCCTTGGCTGCTGCCAGCAGCCGCTGGACCTTGTCCTCAAACTTCGGCCCTTCGCCAGCGGCGCCAGCAACGTGATCGCCAGGCACAAGAATGCTCTCAGCGGTCCGCGCAGTCGCACTGCCCGCTGAAGGATCGGCACTGGCGGCCTCTGCCGCGGGCGCCGCGGCTGGCGCCTGAGCCTCAGCTGGGGGCTCTCCAGGCTGCTCGGCAGGGGGCGCCCCCTCGCGCCGCTGCCGCTTGGCATTGAGACGCTGCCGCATCTCGTCGGCCTCCTTCCTGCACTGGCCAAGATTGCTGGCCGTCTCTCCGAAGATCTCGCCAATCTTTTGCTTGAGCTCCGCCGCGAAGCGCGCCTGCAACGCCAGAAAGGCCTCTTTCTCGCCCTCGTCCACCTCGAGCCCCTCCAGGGAGAAGGCGGGCCCCGCCTCGAAGTGGACCTCATCGCTCTCGAGGAGGGCAGTGAGGTTGAGCATGGCCGCTGGCTTGGACGCCCCACTGGGAGCCGCAGCTGTGCGCCCCTGCCCACGCGCGCGCTGCATGGCCCGAAGCGCCTCCTCAGCCCGCTCCTGCGCACGGACAGCCTCCTGAGCAGCGTGCAAGGCTGCCTCCTTGCGCTCCATGTACCAGTCGTGCGCCTTGGCCTCGGACTCCACCGCCTTGTCCAAGGCCAGCTTGGCCTTGCGCTCCTGCGCACACTGGTGCTGGTACTCCTGGTTGGGGCCCATCTGCACCACAGGCGGCGGCAACTGCTGCTTGAGCCCCTCGATCGCCGTCGGGTCGAGGTGCGGAGCCGCCACCTGCAACGCCTTGAGTAACTGCTCAGGAGTCTGGACCTCTTGCTTGTGCTCGTTGACCAGTGCGCCGCCCTTCTTGCGATGACGGCGCGACTTGGGCCATTCGCTCCACTCTTTCCAACCATCACGCTGCTCACCGCGAAGTGTTGTCTGGATACGGTTGTCCCAGACTCCCCGTGATGGCTCCGATGTTGGTGGTCCCGTACGCCACGGTGGCTGCCCTCCGAGCTCCATCTGCTTGCCACAGTTGAAGCACATCTTGCGGCCTTTTCAACGTCCACTTGTACTCGCAGGACACGCATTTGACCAACCCATTTGCCTGGACCATGGGCTCGACAGTGTGGAGGCTAGCGAACCCCTCGCCCCAGATACGCACTCCGCTGGGAGCCGCTGGTCGCGCACTGGGGAACGAGGGACCTCCGTGAAGGATGAAAGCTGCCGCGGACTAACGGTATCCAGTTTTGCCAATGCGGGTTCCGCCCGCCAAAGCATAGCATTGAGCCAAAATGGTTACGGAGGAGGAGGAGGAGGGGGAGGAGAAGGAGGAGGAGGAGGAGGAGGAGGAGGAGGAGGAGGAGGGAGGACAAGGAGGAGGAGGAGGAGGAGGAGGAGGAGGTGGAAGAGGGGGAGGAGGAGGAGGAGGAGGAGGAGGAGGAGGAGGGAGGAGGAGGAGGAGGAGGAGGAGGAGGAGGAGGAGGGAGGAGGAGGAGGAGGAGGGAGGAGGAGGAGGAGGAGGGAGGAAGGAGGAGGAGAGGAGAAGGAGGAGGAGGAGGAGGAAGAGGGAGGAAGGGGGACGACGAGGAGCAACCCGGGGGGGAAGGAGAAAAGGCGGGCGGGACCAGGAGCGGCGCGTCCGCCCAAAAGGGGGACCGGCTACCGCCACTCCGGGCGGGCGCCTCCGCTCTGCGGGGTCTCTGCGGTCTGGCGCGGCGCAGGAGAAAACTCCAGGATGGGTCTCGGGAGCAGGGCACGGGGCGAAGGGAGGAGGGAAGAGAAGGGAGGAGGGGGAGAGGGGGGGGGGAGACGGGCAGAGAGCAAGCTGAGTGCACACGCGGCACATGGGACATCCCTCTGCCTCTGCCGCCAGGCGCCGAGTCCCCTTTTACTCTGAAGGAGCAAAAACTGCATGAACATACGTTCTTGGAGGTCCGCGCGGATTTCTTGGATCGGCGCTGAGCCCCATCCCCCACCCTCCCCAACGAGCAAAGCGCGCCAGAGGCGGCGCAGGAGGGGCCGCCAGGGGGGGGCAAGCGCTGATCCAACAAATCCGCGCGGATATCCGAGAGAATCTGTATATGCCGTTTCTTGTCGCCGAGCCTCGATTGACCGGCCTCGAACTTATCCCTATGCTTAAGATTGACAGGCCCAGAGGCGATGACAATCTTAGTGATGAGCTCTCAGGAACTGAGGAAATCCTTAAGGTCGGCATCGAGATAAGGTGCTGCCAATCATGGGGATCGGGAGATGTTACGGGTTGGTAATCGATCTCCGAATGGCATTCGCACGGATTGGCCCGTCGCCCAACGCGCATAAGAGGCGCGGCCGAAGGGGAGAGCCGGGCAGAACGCCAGGAAGTCAAGCACGACGTCTGAGCGGAGACAAGCGAGAATGGGCGCCCTGCGTGGCATTTTGCATGGCACTTTGCGTGGCATTGCTTGGCATTGTGTGGCGAGGCAGCAAGGAACCCAGACCAAGGAAGCAAGGATCCAAGATCCAGGAAACAAGGAACTAAGAACAAGGAACCGAGGAACCAAGGAACCAAGACCAAGGAACGAAGGAACCAAGACCAAGGAACCAAGGGAACCAGACAGGGGGTCGAGGAGGAGGAGGCGTGGAGAAAGACGAGGAGGAGAAGGGGAACGAGAGAGGAGGAGGAGGAGGAGGATGAGGAGGAGGAGAAGGAGGAGGAGGAGGAGGAGGAGGAGTAGGAGGAGGAGGAGAAACAGGAGAAGGAGGAGGAGGAGGAGGACGACGACGACGACGACGCGCGGGCGGCCACGCGGACTTCGGGACGCGAGCGGCGGCGAGCTCGGAGCCGCAAAGGGGGCGCGGCGGGCGACGGCCGCGAGCCGCATGGCCCGGGGCGCCGCCGCCGGGGCGGCGCCACGAGGCGGGCGGAAGGTGGGCCGTGCGGGTCGGGCGAAAAAAAAACAGGACCCCCTCGCGCTGTGAAGAGAAACGCCACGGGAGGTGTTTCGCCATGTTCGGTCCATGAGGGGGCCCTCACGTTGCCTCGGGGCCGTCAAAGCAACGGCTCGGGACGAGAAACCAGTCCCAGGGAAGGTCGGGTCGGGCGAAGGGGGGATAGCAAAGGGGGGGGTCTGAGAAGCAGCTCGCGCAGCTGACTTTCCCGGCGCCTCCCGGCGCCGGAGGCGACTGCGTATCGAGGAATGGGCCCCTCGGAGGGGCCGAAACCAGCTGCATGCAGCAAATTTCGTACCCCCCCTTTCCCAATCCCCCCCTTTCGTCTGGCCCGATCCTCGGTGGGGTCCGAGAAGATGGGGGCCGGAGGATTGCACCGCATCCGCGACGCATCGGCGATGCATCAAAGATGCATCCATAATGCATCGGCGACGCATCGGCGATGCCTCGGCCGCATCGGCATGCGTCGGCTCCGCATCGAGCCGCATCGCCGATGCATCGGCGATGCGGCGCGATCCTCTGACCCCAGCTACTCCGACCCCATCTGGAGGCCTAGAGTTAGGTCGGGCATGTCCCCCTACAGGCGGATGTCGGACGAAACATCGAAAATAGTCAAAAACCATCAAAAAATATACAACAGTAGTCCAGAAAACATCCCCAGGCTATGCTTTGCCTTGACTACTCCTCCTTGAGAGGGACGGGCCCGACTCGAACCTAGAGCGGGACGAAGCCACGACGCTCCTCCTTTGGGCAGAGCTGGGGTTCCCGCGCTGGGCGAGCGGCGCCCAAAGAGGGGCGCCGCTCGCCCGGGCGGCCGCGCGCGAGCCGTCTGCACCAGGTTGCGCGTGGGCGCCCCCCGTCTGCACGCGGCGTGCCGCGTGGGCGGCCTCGGGGGGGAGGAGGAGGAGCAGGAGGAGGAAGAGGAAGAGGAGGAGGAGGAGAAGGGGGAGGAGGAGGCGGACGAGAAGCAGATCCTCCGCCGCAAGAAGCTCTCGAAGAAAGCCAAGGTGAAGTACGTCCACTCTTTTTCGACATCCGCGCTTACATACAACCACCATGTCTGGGGCGACCTGACCTTGAAGGACCTGAAGCACATATCTGCCAAGTACATGGGCCCATACCGCGTAGCAGCCTCACTACCCAAGACCAGCGACTCCTGAATAATGCTCCAGCAGTCCTACTTCAGCTACTCGACGGCCAGCGCCAACGAAAGGGCACATGGAGCCGCCAGCTCAAGAAAGACTTCGACTTCCTACGTACGTACTTACCACAAGAAAGGTGGCCCAGCCAAACCCAGCACGACCGCGACATCATCAACTGGGCCCGACAGAAGCCGAATCGATTCACCAACGCAGTCAAGGCAGCTTCGAAGGCCTACATTCTCCACATTCGCGACCAAGCTCAAGGCGCCAAGCTCCAGAAGGACATCCAGATGACCTCGGCAGCTCACCCAGCTGAAGGGCTGGACCTCTGCGACGACACCAACAACAAGAAGTACGTCTGCTACGCCTGCGGCCGAATCGCCTCCAGGCAAGGCCTGCTAATCCATATGGGCAGGGATCATCCAGACCACGAAGACCCGCGCTTCTGGGCGACAGGTACCGCGTGCCGATGCTGCCAGACCGAGCACCACTCTCTTCCGAGGCTCATCAAGCACTTATCGGTGGCTCACCGATGCCGCAAAGCCTGGCATGCCTGGCACACCCAGACGATGGAGCCTCTGACGGAGCAGCAGATAGCAGAGAACCTCGCCGCCATCGCCGAGGCCACAAACGCCAACAAGAAGCAAGGACGACGCCCAACCTTCAGCGACAAGCCAGCCCACCCGTGCGAGGTCACGCCGCTGCCGCTCCTCGAGACGTCGCCCGTCGTACCCAAAGTATTCGCCAGACTTGAGTCATCGCCAAGCAGTCCACCCGCGAGCTCGCCTGCAGAACCAGCCGAGCGCCAAGATATCGTCTTCATCACCGACCGCCCTCGACAGGCTGCCGACCTCCAGCTAATCATGGCCAGCAACGGGATCACGAGCATCAGCGGCCTGGACTACACCCAGATCGCAACCCCCTGCGATGGCCAGACCTCAGAACTACCGACAGAACTTCGGCGAGCACAACGCAGGATCCTACATGGCGAGGTAGCGGCCATCTACGTAGAGTTCCCACGACGAACCTGGTACCTACACGATGCAACCGACGTTCTAGGCAGCAGAGCAAGCAAACGGCGCACCCCAGAGGCACCCCGGGGAACGCCTCAAGTCTCCGAGTCCATCGCCGACGAGATATTCGCTGTCAACAACGTCACACGAGAGGTCTTGCGTATGATCTTCATGGCGACCACGACCAACGTACCATTCGTCGCAGCCATCTCGGCGGAGTCGATCATCAGACAGACGCCCGAATATCGGTGCATCGCCGACCTGACGACTGTCTACGAGACCCCGACGAATCACTACGACCTCGGCGCCATACAGATCCTCGACAACGGCGCCCGCGACGACCTCCGCAACATAACGCATACGGCAAACGAAGAGGAGATCGACTTCGCCATCGCCGACCTGCTCGACAGCAACATTGTGGCCAGATGGGGCCTCAGAACCGCAACCGTTGCGCCCACCAGCCAGAACCTGAACACCATCGACGCCTACTACATAGAACGAGAAGACGAAGTGCCGCCTCATGCAGAAGACGAACACCACGAAGGGTGTCACCGACGACAAGCTCAAAGGCGTCAGGACGCAAGTCCTGAGGAAGCCCCGGGCGCGTGGGAACACCTCAGGCAGCGTCGCCAAGTTTTGCAAGAGGCGTTAGGACGCAAGTCCTGGGGAAGCCCCGAATGCATGGGAACACCCCAGGCACAAGTCGCCACGTTTTATAGTATTGCTGAAGGCAGCGGCCGCACGAGCACGAGGTCAGCGGACACCCGCGAGCCGCATTGCACACTCACTCCACTCCTGCCAAGCACCACCGACCAGCTACAACCCACGACCCAAAGGACGTCATACCACACCACACCACAAGTCAACGCTGCCCTGGTGAGGCAAGGATCAAACTTCGAGACGGGCTCGAAGGGTGGGGGGGGGCAGGACGAGTACTGCCCGCGCCTACCAGGGGGGATGATGAGGGGCAGGGGGGGGCGTAGGACGGCCACTACCCGCGCCCCCGCGGTCCGCCATAGCTCGCCACCCCCACCATTCCCATGGCGAAGGAGGTGCTTACCCGATCGCCCAAGCGGCGAAGCAGAGGGCAGCCGAGACATTCCTCACCGACGACAGCAGCAAGCACCAGGCCTGGGGTTCGCCCCCACCGAGGGCACCGTGACCCCTAGCCATAGCGGGACGAGGTGGGGCCGCCACGAACCCCACTTGAAGTCGGTGCATGGAGGCCACTCAAGTGCGCCCATAACCCATACCACAACCCCAGCAACAATCCGATCTCCCCACGACCTACCCATAGACACTCAAGACGACCATCCACAACCCTTGGGACTCACCACCGATCGACCACCCACCCTGCGACCACCACCCATCCAACAACCATCACCACCTCGATACCACCTGCCCGCTGAAAGGAGGACAGGAGAAGGGTCCTCAGCAGTGCGGCGCGACGCAACCATGACAGAGCCCGCTGAAAGGAGGACAGGAGCAGGGTCCTCAACAGCGAGGCTCGAAGAGCACGCCCTGGAGACACCGAAAAGGAGGACAAGAGCAGGGTCCTCAGAACCGACCTCCAGCAGGCACGCCCGCAGAAAGGAGGACAGGAGCAGGGTCCTCAGCTGCGAGGCAGAACAAAGACAAACAACCCTAGAACCTCCACCCCACCAACAACGACCATCACCTCGACTTGACCAGCCCGCTGAAAGGAGGACAGGAGCAGGGTCCTCAGCAGCGAGGAATGATGAACCTACCTCAACCTCAGCTGAAAGGAAGACAGGAACAGGGTCTTCAACAGCTCTGAAGATGGTGAATGCAGGGAGGCCGCCCATAAGGAGGACAGGAGCAGGGTCCTCAGAAGAGGTGCTCAACACGCACGACATCTTAGAGGAGCTCACGCCAAGAGAAGGAGGCGGCGCACCGTGCGCCGCGGCGAGGCCGTCCCCAGCCCACGGGCCGAAGAGGGGAACGGCCCGCCCCCCGTGTAACATACGGGGGCCGCCAGCTCAGCCGAGCTGCCACTCGGCAAGAGAAGGTCGGGCGCCCCTCAGCACGCGAGCACGGGAGGGGCGCCCGTCGCAAAGAAGTTCGGGAAGGACGAGTTCGGGGCCCACCTGAGGCCGTCGGACTGACGGGCTACGCCGCGCCGCCCGTCGGCGCGGCACAGAGCCCTCACTGAAAGGGTTCGCTGAAAGGAGGAGGCAGAGGCGGAGGAGGAGGAGGAGGAGGAGGAGGAGGCGGAGGAGGAGGAGGAGGAGGAGGAGGGGGCTCCTCGCTGTGCTCGCGTGCTCCCAGCGGGGCCATCAGCCGCACTCGCGGGCTGCCTCGTCGTGTCTCTGCGTGCAGTGCGCGCGCGCGCCGCGCGGCAGCCGCTCGGGCCCATGCCTGACGAAGGGGGCCAAGAGCTCCCGAAACGCGTCGCATGCGCTAGACGGCGTCTCAAACTGTCTACCTTCAAGACAGCTCCGTGGGGGGGAAACGATAGGGGCTGGCTGCGCGCACAAGGGGATAGGGGGAGTGGGCAAGGCTTATGAGAAGGAGGCTGAGGCTGCTTCTTAGAAGGCGCCAGCCCTACATCTACAGACAAGGCCCGCGCCTTCTAAGCAGCAGGGGTGCTTCTAAGAAGCCTTCCCCCCTCCCTCTACCTCCCCCCCGCTCCTGCGCGTGGCCAAAGGGGTTCGAAGGTCGAGGTCTGAGCTTTTCCGAGCGCTTTCGCTGGCTCTCGGCGGCTGTCCAGCCTCGAGGTGCCTTACGGCGGCTGCGCCCTCGCCGGGGGACGCCCGGGGTGCCCGGATCGCCTCGAACCCGAGAATTACTGGGGGACTGGCCTCAGGGGGGGAACTTCGAGCTTGCATCGGCGTCGCATCGCCGATGGATCGCCGATGGCTGGAAAGTGCATACCTTGACGTGCCACAGAACGGGTAGAAGCTTTCCAGCCGCCCTGGGGCAGACGCCCCCGACAGGGGAAGAAGCTTATTGTACACCGTTCTAGGGGAACAACGAGTGGCATGAACATCAAAACTCGGAGGTCCGCGCGGATTTCTCGGATCGGCGCTGGACCCCCCTGCCTGGCGCGCGGAGCGCGCCAGGGGCGGCGCCGGAGGCGCCGCCAGGGGGGGGTCCGGCGCGGATCCGAGAAATCCGCGCGGCCCTCCGAGACGTTATGCCTATGCCATCCTTCGTTCCCCGATCGTCGCCCGTGAAGCACAATGCGAAGCCGCGCGTGCCTGGGCGGGGTGGGCCATCGGGCCACCGTCGGCGATCGGCGGGCCATCCGGGGTCGACGCGTCCCCCGCCCACGAGCGCGCTGCCCCCATGTGCTGCCTCCGCGTGTCGCGCCCGCGCGCGCTGCGCCGATGCCGGGGCTCGCCGAGCCTCTGCGCAGGGAGGGAAGGGGGCTGGAGGCCCAACTGGCCATCGCTCGGACGTCCATTCCCTGTGCTTTTTTGTTTCGGTTTCGTGCGTGGCTTTTTCGCCAAATGATCAAGGATGCTCCTCGATGGTCCTCGCCGAAGGAAGAATGCACACGTCCGAGCGATGCCAAGCCAAAGCTCCAACACCCCACCTGCAGCCCGTCACCCTGCTACTTCCGGGCGGGTAGACAAGCGCACCGAATCCCAGGGACGCTGGCCGGCCGAAGCGCCAACCGCGGGGTGTGAGAAACTTGCCCTGTAGGGTGCAGGGACCCAGGGCGTAGGTATCTCCCCCGCGGATGCCTGTCCAAGGGCAACGGGGGTGCGGCTGGGAGGGAGCGACGGCGTCAGCAGCCCCTCGTGGTCTTGCTCTTCCTTTGACTTTACCCCCCCCCTTAGCTACATCAAACTATCGCCACCCAATTGCGCTTGTCACTCCCGTCGAACCTGACTAGGAGCTCCCCTACCCCTCTTCAAGGAACCCCTGAGAGCCAGGACCGGGATCAAAACGGACTGGGACAAATCGGGCTCCCTGAGATCCAGCGGCTATGGAGGATGTGTCGGGCGCCGCGGCCTTTCCAGAGCGATCTGCAACACTCTGAGAGCGGTCCGCTCTGGAATTCTGGTGGTAGGGGGACCCCCTCAGGAGGAGGATTGAGGATGAGGAGGAGAGGGGGAGGATGAGGAGGAGGAATACCAGTGGAAGTAGGTGGAGCTTCTGGGAGGCTCTTTGGAGGTCTTCGGAGGATTCTGGAGAGACGGGCAGGCAGGCAGGCAGGCAGGCAGGCAGGCAGGCAGGCAGGCAGGCAGGCAGGCAGACAGACAGACAGACAGACAGACAATCACCATATAAGCTTCAACCGATGTTTCTGGGAATGGCTGGAGAGCGTCGTATCGAAAGCACCACTGGTAGAAACAACAAACTGAATGTCGAGTGACTCTGGAGCGGCGAGCCTGACCGAGCCAGGAACGCGCCCAGAGGCTGGGCCTTTCTGGAGAGGGATGAGCAGGAGGAGGAAGAACGACTTTAACCCAGTCATGGCCCCGCCCGAGACCAGAGAAACTGTCCATTGGTCGCACCGGGCCGGAACGGGGACGCATCGGGCTGCGTAGCCACGGGGCAAGGGCCGGATCGGACCAGCCGCGCCAGGATGAACAGCGGCGGCAGGCGGGCCACGGTCAACGTCGGCTCGTCGGGCCATCACAATCGGATCGGGTCGGGCCGGCCGGAGTCGATGTGGAAGGAGGAGGAGGAGGAGAAGGAGGAGGAGGAGGGAGAGGAGGACAAAGAGGAGGGGGAGGAAGAGAAAGAGGAGGAGAAGGAAGAGAAAGAGGAGGAGAAGGAAGAGAAAGAGAAAAAGGAAGAGAAAGAGGAGGAGAAGGAGGAAGAGGAGGTGGAGGAGGAGGAGGAGGAGGAGGAGGAGGACGACGAGGAGGACGAGGACGAGGAGGACGAGGAGGAGGAGGAGGGGGAGGAGGGGGACGGATCGGTCGGACTGGGCAGTGCGCAGAGCGGGCAGGCGTCGAGGGCGGGGCAGGAGTGCGGCGGCCGCCCGAGGCGTGGGCGCGCGCGCCCGCTTCCGCGGGGGGGGCGGCCGGGGCGTTGCGGTCTGAGGGGCCCGGTGTTCGGAGGTGCCGAGGCAAGCGTGCAGGTGGCCACGCGTGGGCCCTATACCCCCACGAGTGTTTATGCCACTTTTTGTTCCCCTAGTCTTACCAGCCTCGAACGCATCCCTAACTATCCCTAAGACTGACACGCCAGAAGGCGGTGACGATCTTGGGGACTCGCCCTCAAAAAATAAGGGAATGCCTCAGATTGGCATCGCGATGAGGAGGTGCCCAGCATAGGGATAGGGATATGCTCCAGGCTGGTACGGCAGGTTCGTGTCGTGCCGACCCCAGCGTTGGTTTTTGACACCGCAGGGATCGTTCCACCTTGAGCGATCGGCCGCTGCCGCAGCGTCCGATCGTTCAGCATCGATCGATTCTGGGTCGCCGGCGGCGTTCAACCTTGAACGCCCGCGCTGGGGTCGCCGCTGGTCGACACGACGCAAACCTACCGTACCCCCCCCCCCCCCCGCGATTTCCAAGGCGGGGTGGGGGCTCACTCCGCTCGGGACCTCCCGAACGAAAGGAACCCCAGGAGGAGGAGGAGGAGGAGGAGGAGGAGGCCACCGAACGTGCGAGTCCTGCTCGCGAGAGCCCCTGTGGGGGGGGGGGGGGCTGGGGTCCCGCTGCACCTCGCCACGGGGAGAGGGGGGGAGAGCAGTGCTCGTTTGTGTTTTCGGATGGAGGCCTGGGGGGTGGGAGCTGCCAGCTTCCCACCAGATGGGCAAGGGACTCTATCATGTCAGAGCAGGGCAAGGAGAGCATGTCAGGTCAGGTCGGAAGCAGTGCATCTGTAAGACGCGTTGGCAGAAGCAGAGAGATCACTACATGACCCATGCTTGGCGGAGTGCCTGCCAACGGATATGATATGATAACCCTCCAGGCCGCGAGCCTGCGAAGCCGAACAACGGAACGCATCACGACTGTGACGCAGAGCCGCAGAGCGCACCACGACTGTCAGACAGAAAAGTACAGCGCCCCACGACAGTGCAAGTGAAGACGGATCGCATCACGCAACCGAGCACTGGGCAGGGAGAGCTCATAGCTACTGAATGCATTAGGGGAAGAGGAGGGAAGAGGGAGGGAGGGGAAGGAGGGAGGAAGGGAAGAGGAGAAGAGGAGAAGGGAAGAGGGAGGGAAGGAGGAGGAGGGAAGAGGGAGGGGAAGACTGAGGTGAACGAAGAGGACCGAGCGGGGGCTGGGGCGGCCTGAGCGGGGCCGCGATCACGCTGCTCAGGCCGTCCTTGAGAGCCTGAACGCCGCAGTCCGATGTCTCTGCCGTGCGGGACTGGGGAACGAAGACGGCCGAGCGCTGAACAGCGGAGATCATACAGGCATCGGCTGCACGTAAGAGTGACCCTGGGTAAGAGTGACCTTTGGTGCGCGGCTTTTTTGGGGGGCGCAAGGGGGCCAAACACAAGCGCGCAAGACGCTAATACCGCAACGAGCGCGGCGGTCGGGGGACCCTGGTGAGCGCGCACCAAAGGTCACTCCGGCGAAGGGTCACTCTTACGTCTAGTCGATGGGAGCGTGAGCGGGCCACGGTCGGGAAGGAGCTGATTGCTCCCGAACACAGCGAAGCCAAGCGGCCCTCTGGGCGCAGGGGGCCTCGGGAGACTGTTCTTCAGAGCCGCCTCTTTTCCCTTCGAGGAGGTGCTCGCCCCTCCCCCATGGTCACCCCATTCCCACAGGGTCGAGGCTAGGGCTTCACGAGAGGACGGGGCGTCAAGACAACCCTAGCCCTGACCAGGCTCAAGATAGCACAGCCGGGCATCAAGACGGTTCAACTTGGCGGCGCGCACAGGGGGACAGGGGGAGGGAGGAAGGCTGCTTCCTAGAAAGCGCTGGCCTTACATCTATAGAGGAGGGCCGCGGCTTCTGAGTAGCAGGGGTGCTTCTAACAAGTCTTCCCCCCACCCCCTACCCCCCTCTGCCAGTGGCTGATCATACTAACTCAGAGTTGCTCAAAATAGTTTTCAACATGTTTCCGAAATGCCCCTAACTGGCTTGTTTCAGGGCGGGGTTTTCGGACTCAACCGACTCAACCTGTTTTTGCATCATCTTCAGCATCATCGTCATCATCGTCGTCATGATATTCATCATCGTCCGCGCCATCGCCATCAACATCACCATCTCATCATCATCGCCATCATCATAATATCCATCATCATCTCCTTGTCATCGTCATCATCACGTAGTGATGATGAGGATTAGATCAAGACCCGCATGACGATGATGGCGGCGTGAACATGTTGATGCCGATGATGATGATGACGACGATGATGGAGCCGATGATTGCGACGATGATGGCGACGAAGATGATGATGCTAATGATGATGAGGATGACGATAACCTTCTTTCGGGCTGCGCGGGCCGTGCTGAGTACTGCGGCAGTCTAATCGGATTGGGATACTGTTGCAGCCTAACCGGAATCGGAAAGCACCACAGCCTCCGTGGAAGCGGGCCACCGCATTTCGTCAAGCACCTCCGTGAGGTCGGGCAGCGCCACGGGGACCCGTGCCAGGTGATCGGCCACGACGTGGTTCACGACGTTGAAGAACTCCTTCGGGCCAGGCGTGGCGTCGATCCTGCGCGCCCTGAACTCCCGAAAGACGTCGGAGCGGATCATGACGGCGATCTGCAGCCTGCTGTCGTCTACGCGCTGTTGCAGCTCGTGGTGGGTCGCGAAACAGCCCTGGCAGTCCGCGGAGGCGTGGTGGTGCACGTTGTGCTCGAGGGAGGACAGGGTGCCCATGTAGGAGGACCCAGGCTTTTGCTCGAGGGTGACGACCCTTCCGCAGGAGGCTGTGATCGAGGGCGACGCCCCATCATGTGCTCCCAGGACCCCTGGGATCCTCACTTGCACGGAGCGCGCCCCGAAAATCGCCACGGCCGCGTGCAACGGGGAGCATCCGCCATCTGTGTGCCAACCATCGTCCCGTGCGCCTGGTTGCATGAGCTGGATCGATGCGTACGCGAACGCATTGTCGGCGAAGTGCTCTGTCATGATGGGCTTTCCGTTCTGCTCGACGATGGCAGGTGGCATGCCGTCGGCTTTGACAGCCTCGCGCATTTTGTCCCCCAGCTGTTGCAGCCGCGGGCGCATCTTCTTCCGCAGCGCTCGCACGAAGGCGGCCATGTGGGGCGAGGGGGTGATCTGCAAATTCCCGCCCTTGTTGAGGCTGCGGCACTTCGGGGGGCTTTCGTCGTCCACGATGCCTGCGACCTCTGGTTTCAAGCCCTTTGCCGCCCCGTCGCCTCGGACGCATTCGGCGACGGTTGCCCCCGTGCCCAGGCGCTCCTCGGCCAAGTTCTGCCAGCACGGGTCTCTCTGCAAGAAGCGGGGCAAGTCTGGGTCCAGCTCCGCCTCCGCTATCGTGCCCGCGCCGTTTTTCCCCTGCGCCATGGAGACGCGCGCGTCTCGCTGGGCGCCAGCCGGCTGCAGGAAGCGACGAGCCCTTAGACGACTGATTGTCGCTCTGGCGCCAGGGTGCCAAAGCAGGCAGCTCTCGGCGGCCTTCAACAAGTCTGGGGGGCAGTCTGCAAGTTCGTCAACGGGCCAGCGCCCTCGGCCGCCGAGTGCCTTCGCTGTCTCAGCCTTTCGCCAATCCTCGCCCGACCGCTTGAACCACTTCTCTAAGAAAGGCAGGTTGTCCTGCCACGGGGCGGGTTCCTGGCCCTCGCAATTGTAGAAGTCCCCCGACCCTGGCTCCTTGCCTAGGATTCCCAAGACCTCCCTGCAGAAAACCACGAAGTCTTTCGGGTGCCCCCCTGGACGCCCGAGCGCGCCGCAAGGCTCTGGTTGGAACAACACCTTGCGCGTGTACGACTCCGCCATCAGGCACCCGATGGACCACATGTCCAGGTCCTCTGAGTAGCGCTGGTTCCCCAAGAAAACGTCTACCACTCTGTAAGCGGGCGTGCATACTCCGAGGTCATCGCAGGTCGGGCTGTAGCGCAGTTTCTTCTTCAACCTGCCGCGGGGGTCCGCCATCTCCACAAAGCCGAGGTCGCCGAGCACCACCTGCGGAGAGGGGCGGATGGTGGAGAGGGGAGCGACGGCGACTGAGCTCCCCCTGGAGGGAAGGGCGGGATAGAGGGCACGACGACGGCATCTCGGGGGAAGGGTGGAACCTCCCTTGTTAGAACTCGGTGTGAGACCTAACATGAAGGCTAGTGAGATAAGCTGAGCTCTGACCTCGTATATGAGGGCGTCGTCGGAGCTCTAACATGCGATGTTAGAACTCCATGGGAGCTCTAACGCGCTATGTTAGAGCTCCATCGGAGCTCTCACATGCTATGGTAGAGCTCCTTGGGAGCTCTAACATGGTATCACGTGCTATGTTAGAGCTCCCTGGGAGCTCTAACATACTATGTTAGAGCTCCGTGTGAGCCCTGACAACTCGGGATCTTAGTCGAAGGAACGACGATGATGACGAGGATGACGACGACGACGAGGATGACGAGGATAACGATGATGACGAGGACGACGAGGACGACGACGACGAGGACGAGGAGGACGACGACGAGGACGACGAGGATGACGAGGATGACGAGGACGACGAGGACGACGACGACGAGGACGAGGACGACGACGAGGACGACGCGGACGACGAGGACTGCGATGACGACGAGGACGACGAGGACGACGAGGACGAGGAGGAGGAGGACGACGACGACGACGGCGACGACGACGGCGACGACGACGTCGACGACGAGCGCCTCGAAAGAACTCGGGATCTGCCAGTCGAACTGCAGCTTGCTCCTCGGGCACGGCGCGACGGGATCCCATTCGCCAAGCTCACGTGATACAAGTGCCTGCCGCTCGAAGCAGCCGCGCGTCTGCGGCGATCCCCGCATCGGGATGTTTGCGGGCTCGATGTCGCAGTGAATGAGGTCCCTGTCGTGCATGTACTGGAGCCCCTCGAGAACGCTGTTCAGGACGTGGCGCATCCCTGTCTGCGCGAAGGCGGACTTCTTGAGGAATTGGCGGACATCGATCTCGAACAACTCGTGCACGAGGCCGATGTGCTCCGTCCATTTCCAATCTATCCTTGGTACTGACTGTTGCAGTTCTCGGTGTGCTTTCTTCGGGGCTGTTGCAGTTCCTGGGCACAACCTCCTGAAAAGGCCCACGTCGAGCAAGCGAACGAGACGCGGGCGCGCGCCCGCAGCACCGTGGCGCGTGACCTCATCCAGAGCCCCTCCGACGGCATCCGTATTGAACCCCTTCTGCGCACCGCTGGGGTCGCCCCGCAGCATCTTGATCGCAAGGCCAGTCTGGTCGCCCCGTCGCATGCCCAAGTAGACCTTGCCGAAAGAGCCCTGACCGAGCTCCCCTCCTTCCCACTCCACGTCGTACTCGAGCGGCAGGTCCTCGCACTTGCCATTCTGTTTGTTTTGGTACGCGTGCCCGACCGCGTCGAGCTTCAGCGCAAGTAGATTCACACGACCCTCGTCGTGGGACACCGCTCTCGGACCAGCAGACCCGCGACAAGCAGCTGCCGATGGCGTAGGCTCCGGCACCCCGTCCGCGGCGGGAACGAGCACCTTCCCCAGCGCGTCCTCCAGGGTTTCTCCTGCGACACCGTGGCCCTCGGCGACAGCTCGCTCATCTTCTGCAGCGTTAGCTGCTCCAGCCCATTTCGCGCACCCTGGCGCCCCCGCAGGCTTGCTCACATAGTCTTTCCAGTTGGCGCCCAGCGCAATCTTGAGGAGCCGCGCGCAGGTGTCATACGAAACTGGCTTTGGCCACGTCAACTCACATTTGTTCTTCGTTATCTTCTCCAGCGACACTTTTGCGGTCGGTGCCCCTTGTGCCACCCTGGCCATGCTATTGCTGCAGGTCTCCCTCAGCTTCTTGATCTTGTCGTTGTTCGACCCGTCACCCTGCAGGTAACAGCCCCACTTATAGAAGAGAACCTTGTTCCTGTCGCGACCGCTGCCGCCCGAGGCAGCCATCGCCGCGGAGGCCCGCTGACGGCAGTGCCGCCCCTGCGGGCCCGTTAAGTTTCAGTGAGCCGAGACGCCTGCGGGCCCCTCCTGCGTCCTCCTCCTCCCCCTGCGGCCGCTCCTCGGAGCGTTGCTTCCCGTGTCTTCCCCACCCTGCTGCATCCCCATCCTGGCCCGCCCCTGCGGAGCGCCGCAAGGATGCAAAGGCCTTGGCGGCATGGCATCTGTTGTTCATCCAGCTCCCCAGCTTCGGAACGGAAAACGTAGGATGCAAGGGTGCCCTTTGGAAAAGTAAGCATCCTGACTCTGCGCCTTGCCTGCGCCGCGGGCCAAGTGCGACGGGTGGCGACGAAGGGGTGACGGAGGACTATGTTCCTATCTGCACGCGAGGCGCCGTGCACTGCACAGGCCAGAATGTGGCGCGCGTCCCATTGCAAGAACGGAGGCGACACCGCCAGCGCGCGACTGCTGCAGTCCGAAATCAAACAAGTGGCAGCTCCACGGGAACCTTCGGCTTCTTCTTCTTCGAGGCCGAGGAGTCGTCTGAGGGCGAGGAGTCTGAGGTCGAGGACGCGTCGGCGTCGCGCTTCTTACCCTTCTTACCCTTCTTCTTTTCATCATTATTGTCCTTCTTCTTATCCTCCTTCTTGTCCTTCTTCTTGTCCTCCTTCTTGCCCTCCTTCTTGTGGTCGTCCTTCTCCCCATCCTTCGGGTCCTCCTTTGTCAGGCGCAACTGCACAGAGCGTGCAAGCAGGTCCTCGTTCACGAACACCATGGCGCTGCTCCCGAGCATGGCCTCGACGGCACGCTCCACGAGAAACGGCCTGAGCACCTTCGCGTGGTGGTCGTCGAAAGTCAAGGCCAACACACTGCGCCCGCTCTCGATGCAGCCGTGCATGCCCGCGCCGCCCGCAGGCGTGCCGAAGTGCACCCACCTGGGCTTCCCCGCCTCGTGGCAGAGCTCCTTGAGGAGCTCGATGTCGTTTTCGTGCGGGAACCACGGCACCTCCGTTCCCGTGAGCTGGCGGTAGAGCTTCCGCTTCTTCACGGCCGCAGTCACGAGGGCCTTCTCGGGGCGGACGGCTGTTGCAGCTTCGTCGCGCGCCTCGGCGCCACAATCAGCGCCCTCGCCCTCCTGGAGAGGCTGGCAGCACCCCAGCTTCTCTCGCTCCTCGGCCTCCACCTCGGCGACGCACTGGCCGACCATGCTGGCCAAGCTGGTCTCCCAAACCTGCTTGGGCACAAGGGCGTGGCTCTTCTGCGGCAGGACAGGCACGTTCCTCACCACTTCGTTGAAGAGGGAGCTGCCCGCGTCCACGAACTGCCTGATCTTGGCCATTTGCTTCGGCTTCCTGCCCCTGTAGCAGAGCAGCATGACCTCGTGCGAGCGCGAGTTCGCCAGGCCTCGCTGCCTCTGGAAGTGGCCGTACTGCTGCATCTGCTTCGTGTTGTAGGCGAAGTGGCATGTGACCGTGCGGAACTTGTTTGCGGCGAGGATCTTCTGGATCTTCGGGAGGTTCGACTGCGAGCGGCCCGTCAGCACCCACAGCACGTCCCGTCCACCGACCATCAGCGGTTCCAGGGACTTCAGGTAGCGTGTGAAATCCAACTCGTCCAGCGCGGGCCCACGGTGCGTGAGGCCTTGCCCCTCGAAGACGCAGCACAACTTCGCATTCTTGACATCGTAGAAGCCCATCACTGATGCATTCTCTGTGAGGTTCTGGTATAGGCGTGTCTTAGTAACCGAAGCGTCGATATCCATGGCGCTGCCCTCCGCCGTGATCATGACGACCCGCGTATCCAGCTGGCTAGAGCACTGCTGCTCGCACTGCGCCTTGAAGTTATTCACGTCGCCCGGGGAGACGTCGATCTTCTTCGTCCTCGGAGGCCGCCTCCGCTGTTCCAGCACCGCCCGCTGCTGCAGCACCGACCGCGTCGCTGTCTGCAAGCTTTTGCTATGACGGTTCCTGGGGGTTCCCACGAGGGAAACTTCTCGAAGAACCTCTTGGTCACTCGCACGCTCCTGTGGAACTTGTCCATGTTGTAGCGCTCGGCGCACGGCTGGGTGAGGGCGCCAGAGATCTCCTGCTTGTAGAAGTCCTGGCCTATTTCGAGGAAGCGTTTCATCGCCAGGCGCAGCGCCTCGGCCGGCAGCGACTGCACCCAGGTCGGGTCCTTGTCAGGCCCCTCAGTCTTCTCGAAGAACTTGAGCGGCGAGTCGAGGTATTGCCTCGCCATGACCATGACTTCTCTCACGGCGGCGTTCTCCTGTGCGTCTGTTGTTCCAGTGCTGTTGCAGCCAGTGCTCCCTTTGAACAAGTCTGGGTACTGTTTCAGAAAATTCGCCACGTATTTCTTCGCCCACAAGATCTCGCCCACTGCCTGGCCGATGGTGGAGGCGCTGTACGGGTCCTTCACGCTCTTCCGCCACATTCGCGTGTGCAGGCTTTCCATGCCGTGCCCCGGCGAGGTAGGGTCCGTCTTCGCGATGATCGTCCCAAGCTGCGTGGGCCTGTCCAGCAGATTGTCTCGCCCCCAACGGTCCACGGCGGCGTCCAAAAGCAGCAATGCCCCCGGGCACTTGTCGAGAGCGAGCCAGTAGACCATGTGCGCCTCGACGGTCCTCAGGCTGGGGCAGTGCAAAAGTCCACGCTTTATGTTTTTCTCCAACCACGCCTGCACCTTCTCTGCCGAGGGGTCCCCGCCAGCTGGCCCGCCGCTCTTCAAGATTTCCGCCGCACGTGCCACGATGCGCAGGAGGTTCTGGTTCTCGAGCCCGAGGAAATCGCGCAGGCGCTCGGTGCGCGATCTCTGGTTGACAGACCACTTGAACTTGTTCTCCTCGACCTCCTCAGCCGCGCGCCCCGGGATCTGCGCGAAATCGAAGGGCCAATCCAGAATCAAGTCCTCCACCGCTTCTACGGCCTGCCTGTTGCCTTCCTCATTCGCCCAGTAGTAGGCCAGCCAGACAGCGTTGACCACGACGTCACTGCCCAAACGCTTGAACTTGCCGATCTCGAGCACAGCGGTCTGGTTCACGTTGGTGATCATGATGGGGATCTCGAACCCTTTCTCAACCTGCTTCGGGATGTTCCAACGCCTGCCACCCTTGACCTGGCTTAGCGTCTCCACGATGCGCCGCTGTGGGTTACCCTGGGCTGTGCACTCGACGTCGCCAGCGCCCTCGTGAGAGTCGTTCGCTGTTTCACCCGCGTCGTCCGTCGGCACGTTCCGCATGAACATGTCCGCAGCCACGTTCTCCATCTTGCCCACCGTGATATTCTCCTCCAGAAAACTGTTGTCGACGGGGGCCGTATACGCCAGGTTCAGATAGGCATTCCTGCGCTCGCCCTTCTCGTTGCACTCTTCGATGATCTTGGCGAGCTTCTCCTGCAATGGAGTCCTCTCCTTGCTGCCCTTCTTCGAGGTCTTCTTCGACTGGTCCTCCTGCGACTTGTCTGGCTTCTCCCTCTTCGCCTGCGCGGCCCTCTCGGCGACGCGCTTCGGCATGGTCTTGAGAAGCCGTTTGAAGTCAGTCTCGATGAGGGGGAAAACCTTGTCGGCCCAGAAGTCCTTGAACGGCTGCGCCGCGGCGCCGCTCATCGCGCTCAGGCGGGCTGGTTCAGCTGCGGGCTGGCCGTTCCACCTCGCGCGCCTGTTGCAGGTCGGGCTGGAGCCGCGGCGGGAATGGAATTGGGCAATGGAAGAAGAGGGGCCGTTGTAGCCGATGGAACGTCCAGAGGGCGGATAGGAAGCAGAGCGAAAACAGCCGCAACCAATGCTAGACGAACTCACGGATGTCGGAAGTCGCCCATTCCCTCGAAGCAATGCGAAGATTAATTCATTTTCAGCGAGCGAGGGCGCCAAGAGCCTGTCGAGTTCTCCCCAGATGGCCTACCTGCTCTTGATGGGTGGGCCAAGAGATTTTGCAAGACCCCAACGGCACCAGGAAATTCTAACTACCCTAAGGGCCTCAAGAGGAGATCCCAGAAATTCTATCTCCCCACAGGGCCTCAAGAGAGATTGCCAGAAATTCCTCGCCCCTCAGGGCGTCAAGAGGAGATCCCAATCTTCAACGCACTCATTTTTTGAGTCCTAGTAGATCCAGAACCCCATAAATCTGTTATTCTTTCGAGATTCGTTGCCAGGCCGAAGGTTTCGACTGACTGCGCTAGCCGCTAGAACAGAGAACAGCTACAGCGCGCCCCCCCCCCCCGCCCTCGCGGCGGACGGCGTCGGATAATGCATGTAGTCGGTGGTGGTGGGGGGGGGCCCTGGGGGGCCCTGGAGCCCTGGGGGGGTGATCCGATCGGCATGAGCCCGACGCTTGCGCAAACGTCCAGCGGTGCCAGCGCGGGGGGGGACGGCACGCATGCTGCAGCTCGCACGGCCTCGCGAGGCCCGGCAGAGCGCGCGCGCGGCACCGGGCCGACGGACCGAAAGAAGCAGCCGCGGGGGCGGCGTCCTGCAGGGCACAGAATGCAGATGAGGCCTAAGGATTAAGGGCGAATCGGGTCGGGTCGTCGTCGCGTCGTCGTCGTCGTCACGGTCGTCGTCACGGTCGTCAAAATCTCTGATCATATCGCCTCGCCCCCGTCTCCTCCCCCCCTCCCCCCGTCTACTCCAACGCGCGGCGCGTGGCGGGCCATCACCACGCTAGCAGCGCGCAAAATCGCGGTTAGTTTTGGGGTGGTGGCCGACGCGCATGTGAAGAAGGTTGCGCCTGCCATAGTGATCACTGCGGATCCCTGAACAGGGCGCGCAGAGCTTCCTGGAACATACACGCTCAGAGAAGCCGCCGCGTACGGTGCAGATGTCAACGCTGCGATAGCGGGCCATCACGCGGCTGCTGCGGTACCCGAGCGCGCCAGCCGCGAGGGGCCTGATCCGGCGGAAGTGCGGTGCGATCCACGGCGCAGTGGCTGGCCAGCCGAAGTCGTTGGCCTCAGACCCCTCGGGCACCTCCAAGGCTTGCCCAGGCTGCACAGCGACAGGAGGAGGCTGCCCAGCGGCAGCGACAGGAAGTGCTGGGGGTGGGAGTGGGAGCGCGGCCCGGCGCCACCCGGAGCTGCAGCGGCGCCCACAGGGCCCGCGGCCGCAGCGCCACCACCACCAGCAGCTGGCACATGAACCGCATGCTGGAACACGGCGGCGGCCCCCGGGGCGCGCTGGTCGTCGCCGCCGCCGCCCACCACGACTCCATCTCCATTGATGGTCACACCGCCCACCACGACTCCATCTCCATTGATGGTCACACGAAACTGGAGCTGGATGCGAATCGTCGTCGACGGCCCGGATGCTGCCATCGCGGCCATCGCGGCGAGCGTCGACGCCTGAGTCCGAGGCGGGGGGGGGGGGTCGCCTGCTCAGGCTGAGGAGGAGCACAGCCGAAACACTGGACCTTCGCACTGCAGACGGCTGAGGCTGAGGCAGCGACGCCGACGGACGGTGACGACGACGACGGGCCACGGGCCATGGGCCACAGGCCACGGGGGCGACCGTCGGACCGTCGGGGGGCGCCGCACGATGACCTGCGAGGGCCCTCCGTCGGGGGGCCCCTCGACCACTCGGCCCTCCCGACGGGGGTCGACAGCCAGGGCCCGAGAATCCGAAGTGCGAAGTGCGAGAGGGCCCCGGCAGGGAGGAGGAGGATTAGGTTGAGGATCAGGATGATCAGGATGGGGATGATGAGGATTTCGAGGAGGAGTCCGACCCTGGGGAGTCCTCGGACCTCGGACCTCGGATGAGGGGAGCGGTGGGGCAGGGGCGGGGGGCATGGGGAATGAGGAGGCGAGGGCGACAAGGGAGCGGGCGGCGGAGGGGCAGGAAGAGGAGAGGAGCAGAGAGAATGGGGAGGAGGGGCCTTGCAATTTGGCAATTGGGTCCTTCCGGGATTCGCATGGCGCCCCCCCTTCCTCACCCCCCCCCACTGGGCCCCCCACTGCTGCTCTACTCCTCCTCCACCCCCGTCCCGCTGAGGCCGCCTCAGGCCCGAGGACTCCTCGTCCGCCGGACTCATCCGCAATCCCCATCCGCATGATCCCCGGTCCACTGGTCGGCGCCTCGCGGACGCGACGCGGGATGGAGGGGCGCTGTGCGTAGAGCTCCCTGGGAGCTCTAACATGGCATGCTAGAGCTCCCTGGGAGCTCTAACATGGCATGTTAGCCTTGAGCTCTAACATAGGATGTTAGAGATCCCTTGGAGCTCTATCATGGCACGTTAGAGCTCCCATGGGACTCTAACATGCTATGTAAGAGCTCCCTGGGAGCTCTAACGTGCTGTGTTAGATTTCGATGTGAGGGTTGTGAACTCTGACATGCTATGTTAGAGCTCGATGGAAGCTCTAGCATAGCATGTTAGAGCTCCCGTCGAGCCGTCCCCCCCGCCGTCGTCGTCGTCGTCGTCGTCGTCGTCGTCGTCGTCGTCGTCGTCGTCGTCGTCCCATCGGCCCCCCACCCCCCTCCTTTTAAGCGCGCATAAGGAAACATGTCCGAACACGGCGGCACTCTCGCACGCACCGTTGCCCTGTCCTCGACCTCAAGAACGAAGGCTTCCCCCTTGAAAGGCGGGGGCACAGGGGTGGGGCCCTGTCTTCGACCACGGTGAAACATGGGGGTGGGTCCCTGTCCTCGACCACGGTGAAACATGAATAGGGCGCGGCCCTCCCCGCCCTCGCGGGGCGGCCTTGCTCCCTGGGGCGTGGTCGGGGATCAGGGGCGGAGGGGATTCAGTGACTTCTGAATCAGGACTAGAAGGTATGGAGGAGGAGGAGGAGGAGGAGAAGGAGAAGGAGGAGGAAGGCTTCACCGCCCTCCACGCACCGCCGACTTTCATCATGTATCCGTCCAGTGCTGGCGAGCTCTTCACTGGGAAAGTACCCACTCCTGGCAATATGAAGACACGCTTCTCGTTGAGCTCCGTAATGAGTGCTATGGCCAGCGATTGAAGCATGGCCGCCGTGGTAACCAAGTTGGCGCCGCCCCCAACCGATACCCTCTTCGTCAACGCCTGAGGGGAGATCGATTTATGGCCGCGAGCGCGGTATACCGCGATTTCGCTCTTGCCACGGAGGTTCAAGACCTTCGGGGCCATCGGAAAGAAAGGCGGCAGACCCTCGATAGAGCAAACTCGCCAACAACTTCTCGAGCCAAGCGAGACCACGTACAATCAGATGGCGCGGGCCAGGAAGTGGATACTTCAGGCCAGGGTCAGGATGAGCATTGGAAGAGCCTACTGGGGGACCCAAGGATGAGCCAGCACAGGAAGGCCTCATCATAATTGCGCGGGGCTGCTGCGAGAAGCCTGATGGGGACTGCGACAAGGGAATGCGGCGGCACGCCGCTGTGAGAAGACTTATACGACAACGCTACCCGCGTGAGAAGCTACTGCCGCAGGCAGCGGCCCGCGTGAGGTCACTCGGCCATCCTTCTTCGTATGATAGCTTGGTTTCTTATGGTAGTTTGGTGTCTTGTGGTAGCTGGGTGCCTTAGGGTAGCTTGGCTTATCATGGTAGTTTGGTTTCTTATGGCAGCTGGGTTTCTGATGGTAGATTGGCCTATCATGGTAGTTTGGTTTCTTTATATGACATCTGTCCTGACATGTTCGAGCCCCCACGGAGCTCTAACATGCGATGTTAGAGCTCCCAGGGAGCTCTAACATGACATGTTAGAGCTCCCACGGAGCTCTAACATACGATGTCAGAGTTCCCAGGGAGCTCTAACATAATCTAACGTGCTATGTTCGAGCCCCCTTGGAGCTCTAACATGCGATGTTAGAGCCCCCAGGGAACTCTCACAGCATCTAACATGCTATGTTAGAGCTCCCAGGGAGCTCTAACATAATCGACCATGCTATGACAGAGCTCCGTTGGAGCTCTAACATGTCATGTTACAGCTCCCTGGAGCTCTCACATCATCTAACCACCCTAAGGGCCTCAAGACGAGATCCCAGAAATTCTATCTCCCCACAGGGCCTCAAGAGAGATTGCCAGAAATTCATCGCCCCTCAGGGCGCCAAGAGGAGATCCCAATCTTCAACGCACTCATGTGTTTCAGTCCTACTAGATGCAGAACCCCATAAATCTGTTATTCTTTCGAATTCGTTGGCCCGCTGCACGGGCGCACCGCGTGAGCGCGGCGAAGGAGCCAGCACGCGAGCCAGGCTGCACGCCTCCGACATCGGCTACCAGACGCCCATGCGAGGTCAGTTGTCATGCTGCTGAGCTCACTGGTCCTGCTGCTTGTCCTGCTGATTGAGCTCCTCAACTTTCTGATCGAGCTCCTCGACTTTCTCCTGCAAGTCCTGGAGCGCCTGTCCCTGTGTCCGCAGGGGGTCCAGAATCTGATCCATCTTCTCGTCCATGTTCTGTGCCATAAGGTTTGGAGAAGCGTTGGTCAAGAAATTGAGCATCGTGGCGATAACGGTGGTTAGCCCGCCCTGCTGCTGCTGCTGCGTAAGCTTCTGCTGCCACTGCTGTGCCCCTGCTGTTGCAGCTCCTGCTGTTGCAGCTCCTGATGGCGCAGCTCTTGAGCTGTTCCAGCTGTTCCAGGTGTTCTCTCCTGCAGCTGTTCCAACTTCTTGCTGATGGCCTTCACTTTGCCATTGTTCTCTGCTCTCTGCTCTTGAACTTGGGCTTCTTCGGCGACCTCCAATCATCCGCTTCATCGCATCCGCTTCGGGGCGTAGCTCGAGTGGAGCACCACAGCGTTCATGATCGTAGAGCACCATGCGGCCTTCTCCTCATCAGAACCCTGTGGGCAAGCATTATGCCACCAGAGATGCTTATTGTTTACATTATTGATGTGGTCCGCCGAAATCTGGCGCGCCGGGGCTGCCCATTTCTCGCGCGGTAAACGAAACCACCAGGGCCCCTTAGGTTCTCCACTCGTCTTCGAAACGTACACGCGAACTTCTAGCCATGGCGCATCATTGGGCCCAGTGTCAGGGTCCATGATGACGGTTTCTGGACATGGGCCAGGCCCCCCTGCGCTGGCCCCCATTTCTGACATGGCAGCCTGCAGGCGCTGCAAGACATGCGTTGAGCCGAGGTGCTTGCGCTACAGGAAGCTGGGTGATCTGATAAATGGAACCAAGAGGGGTCCAGGAGGCTATTTTGTGGGTTCCCGAGGGGCAGGGCGATTTGAGGGATCCCCCTTCGTTGATCGACTTCCCTCACATGGTAGAGCTCCCTGGGAGCTCTAACATAGCATGTTAGAGCTTCAGGGAGCTCGAACAAGCTATGTTAATAAATCCCCCTGGGAGCTCTAACATAGGATGTTAGAGCTCCCGTGGAGCTCTAACATGCTATGTTAGAGCTCCCGTGGAACTCTACCATGGCATGTTAGATCTCCCATGGAGCTCTAACATGCTATGTTAGAGCTCCCACGGAGCTGTAACATACGATGTTAGAGCTCCCAGGGAGCTCTAACATACTCTAACATGCTATGTTAGAGCTCCATGGGAGCTCTAACATAACATGTTAGAGCTCCATGGAGCTGTAACATACCATTTTAGAGCTCCCTGGGAGCGCTAAACTACCCGCCGCCGCCGCCGCCCCTTAACCGTTTTACAATCGATTGCGCAACGGTTACGACCCCCCTCTCGCCAGGGGGGTCTTAGCCGTTGCGCAATGGATTGTGAAACGTTTAGGCGCTCCGCCGCCGCCGCCGCCACCGCCGCCGCCGCCGCCCCTTAACCGTTTCATAATCGATTGCGCAACGGTTAAGACCCCCTCTCGCCAGGGGGCAGCCTTAACCGTTGCGCAATCGATTGTGAAACGGTTAAGCGCCGCCGCCGCCGCCGCCGCCCCGCAACCGTTTCACAATCGATTGCGCAACGGTTAAGGGCCCCCCCCCTCTCGCCAGGGGGGGGCCTTAACCGTTGCGCGATCGATTGTGAAACGGTTAAGCCCCCCCCCCCCCCCCTGGCGAGAGGAGGGGGTCTTAACGTTGCGCGATCGATCGAATCCTGGTTAAGACCCCCCTCTCGCAATAAGGGGTCTTAACCGCTCCGCGATCGATCGCGGAACGGTTAAGACCCCCTATTGCGAGAGGGGGGTCTTAACCAGGATTCGATCGATCGCGCAACGGTTAAGACCCCCTCCCCTCGCCAGGGGGGTAGCCTTAACCGTTGCGCAATCGACTGACACGGTTAGGGGCGGCGGCGGCGGCGGCGGCGGCGGCGGAGCGCTTAACCGTTTCACAATCGATCGCGCAACGGTTAAGACCCCCCCCCCCTGGCGAGAGGGGGGGGCCTCAACCGTTGCGCAATCGATTGTGAAACGGCGAAGGGGCGGCGGCGGCGGCGGCGGCGGCAACGGCGGCGGCGGCGCTTAACCGCTTGACAATCGATTGCGCAACGGTTAAGCCCCCCCCCCCCTGGCGAGAGGGGGGGGGCCTTAACCGTCGCGCAATCGATTGTGAAACGGTTAAAGGGCGGCGGCGGCGGCGGCGGCGGCGGCGGCGGCGGCGGCGGTTTAGAGCTCCCAGGGAGCTCTAACATAGCAAGTTAAGAGTATGTTAGAGCTCCCTGGGAGCTCTAACACCGTATGTTAGAACTCCGTGGGGCCTCTACCATGTCATGTTATAGCTCCCTGGGAGCTGAAACATGTAATGTAAGAGCTCCCAGGGAACTCCCTGGCACCTCTAACCTAGCATGTTAGACCTCCCAGGGAGCTCTAACATGGCATGATAGAGCTCCAGGGAGCTCTAACATGCGATGTTGGCACTCCCAGGGAGCTCTAACATGGCATGTTATATTATATTAGAGCTCCCTGGGAGCTCTAGCATCGTATGTCAGAGCTCCAATGGGGCTCTAACATAGCGTGTTATATTATGTTAGAGCTCCCTGGGAGCTCTAACATCGTATGTTAGAACTCCGTGGGAGCTCTAACATCGCATGTTAGAACTCCGCGGGACCTCGAACATGTAATGTTATAGCTCCCTGGGGGCTGAAACATGTAATGTAAGAGCTCCCAGGGAACTCCCTGGCACCTCTAACCTAGCATGTTAGACCTCCTAGGGAGCCCCAGCATGGCATGATAGAGCTCCAGGAAGTTCTAACATGTTATGTTGGCACTCCCAGGGAGCTCGAACATGGCCTGTTAGAGCTCCAACGGAGCACTAGCATAGCATCGTATGGTAGAGCTCCATTAGGGCTCCAATGGAGCTCTAACATAGCAGGTTAGATTATGTTAGAGCTCCCTGGGAGCTCGAACATCGTATGTTAGAGCTCCGTGGGAGCTCTAACACGGCGGCGGCGGCGGCGGCGGGTAGGTTGGAGCGACCAAGGAGCTCTAACATAGCATGTTAGAGCCCCCAGGGAGCTCTTACATGCGACGTTAGAGCTCCCATATTCGAGCTCCCTGGGAGCTCTAACATACCGAGCTCCAAGGGAGCTCTAACATGAAATGTTAGAGTATGTTAGAGCTCCCTGCGAGCTCTAACATCGTATGTTAGAGCTCCAGGGGGCTCGAACATGCTCTAGCATGCTATGTTAGAGCTCCCAGGGAGCTCTAACATGGCTTGTTAGAGCTCCAACGGAGCTCTAACATAGCATGTTAGAGTATGTTAGAGCTCCCTGGGAGCTCTAACATGGTATGTTAGAGCTCCGTGGAAGCTCTAACATGGCATGTTAGAGCTCCCGGCCTCCTCGTCGGAAGCGGCCCCCTCGACTGGCTGGCACTAGGGCTGGCTTAGGTTGATATTTTTGATGTGTTTTTGATGTGATTATGGTCTTTCGTGTTGTTTGATGGTTTTTTGATTGTGATTATGACGATGTCCTGTTTTTATGATTGTGATGATGACGATGCTTATGACGATGATAATGATAATTTCGAATAACGACGATCCGATCGTATATATATATATACAACCAACATCATCTCCATCACCATCATCACCACCATCCATCACCATCATCACCACCATCATCACCATCAGCATCATCATCACGACGACGACGACGACGACGGCGGGGGGACGGCATGCGGACGTGCCCAATGGGACGACGACGACGACGACGACGGCGGGGGGAACGGCTCGATGGGAGCTCCCACATGCTATGTTAGAGATCCCATGGAGTATGGGAGGCAACTCTAACATGCTGTTAACATAGCAAGTTAGAGTATGTTGGAGCTCCTTGGGAGTTCTAACATCGTATGTTAGAACTCCGTGGGACGTTATATATAGCCCCCCTGGGAGCTGAAACATGTGATGTAAGAGCTCCCAGGGAACTCCCTGGCACCTCTAACCTTGCATGTTAGACCTCCCAGGGAGCTCTAACATTGCATGTTAGAGCTCCAACGGAGCTCTAGCATAGCACGTTAGACTATATTAGAGCTCCCTGGGAGCTCTAACATCGCATGTCAGAGCTCCAGTGGAGCTCTAACATAGCAAGTTAGATTATGGTAGAGCCCCAATGGAGCTCTAACATCGCATGTTAGAGCTCCGTGGGAGCTCTAACATGATATGTTAGAACTCCGTGGACGCACGAAGTCAGCGCTTGAAATCAATATAGCAACACCTGCCCCCAAAACGAAGTAGTCGAGGATCGAGCTCGAGGTGGGGCTCCGACAGGTGGGCGCTGTGGGGGCCAGAAGGAGCATACCCTAGTTGCGAACAAATCCAGAGCCTTCCAAAACTTCAGGAGCCATATTCCAGCCCCCGGCGCCGCGTCAGCGCGGCGAAAGAGCCAGCACGCGAGCCAGGCTGCACGCCTCCGACATCGGCTACCAGACGCCCATGCCAGGTCACTTGTCCTGCTGCTGAACTCACTGGTCCTGCTGCTTGTCCTTCTGCTTGGGCTCCTCCACTTTCTGATCGAGCTCCTCGACGTTCTTCTGCAGGTTGCCCTGTGCCCGCAGGAGAGCCGCGAGCATCTGTCCCTGTGCCCGCAGGAGAGCCAGAATATCATCAATCTTCTCGTCCTTGTTCTGTGCGTTGGCCAAGAAATTGAGCATCGTGGTGACAACGGTGGTTAGCCCGTCCTGCTGCTGCTGCTGCGTAAGCTTATGCTGCCACTGCTGTGCTCCTGCTGTATCAGCTCCTGCTGTTGCAGCCCCTGGTGACGCAGCTCTTGAGCTGTTCCAGCTTTTCCAGGTGTTCTTCTCTCCTGCAGCTGTTCCAGCTTCTTGCTGATGGCCTTCATTTTGCCATTGCTCTCCTCTGCCCTCTCTGGCCTTGAGCTTGGCCTCCTTCGTCGACCTCCAGTCATCCGCTTCATCGCCTTCCCGCTTCTGGACGCAGCTCGAGTGGAGCTCTACAGTGCTCATGATGGTAGAGCACCATGCGGTCTTGTCCTCATCAGAACCCTGTGGACAAGAATCATGGAACCAGAGATGCTTATTCTTTACATTCTTGATGTGGCCCTGCGAAATCTGGTGCGTCGGGGCTGCCCATTTGTCGCGCGCTGAACAAAACCACCAGGGCTCATTAGGTTTTCCACTCGTCTTCGAAACGTACTCCTTAACTTGTAGCCATGGAGCATCAATGCGTCCAGTGTCAGGGTCCATGATGACGGTTTCTGGGCATGGGCCAGGCCCCCCTGCGCTGCCCCCCATTTCTGGCATGGCAACCTGCAGGCGCTGCAAGAAATCCCTTGAGCCGAGGTGCTTGCGCTACAGGAAAGCTGGGTGATCTGATAGATGGAACCTCGCAGCGGTTGCCATTTAGAGCTCCCTGGGATTTCGAACGTACCATGTAAGAGCTCCTGGTGGCGTCTCCGAGCCCAGACTGGCTGTGTAACATGCCATGTGTCAGATCTGGTTCGAGGCCCCAGGGATCTCTAACATGCTGTGCGTGCTCTACTAAGATAGGGCGTGGGAAAGACGGCGCGAGGGAGGAGAAAGGAAAGGTGATGCGATCTGTTGCTGCCGCGAGGAAGCGCTTAGGGGACCTGGCGCAGACTGGGTCAGCGGCTGTTGCAGCGCACTGGCGATTCTGCCACTTCTGCATCGCAGCCTCAGTCGTCCCAGAGGTGAGGTCGAAACGGGAGATCGTCCTCACGCTCGCCAGTTTCTGGGTTGAGATAATGCGTATTCGTCAACGCGCCTGGCACAGAATCGTAGTACGACACCCAGCCTAGCGGAATAAGGTTATCATTACCCACGGTAGTTCTCACGGGTTGCACGTTGTTGAACTCCACTGGCAGCTTGGCGAATCTTGTCTTGCTGCCCTTGAGCTTCTTGCCTGGACATTTCCAGCGATAAATATCTTCGAGCAGGTCGTTCCGTCGGTTGAACTCCGCTGGAGAGGCATGTTTAGGATATGGAAGCAACCAATCCAAATCCATCCTTTATGCCCTCAGCAGTTGTTGTGCAGTTTGTTCATTCACCACAAAAGATGATCCCCGTCGCCGCCCCGTGGAATTGTTACGATTTCTTACGATTTCCCGTTGGAACTGGTACATCACTCCCCCAGATCTGCGTGACCTGTCTGTTGCAGCAACTTCGCTAACGAATGTGCGGTGCCCGCGTGACTCTGCTTTTGAGACATAATAGCCAGTGAGAACTACGCAGGTAGCCATATGCAGAACGTGAGATGAGGCAGCAGGAGACGGCTCGGATGAGATGACGAGGCAGGGGCAGAGGCAGTGGCATAAGGACTTGGAACTCGAAACTCTGGACCGATCGGAAACGAAATCCACGTGCCGATTGTGCTTCACTTATCTCATCCAGAGCGCAGCGCGTAGCGCGTGACCCTTGCACTTGAACCTTGAACTCTGAACAGAGTGGAAGCCAAAATGGCTCGCTGCTTGCTGGCTTGCTGTGGAGCTGCGAGTTGCTTCAGGAATTCTGTAATGTTTCGCCGGATGCACTGGCGCACTGGCGCAGTGGAGGCCCTTGTCCCTTGCCCCAATGTCCCTTGTTGGTCAACGGTCAACACACAAGACAGCGGAGCTGGGCAGCTTCGCAAATGGCGCTCAGAATGTCCTACAGACATATAGGAAGCTGCATGCGCAGCGCCTGGCCGCAAGCCCCTGCTGCGACGCGACCTTGTTGTCAGCGCGGGGGAAGTGCTCACATGCTTCCCAACCTCTCCGCACTGTTTGTCTGGGAAGGACGCGACCACTTGCATCTCATCGTAGCTGAGATTGTGCCCGCGCATGAAGCTTCGGTCGTTTCCTCGCCACCCCCATCCTCCATTACATCGCCACGAAGGGTCGCTCGTCGTGCCGATGTAGACGGAGCGCCCAAAGGCGATGGCGCGATCGTGGAGGTGCCGCACGCTCTTCATCACTAGACCAACGTCGATGTCGATGGGGGGCTGGTGTACAAACATAGATAGAATGCCGCGACAATCGCTAAGCACCTGTCGAGCGTCCTCCCGGGCGCCTTCCCACATCATCTTAAGCCGCGTCTCTCGGCTGCGCGAGCGCATGCGACGCCTGGCAGGCGCTGTAACTCTTTTGCCGTTGTCGTCGAAACATGCGACCTTCGCGAACTGAAATGCGTTGCCACCATCGACCCCTGCAAAGGCCCTCGGGATCCGAACTCCAGAGGCCTTGTCGCCACCGTCGCCGCATCCTGCTCGGCCCTCGACAGCGTCGGTAGGCGGTCCCCCGCGTGAAATGTCGAGCCCCAGGCGATCTGTGATGAACGAAAATGTGTCATTGTTCCCCTTGCCCATGCCACCACCATTGACGCCCTCGGCGCTGATGGTGTCATTGGCCATGACCTTGACCTTGACGTTCACGCCGCAAGGCCCTCGAGCTGCTCCGCCGTCTCCGACGCTCCCTGGATGAAGCGACGATGCTGATGCTGGATGCACCTGTGCTGGAGAGGGCGACGCTGTCTGGATCTCGCAGGCCCTGATCTCTGGAGGCGATGCCGACGGCTCTTACAAGCCCTTATCTCTGGAGGAAGCGATGCTGTCTGGATATCGCGCTGCTCTGCGGGTGCCGCCAGCGGCGCCGACGCCCGCTGCAAAACCTCCCTGGTTGGCTTGTTACGGACTCGCAGCGGCGGCGGCCACGGTCCGCACGTCCACGGCAACTCTGGCTTCAACATAGAGCGTCATACCTTCAGTGGCCTCGTCATCCGAGCCGCCGAACATGTCTCGCAGAAGGCAGGCAGGCACCGACTGCGAGTCCGCGCTGGGAGACCCCCGGGATGAGGTGCTGAATAGAAGATCCCCCATGGCTCTTGCCCCAGCCATGGGGAACTAGCTTGGGCCAATATGCCAAGATGATGTAAGGATGCGAATCCTGTCGCGGATCTGCTGGGGCGCTCGGGGCTCTGCGGGGTCCTGGGTGTGGTGCCCTAGGGCCCCGCGGCTTTCTCTGGTGGCCTCTTCCCCCTCGCTTGCTGCGCCCAGCTGGTGGCGACCAGGTGCTGGGCACCAGAAAGCCGAAGGCTAGAGGCTAGAACAATTCGAACCAGGCAGCCCAAGCATCCAAGCGCCTAGCGCCTAGCGGCCTGGAGAGTGAGACAACCTGCATAATGAATGCAGTTGATCTGAATATGGGCGTTTTTCTCCTCATCTCTGAGCTCAGGGATGCACGGGGGCGCCTGCGCTCGCTGTTCCAGCCATGCGCAGCACATGCGCAGAGTCCCATCGTGGGCCCATTCCCACTCGCGCCAGTAACAGATGCTCTCGCGGGCACCTTAGCTCAGAGCGTGATGCGCTCCACACCCCTCCTCCCGCCTGGACTCCTCCTCCTGCTCGTCCTCCTAGCCTCGTCCTCCTCGTCATCGCCATCCTGGTTCCCCCACGTGGGCCTGCGGGGGCGCCGCGGCCGCCCGCGGCAGCGCCGCCCGCCACCGGGGACCTGGGGGGTGGGGAGGCGGAGGGGCTGTCGCAGCGGAGGCGCAGCAGACGGCGAGGGGAGACGAGTCGGAGAAGCTCGCCGTTTTGTCGTCACGCTTCTCTGCATAAACAGCTGTTCCTACGATGCCTGGCCCTATCGAACCTCGGGCGCACGCCCGCATGCCTATCACTAGGAGCCTGGTGGACAGGCTTCTGCACGCCGAGAGACGGAGGGCGGCGCTCCCCTGGGGGGAGCTTGAAAGGGAAACTACAAATTACCTGCCTCCAGCACGACAACGGCGGCGCGCCGAGCGGAGGCGCTGTTGCAGCGGAGCGCTGGCCACAAAGACTCTGCCTATTCCGTGCAACCGCCCCCGTCCCAGCCCCTTCCCATTCCCCTCGCTGCCATCCCCCTGAGTAAGTCAACTGGCAACCTGAGGCCAGCGAGCTGGATGCCAGGGTCCCTGAACGAGTGGCACGCTCCTAAGATGAGACGCGCGAGAGGTCAATACCACACACAATACATGTACTTCGTGTTGATATGCGTGCTAATCATATACAATCACACACACACACACCTCAGTCGTGCAGCCGGCTCAGCATCAAGAACAACCGCAAGACAGACCCAGTCCGCACGGCGTCAAAGCGTATGCGGTGGGCCGCACAGGCGTGCCACTGTTACAATAATAAAGCAAACTTCAGGGCATCTGACAGACAGTCACCCGACGCGAAGGGTATCTGACAGACTGTCACCCGACGCGACTGGAAGCACTTCGCCGACCGGGCCAGGCGCTCGAGAACTTGCGGTGTTCCGTCATGCTAGCCACCCACAACCCCACTCGAAATGTGCGCGAGGGTGCCGCGCACTCGAATTGTGTGCGCATCTGTTGCATAGCGGAAGGCAGGGCTCATCCGAGAGGCGCATCTGTTGCAGGTCGGCCAAAACTGGCGCTGACAGAAGCAATGCCTAAACCAGAACTGGCGCGTCGTAGTCGACTGTTGCAGTCTACCAGAAGCGCGCTCGGAGAGGCCCCGCGATCTACTGTGACAGTCTGTGCAAGCTGTCAGCTGCTCCCAGACGCGGGCTCGTCCCACCGAGGCTCACAGAGTTGCTTTGCCTCGTCAGGGTGCGTGTAATACATGGGCGCGACTCTGTCGTGCAGCGTTTTTGGGTGCGGGCGACTGTAGTAGTTGCCATTGTACTGCACCTGCACGGCCACGAGGATCCCGAAGATGTGCTCCCTGAAACAATAGCCATTGATGTCCTGCCTGATGCCGCCGATCCAGTACGTGTACTGGCGCCTGTGGAAGTCCCATTCTGCCTGGATCACAATGTGCGCGTAGTATTGGTGCTGCGGTTGCACCAGGCAGAAGACGATGTCTCCTTTCTGCACGGTGGACGCCTCCTTCACGACGCAGCCAGGGCCCGCATCCGCTGTTACAGCTTCGATGGGGTGAAAGGTGCAGAAGTCGTGCGACTGCACCAGAGGCCACATGGAGTTTCCCGAGCTCGGGTACCACACGGGGAAGCCGCTTTCGAGGCACTCGTGCATCATCTTGTTCCCCTCTCCCCGCAGCCTTAATTCCAGAACAAACTTGCCGGGGTCCCACGCTGCACCCTCGACCAGCGTCCAGTCCTTGTGGAGCGCGGGAATGGCCTCGTGCGGGGACGACAAAACAAAGGGTGGAAGGCGCTTCGGCTTGCTCTGCTCGAGGCCTCCTCGGGGGGCAACTTGGCGATGGACTTGTAACCTTTGGACTGCTCCGCCGTCTGACCGACCTTTGCACGTAGTGGGAAGGCTGCCTTGGCTCTTGCAGCTATGCGGGCATTCGTCGTCTGTTCCGCCTGCCGCTGAAGAAGTTTCCCGCGCTCGATAGGCTCCTCACTGTGCTTCGCGGCGGCAGAAACCGTCGTCGCCCGCGCGGCTGACCCACGTGGAGCCTGGGATAACAGCTGGCGCCGCTCAGCCCCCATGCGTTCCTGCCGTGCTCGCCCTGGCTCGGGCTTGCAATGGCCCGCCTCTTGTCGCAGCTGCTCTCTCGTCATCGGCGGCGGCGGCGGCGCGACCCTGCCCGATAAATCGATTGGCCGTGGCGGGCGGGCGGGCATCCGTTTCGGAAGAGGCTGGCCCTCCGCGGGCGCGTCACTGACCCTCTTCGCTGGCGCGCGCTTGGCCCACGGAGTCTTTTGTCTGCAATCATCCCCCTCCTGCCGAAGCGGAGACGTGAGAGGAGCACCCATCCCGCGCCGTGCATGGCTTTCTGGCCGCGTCCGTGCCGTGACAGGAGCATCCCGCGCCGTGCTGCGGGAGCGCTCTCTGCCTCTGCGGGTACGGTCACCAGCCTCTCGGGGGGAGTCGCTGTCGGAGATCACAATCGCGTGGTGCGGATCACCCGACTGCTCGGCCTGGGCCCGCGTTCTGTCGGCCTCCGACGGAAGCTCCGTCAGCCTGGGCCCGCTCCTCGCCGCCATCGGCGGGCCACTAGCGCCTGCGCCCTCACGAGCTGTTGCTGCCTCTCGCCGCCCGCTTGACGCTGTTGCAGCCAACTGGCGCTGGCGCGGCGACGCCTCTCTCTGGCGACTCTGGGCGTTTGCCAGGCGCCGCTGCTGCCTCGCCCACCGCTGCAGATCCCACTGGTACCGTACACAGTCTTCGATCCCAGTCGCCCCTGGCGGGTTCCGGCGCTCCCAGTCTATCATCTCAGTGTTCCACCTGATCTCCTCATCGCTCAACTGCCTGCGTGCGGTCGCGTCCAGGCATCCGCAGGGTCTCTCCTGGCCCTCCCAGACTCCTGGACGGTCGAAGATCATCATGCCGTTATTGTCCAACTGCTGCTGCTTATGTTGGACCCAGCGCAGGCGGCGCTCATGATCCAACGCCTCATCGTGTTCGCCCTCCTGACGCGCTAACTTTATATTCAACTCGCACCGCTCCCTCAGGCTCCGCAAGCCTTTGCGCTGGTTGCACAAGTAATCCCAGGTGCCGACCTGAAGACTAGCCAAAACTGGAGGAGCTGTAGTACACTTCGAAGTCTAACCTGATATGTTACACCTCCCTGGGGATATCCGACATGCTATGTTAGAGCTCCCTGGGATATCTAACATGCTATGTAGGAGCTGCGTGGGAGCTCTAACATGGTATGTTAGAGCTCCCTGGGAGCTCTAACATCCTCTAGCATGCCATGTTAGATCTCCATGGGAGCTCTAACATGGTATGTTAGAGCTCCAATGGAGCTCTAACACCCTCTAACATGCCATGTTAGAGCTCCCTGTGAGCTCTAACATCATGTAGCATGCCACGTTAGAGCTCCAGGTGAGCTCTAACATGGCATGTTAGAGCTCCAGTGTAGCTCTAACATCCTCGAACCTGCCATGTTAGAGCCCCATGGGAGCTCTTATCAGACAAGGGGGGGGGGGGGTACTACAGCTAGCCCAGATGTGGCTGGTCTGACCTGGCGCCCTTTGCCCTTGCCCTTTCGCGCGTCGTCGTTGCCCTTGCCCTTGGCGCCCTTGCTCTCGCCGCCATTGCCGACCGTCTGCGCTGTTGCAGCTGGAGCGGGCTTGGAACAGCGCGCGCGCGGCGCGCGGGCAGAGTAGGGAGTCGAGCCGACAGCTACGGAGACGAGGGAGACAGAGAGAGGGAGAGAGAGAGATCCCCAAAGTTTTCGGATGAGATCACTGCAGAGGTTTCGATGGGGATGGGAAGGTTGAACTGTCTCAGCTGTGGCAAAAGGGGGGGGGGTCATCGCTCTGGGAGGTTTCGATGGAGATCGCTCGCATGCACGCGAACACGTAGGTGGACTGGGGGCTGGGCTGGACAAGTGCGGTGGAAGACGGCCTCGTCGCTACTCCTGCCTCGTCCTGCTCCCCCCTCCTCCTTCAGCCCCATCACCCCCCTCGTCCCCCTCCTCCTGAGGGCGGCCCTGGGCGCCCGATGCTTCCCACCCCCACCCTCCCACCCTCGCCGCCGACAACCGCCGCCACGGGCAACCGCAGCCCCCCCCCCCCCCCCATCGGCGACCTTCAGGCCCCCAGCGGCGGGCAGCGCCGCCCGCGGCAGCGGCGCCCACTGAGGGGCGCAGGGGAGGTAAGGTCGGACGACGTTGGGCGGCGCTCTTTTTCAACAAAACTGGCACGATCGCAATCTATGGGACGGGCTACTTACTCACGCTGTCACAGCCTTGGTGCCCGGGCACAGTGCTTCAACCGTCGCGTCGAAACGCAGAACCCAGTTCCTCGGGCTGTTGTAGAGCTGTTTGACGGCTTTGTCGACACCCGCTTCTTCTCCCGAGCGGCACAGCACGCAAGTTCGCTGCGCCAGGCGGGGATTGGCCTGCTTCTTGAAGAACTTGCAGAGCTTCCTGGGGCTCTTGTAATAGATCACACACCCACTCGGCGTCTGGGCAAGCGCTCGCAAAACGTGGGGCAGTGTAGGCAGGTCTTCCGCGAGAGCCTCTGTTACAGCCACGTGGTAGCTCTTGCTCGAGTTCCGAAGCTTCTCCGTGTACTGGATGCCTTTTGGAGAATCCTCCCGTGCAAAGTCAGTCGGCGTTGTGAAAAAAAGCTCCCGTGAACGCTGCTACAATCTGGGCGGCGATGCAATAGTCGGTGTCAGCTGTTGCCGCCAAGACTACGTTCCCCTTCTTCCCCTGGCCGTATGACGGGCAAGATAGTCCAGGAAGTCCACCGGGTCCTGAAACACCTTGAAACGCAAGCGCTGCGCCTTGTTGCGAGCGCCCACATCTACCATGCGAGCCAGCATGAGCCCAGCGGGGCGCGGGGGGGCAGCAAGTAAGCGTCACGGCCCGCAGCTGGCCTGGCACTGCGCAGGACTTTCTTCTCTCGGGTACTCCTGGCCTTGGCGGCGGCCTTCGCCCCTCCAAGATTGCGCTCTCGGATCTTGGCCTCCCGCGTGGCGACGGCGGCGACGACTTTTGCAGCGGGCCCGACTGGATCTGCGCCGCTCGCCTGGGCCGCCTCCTGAGCCAGCGCAGCGAGATCGGGGGCGCCCTCCGCGAGAAGGCGGGCGCGCCTGCTCGGGCAAGCGGCCACCATGGCGTCGACGGCAACTGCTCGCCTGCGCCCGAAGCCTACCTCTGTCCGACGTGCTGCCCCAGGCTCTCGCGTGCTTCCCTTGTCGCGCCTCTCGGCCCTCCTCAGCGGCGCGATCTTCCCCTGCGCGACCTCATGTAGCTTGAGCACATGCCTGTACCAACGACTGGCGGCAGAGCTCTCGTTGTCGTCCAGCCACGCGCGCAGCAACCTGCTGGAGGGCGCCTGGTCCACGAGCGTGCACTCCTCGACGGACACGTCGAGGAGCCGCGCCCTCTCGGGGCAATGCGCCTCCGAGAAACGGCGGAATCGCCTCTCCACGTTGCCCGTGCTCGTTTTCCATACAAGGAAGAGCTCCACGAGGCGACGGCCGCTGGGGAGCTCGGGCCACTCCACCGCAGCGCGGCCCCAAGCCTGCCGCGTGGTGCCCCCGTCTCGATGATGCACCTCGGCACGCAGCAACATGTGCCGCAGCTGGGAGATTGCCTCCTGCTCGGGGAGGTCCGCCGCCTGGCAGATGCGCTTCAAACAGGCCTCGGCTTCCGTTGCATGCTCTGTTGCAGACAGGGACAGGGGGGGAGGCAAGCGAAAGGCTGTAAAGGCGTGCAACCAAGAATGCTCTGGCCGATAAAGCTTCATGTTCCCCTTCACATTGGCCACGATCCCCTGCGCTCGTCGAAGAGCCGCGTGGACGGCTTCGCGGGCTCGGGGCCCCGTTCCCCAATCGCCGATACCAACGGTCTGGACGCCAGTGCCGCACGCGAACCGCTTCGTGGCCTTCCGAAACCTGAGGGTGACGCCAGTAAACGTGTTGGGTATGGCCAGAATATTCCCCTGGACGAACAATGCATCCAGCTTGGAGAGCAAAGCTGCGGCCCTGGATTGAACGCTGGCAGCGTCGGGGTTGCTCTTGTCTCCGGTGGCGACCCAGGAGTAGTGCTCCGCGCTCAAGTCGGCCAGCACCCCCCCCAGGAGCAGGCGCGAACTGTTCTCGCCCCCGAGCCCTTCCAGAATCTGTCGGGCGAGAATGCGCCGATCTTCGTCCTTCCCCTGGGACTCCACTCCGAGCGCCTCGAAAATTACTTCCCAACGCCGACTTTCCCGTGCTAGGGCCTCGCCCGACTGTTGAAACGCTGGGGGGCCCAGCCGAAGTTTTTGACGAACGCAGCGCCGTCTTCCACCAGCTGCTGCTCCCCGAGTGTGTTGCGGAACACGGTGGGGGTAGTCAGGAACTTGGCCAGACTTGGCGGCTTCTTACCCGTTACCAGCAGCTCGTCCGCGGCCGTTATCTCGCTGTCTCCTTTCATCGAATTGGCCAGAACCTTCTGGGGCGAGTGAGACTCGCCCCACGCGTGAAACGCCAGCCCAGGGAACGTAGCTGTTGCAGCCAGGGGTACACTTAGATCCGCCCCATCGCTGCACCATGCCCGAGTCTCCTGTCGCACATGCTCGTGCAAGTCCCCGTCCAGCTCCCCGCCTGCCGTCTGGCACGCGCGACGGACGCACTCCTCCAGCATGGAAGCCTTGCCGTCGCAGTCCATGCCCCGCGGGAACTCCCGCATCCCGATCACCCGATCCACGATCCAGGGCCCCCTGGGGCCCAGCTGTTCCAGCCAGCCTGCCTTGAGACCGTAGCTTGGGAGGAAGTCCAAAGCCTTCGGGATCGACCACAGCACGGCGCCAATTTCGACCTGGCACGCGCGGTCGAGGCCGTCCGCAGCCAAACGAGAAGCAAAAAAAAAAAATATCCTGGCGAAAGACCCAACCATAAGCAATTGTTGGTAACGCGTTGTGGGTGCCGCTTTCGGTGGGGCTCCATATGGGGCCACGAAGCGCTGCCTTGGATGGGGGAACCGCATGCGGACTGCGCCACCGGGGCGGGCCTTCGGTGGAGCTCCCTATGGGGCTACGAAACGCTGCCCTGGGTGGGGGAACCGCATGCGAACTGCGCCACTGGGGCCTTCGGTGGAGCTCCCTATGGTCTTGCCAGTTTTCTGCACATGCGGACACGCGCAAATCCCACAGCCCGCCTGCTGCGCGCCAACGCCAACGTGGGTTGCGCAACGCATGTCTGCACCTGAAATACATTCAAACATACATTTTTGTATATATTATATGCATATGGGCTGCTAAATTATCTGATCGTCGACGCATGAAATGAGTGAACGGTTCTCTTGTGTGAGCATCTTGCGATCAGAAAATGATGTGTTTTTTTTTTTTTTTCATTGAATGCTCTGCATTGCGGTTTCGATTGCAGGTCGTCGTGGTCTGTCGCCTTGACATGTCCCGCGGTGCACTCCCGTGGCGCGTCCCCACCTTCATGCGCATTTCGGACTTATCCACTAAGGTTATATAGCGATAGGTGTTAAACACTTATTATAAGCCAGCTCGCTCGCATAATAAGTACTGATACGTACTAAGTTAGGTCGAAAGTTCAGCCATTCTTAAGTCAGAACTGACTCGAATTTACGCGCATGCTAATAAGGCCTTTGGCGGCCCCCCTTGGCTGCATCGAAATTTGCAAAAGGTATATCGAAATAATACGGCGACGCCGGTCGAGCGCATTTTAAACCGCGTTTTCGGCGAAACTCTGGAGGTGGCCGGGGCCAGGGGCGTGCCAGAGGAGCGGCGACGCCATCCGAGCGCGCCCCATGGGCCCTTGGAAAATTTCCCCATGTTGCTTGCTCGCGCACTACGCGCGCGATGCAATGTGATGCGCCATGGTTTGTTCTTTGGTTTGGGGGGTCACGGCGGAGGCGGGGGAGGTTCAGACAGTGGCCAATGTGCCAGCCCGCCAGGCCCGTCGCCGTGGGCCCCGCCGCCGAGCCGTGGAGCGGCACGGCGGCGGGGCGTGAGTGTTTTTGGGGGTCCTCTGGCGGTCGCGCTGGCAGTCGGCGACAGGGGCAGCGCGGGTCTGAGTCTCGTGGGCGTGCCACGGGTGCCCTCGCAAGGAGGGCGGCGGTTCGGGGGCGGAGGAGGACGGAGGATATTCTGTGTTTTCTGTTTGGATGCCCCCTGTGTGTATGCATGTACACATACATGTACCGATATATATATATATAGATATAATGCGTGTATCCTTTTCCTGGCAGGGGAAAGGATCGCCCGCTCGCTGGCCGATCGCGGGCCCCCCAGGCGCCCGCCAGGCGCCCTCCTTCGGCCCCCCCCCGCGCCAGTCAGCCAGCCAGGACCAGTGGCGCTGGTGACAGTGACAGAAGGGCAGGAGGGGAAGGAAAAGGGGGGCAGGTCGCGCGCTTCGCGGCTCCATGGCTCCACCGACAGCCGCAGCGGTTCGCGCATTCCTCACGCGTTTCGCGGCTAGGGGGCTCAATCGAGTTCATTCTGCAGCGGCTGGCCGTCGTCAGACAAATTGGCCCCCGTGGCCAGGGGGGGCTCTCCACGTCGGGATGGGGAATTTGGAAGACATGTAAACGATTAGCGCAACCCTACCAGACCATCCAGAAACGATGCCCAGAGGAATTGCCACGATCAGGGAAGTGGGCAACACGCAATGAAAGGAAGGGTCCCCCAGTGGAGGCCTCTTGGAGCGTTTTGGGAGCCGCTCGGTCCTGGGCGCCAACAGCGCATTGGGTGCCTCGGAAAGCTGCTTGGGGCTTTCTTGGGGTCTCTTGGGGAGCGTTTTGGAAGCTTCTTGGGCGCTTGCGGGGCCACCCGGCGCCTCCTGGGCGCCTCGTGGGGCTCTCTTGGAGCGCTCTCGGGGGCCTTGGGGCCGCTCTCGGGGCCATCTTGGAGGACATCTATCAAACGAGAGGGGGGCATTACTTAGCGCTGCCTTTCGGGCGCTCCTGGGGCGCTCTTCGAGCACTCTCGGGTGCTCTTGGGGCAGTCTCTGGGCCCTCTTGAGTTTCTATTGCGGCCCTCTTGGGCCATGTTGGAGTAAACGCGTCGGATGGCCATCGGAAGTGCAAAGGCGAGAAAGCCAAACACAGTGATTGCCCGATGGCTTTGGAAGGATGTTGGCCTCTTCGGGGCCTCCTGGGGGAGCTATTTGGCCACTTGGGGCCGTCTTGGAGCGGTCTTGGGGGCATTTGGGATTGGGCCATCTTGGAGGCCATCGCGGGCTCTCTCAGGCGCTCAGCAGTCATCTTAATCAGTGCCCCCCCCCCCAAGAGGCCAACGTCTTAGCAAAATCAATGAGTTGGAGCCGTGGGGGCCATAGTTGGGCCATCTTGGGTGAGATCGATCACAGGTTGATGGGGGAGAGGGAGGGGGGGCTAATTCGCCACCAATTCCCCCCATCAGGAAGCCAACATGGGGCCAAAACCTCAATAGAACCAAAGATGCTGGCGTCCTCGCCGAGGCAGCCGTTTTGGGCGCCCCGACACCCCAAGGGCCCCCCCGCCCACGTCCACGGGGAGTTTGCATGGGGGGGTGCCCGAAGGGGGAAAAGGAGGGGTGGAAGAGGTAACCAATTAAACCACCGACGCCCAGAGGGTTGGTGGGATTGCACCTGGTTTTCTCCATTGGGCTTTCGATTGTGCATCGTGGAAAGCATTCGCGTCGAGTTTCTCGCGCGGGCTGCATTTGCACGTTTGATCTTGGAGTAGCAGAAGACAGATGGGCGTTTCTTGGCAATCGTTTGCAATCGTTTGGCGCACATGGATTTCCAATAATAGTGAAGGCAAATCATCGCAGCGGAACGGCACGCGAAAAGGGGTTCGGCCTCTCGTTGAGATTTCGCTTGTTTGTTTCAACAAAAAATGCGCCGCGTTTCTCGTGCAGGGTTGTTCCTTCGGCAAGCGGCGATATGTTAGGAGTTTGCGCCCATGCGGGCTGGGAGATGCTACGTGTCGCTATTAATTGTGCGCGCTGGTTCGGGAGCGACCTTTAGAGGGCCCGCGACAATGTTTTCCAAAGTGGCCCATTTGGGTGGGTGTGGACCCGTTTATCGTAGGAGGAAGCCCCCGAGGGCCCCGAGGCGAGTCGAACGGTGTTCAAGACTACCCATTAGGCCCAATACAGACCAGGGCGCCCACAAGGCCCTCAGAAGGCACCACGAAGGCACCGCGGAGCCCCAGGCAAGCCCAAGAAAACAAAGAACACAACGAGCAGCCTTCGAGATGCCCCAAGCTACCTCCAAGAAAAAATGGAGGCTTCACCTAGAAGCTTTGACCCACAACCCAGGCACGGCAATGGGATGGGCGGAAAGCCATTATATAAGTTCTCACGCACAGGTTGGGAGATTGTCATTCGGGCACGTGGATGGGCCATCCATCTGATAGGCGCGACGCTGCCACTCCGACCACATTGAGTCAGAACACCTCTCAAAATACAAGATATAAGGACATGCTATCATCGCATCGCCACTGCCGCTGTCACAGCGGCCGAAGCGTCGCAGCCACCAGCAAGACTGAAAAAAAAACAGTTCTTCTCGGGATCTCTCTTGGACGGCGGGCGAAGGAGGCCGGGGGGTCAGGGGGGGCTTGGATCGGAGCCCGGACCGCGGACGGATGAAGGGCGGCCCCGAGCGCGCCCCCCCCCGACATGGCCCCCTCGACGCGCCGCTGGTTCGCCCCGACAGGCGTGAGTGGGCGGGCCCTGCGAGAGGATGGAGGGCGCCAGTCGGGCGGCCGAATAAAGGTCGGAGGACTCTTGAACATTCTCGCCCTCGGCCTTGATGGGGCCTCTGATGGCGTTGTTTCGGGTCTCTTGGGGGCCTCTCGGGGCTTCTCGGGCGTTTTTTTGAACCTCTCGGGGTCTCCCGAGGGCCTCTAAGAAGCAAAGAGGCTAGAATATTCGCTTCCTGCTCTGCGGCAGCCGCCCCGCCCCCTCGGGCGAGGCGGAGGGCATCGTTAAAATGCATGGCCCACGGGGCGGCGGATGGGGGGGGGGGCAAGAGGCGCGAGGGGGGGCAGCAACGGCAGCAACGGTGCCAGCGAAACAAATCGGCGATGCCCCGAGCCGCCGATTGTTGGGTCCTCGATCCTCGATTTGGATCCATGCGCCCCACCGTTATCATGTCCCTCACCCCTCACACCCTCATCATTATCCTTGTCGTCGTCCTCCCTTCTCCTCCCCTTCATTATCCTTCTCCGTTTCCGTGTCGCTATCATTTTCCTCGCCCTCATCATCATCAACATCATCATCTTCAGTACCATCAACATCGTTACCCTCATCACAGTCATCATCGTCACATCCTCATCGTCAACATCGCCATCATTGTCCTCCACATCACCATCGCCATCATCATCAGTAACAAAACCATCATCATGCCCTCATCCCCCTGCTCATCCGAATCAGCATCAGCATCATCGGCAGCATCATCATCATCGTCATCAGCAGCATCGTCATCAGCATTGTCACCACCATCATCATCATCAACAACATCATCATCATCATCACCATCGTCATCCTCATCATCATCGTTACCATCATCCTCGTCATCCTCATCCTCGTCATAGTCCTCATCATCACCCTCGGGCGTTTCGCCGACTACGTGAACGTCGAGGGCGTGTGCCTTCAAGGCCACCGCCCGCCGCCGCCGGGCTGGGAAAGGGGATTGGGGGGAAAAGAGAAGGGCAAGGGCGAGGGGGAGGAGGGGGGGAAAAGATGAGCTGGAGAAGTGGGAGAGGGAGGGGGAAGGAAAAGGGAGAAGAACCTAGAGGAGGAGCAGGGGCAGGAGCCAGAGCACAGAGCAGGAGGTTAGAGAAGGGAGAAGGACGGGCGAAGAGGAGTAGGAGGGGGAGGGAGGGGAGGAGGAGGAGGAGGATGGAGGAGGAGGAGGAGGAGGAGGGAGAGGAGGCCAAAGCAGACGATGCGCACGTCGCCATGTCCCGCAGGTCGCGGCGACGGCCTGGTGCCGTCGCCGCGTCGATGATTGGCCAAGCACGGGCACGGGCACGGGCGCGGGCGACGGCCTGGCGCCGTCGCCGCGACGGGCGAGAGCACGGGCGTCGGCCCGGGCTGGACGGGCGTCGGGCTGGGCCGGACCGGGCCGGGCCAAGAGCACGGGCGTCGATAACGATTGGGCCGGGCGGGCGTCGATAACGATTGGGCCGGGCGGCCGATTGGGCCCTCGAGAGGCCCCAGGCAGGGGCCCAGGGCCCCCTCGAGAGGCCAGTTGCTGGACATCCTCATCCTCCTCGTCTTCCTCCGCCTCCTCCTACTCCTCATCCTACTCCTTTTCCTCCTCCTCCTCCCTCCTCTTGTTCCTCTGCCTTCTCCTCGTCCTCGCTCTCCTCCTCCTCCTCCTCCTCCTCCTCCCCCTCCTCCTTCTCCTCCTCCTCCTCCTCATCTGCCTCCTCCTCCTCGGCATTGGCAGAGGCTCAATCAGGCCTCCGCCGAGTCGGCGGGGCTGTCCTCCGCCGCCGCCTGGATATTATCCTGGCCGTCGTCGGCGCTGAACTTGGCCCTCTTCTTCGCCCCGTCGTCGCCTCCCGCGAGCTTGTTCAACTTTGCTGCCAACCGTTTTTTCTCTGACGAGGCTTTGGCCTTGGCCTTCGACTTCTTTGCTGGAGCTCCCCCCTTCTTGGCGTTGGCCTTGGCCTTCGACTTCTTTGCTGGAGTCTCGATGGCACCATCGTCGGCAGCTTCTTCATCTGGGTCGTCCTCTGCCTCCTCCTCATCATCTTCCTGCTCTTGTTCGTCATCCTCGGCGCACTCATTGCCATCATGGCCCTCGTCATCGTGCGGCTCGTCCTTCTCCGCGAAGAGGGCCGCCAACGCAGGCTGGTAGATCGGCGATCCCTCCTGTTGAATGATCTCCCACGTCTTTGTCTCCAGGAACTCGATGACAGCCGTCTTGTGCGCCTCTGTGGGGCAGAACCCTATGTACGGCAACTTGTGAACGACGCAATACAGCGCCCTGCCCCCGGTGCCAACCGTCAAGTCGACGTGGCCGACTGCTGGCCACGAGTGAGATACTTCGGAATCCAGAACCAGGGGATGGCAGTGGTAGAACGGAGGCTCCTTCCCGTCGCCGTAGTCAGGCTTGTCGGTCTTATCCTTCGTCGCGCCCCCAACTGCGATATTCGCAGCCTTGCCGATGATCTCCTTCACCTGCTCCGTCGGCACACGTAACATGTCATCTGAGTTGTTCCACTTGGCGGCCTGGATGTATCCGATGATCTCCCCCTGGTTTGTTCCCTCGAAATACTTGTGGTCTTTGCCAATCACGCGCGAGGCTGAGGCAGTAATCAAGGATAAATGCTCGACCTGGGCCACTGGCCCCACGCTCCCACGGTTACGGGACAATCGAAGTCTCAACGATTTCTCACTGTACATACATTTTACCACTCTCGAAGACTTCGTCATGGCAGCCCCCTCGACGTTCGTGAAGGGCTTCCCGGTGAGCTGCACATCGTTGCCGTGCTTCATGCCGTCGTAGATCACGTACAGGTCGCCGTCCTTGAGCGCCTCTGCGGTGCCGCCGCGTGCCCGGATAGCGGCCCCGATCATCTTCACAGCGTGGCCGCCCGCGTTCCTCAATGGCGGAACCCTGATGTGTGGTTGTGAGTTCGCACGGCCAGCTACTTTTGGATCATAAGTGATATGCACGAAAGAGTTGCCAATCTTGTTGCCCCGATCATCGTGATCGATGTCCCCGGTGACCGTTGCCACGTTGCTCTCTGCGATGAGGGCGCTGACTTGCTGGTCGGTGTTGGGCTCCACCTCCAGCCTGATAGTGCTCACCAGGCGCTTGGCGTAGTTCTGGAACCTCACCAGCTTGCTCTGCTTGTCCTCCGACATCGGCTTGGCCGGGGCCATGTGGGCAAACTTCACAAGGTCAAGATTGGCGTCATCGTCGGCTGGCGGCCTCAGAATCTAGAGCGAACCAAACATGATCGACCCACAAACCCGGAAAGGAATATAGAAACGCAAGGCGTGGCAACGTTTCAAAGACACTTGATTGGACGATGGGCACATGCGATGCTGAATGTGTCGGTCTTGATGTACTGTGCCGAGGGCTGTGCGATGCTACGCCGTGCTGAACTGCGATGTGCCGTGCCACGTTGTGGATCGAGTCATCCTTGGTATCCGAGTCCTGACCGGACTGATCATCTGATCTGGACCTTAAGCTCGAGCTGCCTGAGCAGATGGTAGCTGCCCCAGAACTCTTCGACAGAAGGGGCATGCCAGGAGGACGCGCCGCGGAGCGCCCCGGGGAACGCGCCAGGCGACGTGCCAGGCACGTGCCATGGGGCCGCACCGCGGGACGTGCCCAGGGGGCGCGCTACGGAACGTGCCAGTGGACGTGCCGCGGGACGCGCCAGGAGACGCGCCGCGCGACGCGCCAGGCAGATTCGCCACGGAACGCGCCAGAGAACGCGCCAAAGTGCAATGTTGAGAGTATCGATCTTAGATGATGTACCGTGCCGACGTTGTGCTTTGATGGGCCGTGATCCATGCCGCGACTGTGCTCTATGTAGCGTTGTGGATCGAATCCTTTGTGCATCGAGCCTTGACCGAACTGATTTGGATTTTGAGCTCAAGCTGCCTCAGCACGTGGTAGCTGCCCCAGAAATGATCGACAGGGGGACATGCCAGGAGGGCGCGCCGCGGAACGTGCCAAGGAACGCGCCAGGCGACGTGCCAGGGGACGCGCCATCAATGGGCACGCGCCGCGGGACGTGCCAAGGGGACGCGCTACGGAACATGGACGTGCCGCGGGGCGCGCCAGGGGGGCTCGCCACGGGACGTTCCGCAGAACGTGCCAGGCAACATGCCAGGTTGCAATGGTAAGAGTATCGATATTGATGTGCCGTGCCAAGGGCTGTGCTGTGCCTGGGCGACCTGGACACGTGAAAAACACGCGTTTCGCTCAAGACGTTTTCAGCACATCATCATGCTAGACATCCGCATCGGCAAATGGACACGTACAAACAAGCGTCTCGATCGAGACGTCCTCGACACATCCGCATGCTAGACATCCGCCTGGGCGACCCGGACACGTGAAAACAAGCGTCTGGTTTGAGACATCCTCAACAAATCCCCATGCTAGACATCAGCCTGGGCAACCTGGAGGCGTGAAACCAAGCGTCTCGCTCGAGAGATCCTCAAGACCTGGGCACGTAAAAACGAGCATGTCACTTGAGAGATCCTCTGAATTCAGGCCCCCAGGAGAGGACAATATATAACACAACACAAATCCTCAACAACTTCTGCGACCACCAGCGTTTCGCTCGAGACATCCTCAAACTTGAATTCGCCTGCCCACCTCGACCTCGATATTCATCGCAGAAGTTAGCCGGCCCACCTCAAGTCAAACCCAGGGGTAAACCATCTAAAAGAGAACTTTGGGACGGTGCCTTTTCCGGGAAAAACTCATCCCCCCGCCCTCCTCCGGCCATCCCCCCTTGCGCCCACCTGCTCTTTATCCAGGGCCCCAGGGCCGCTCGACAGACAATGTGCAATTCAAACGGTTTTGCAGGGTGACCTTAAGTAAAAACAATTGCGACACCGGCGTGGTCCGAGAAGCTCCCCCGCTACGATTCGGGTTCGCATCTCACGAAATTTGCGTTCGCCGCCCACGTCAGAACCCGACCAGACAGAGACCAGACGCCACCCCCCCTTCGGGCTCGCGAGACGACCACCTTGCGATCCATGTTTCACTCTCTGTCTCTTTTCATTGTCATGCATGTCATTTTGGTCGCCGTCACCCCTCCACCTCCTCGACGTCGTCTTCCTCATCGTCCTTATTCTGTCTTTCCGTCTCCTCCCACACTGGCGCCCCAACGCCGACTCCTACTGCCCGCGGGCATCCAAGATAGCCCAGGGGATCTCGAGAGGGCCCTGGATAATTTCCCATGATAGGGGGAGGGATAGGGATCGAGAGAAACCAGCCGGCTTCCAGGAGGACTCCGAAACAAAATCCAGAGGGCCCATCGAAAGGGCACATTGGGGGGGACTGACTGTGACGTCACCTCCTCTCCCGAAGCTGAGCGTGGCGCTCGCTGTCCAGGCTCGACACATCGACGGCGGGCGCGCTCGTCTTCTCAACTGGAGGCTCTGGGGGCTCGCCGGACATCGCTTTCTCCTGTTCGTACTTCTCAACCACAATGTCCAGCATATCTGAAATCCCTGCAATGGAAATCGCATCGGCTGGTGTTTTTTTGTTTTTCACGTAGCCCATTAGGATGTCGTCGTCCTTCTCATTGCTGTAGATCAACATCTCAACAACGCTGAAATACTCCTCCGCGGAGTCTGGCCACCCGCACCTCCAGGTCTGCGGGGGCGTCGTGGCATCACGCGGGTACCCCATCTTCTCCCGGTAAGTCGTGAAAGAGCCCAAAACGTTATGAACGGCATCACGGATCGCAGGTTTCCATGGTGTGTGAGAATTGGCCCAATCTTCCAAAGTTTTGAGGAGCTCCTTTTTGAAAAGACAGAGGTGGACCAGGCCCTTGCCGTTGAAGCCAGGCACGGTACCCTTGCACTCCCTCAGAGAAATCCCCTTGGTCAAGATACCGCACTTGTGCATGTCCCAGACCCGGCGACCCTTTGGAGGGCAGGCGTGCGTCAACATTATGCCCCTAAGGATGCAAGCGCACTTGAACGCCCCGCCAAAAAAACGCACACGATCGGCGACCCTAAGACGAAAGTTTGGTCCGGACCCAAAGGCCTGCCCAAAGACCCCAAGGTTTCTTCTGAGACCCAAAGGCTATGTTCCAATACCTCATGGCAATTCTTAAGGGGCATGGATGTGATCCGAGGTGTTATTTCCCAGAGCTCCGGACTATCAAAAGTGTTATTGAAATCGTTCCCCAATCAGCCCTTGCCCACGTCGGGGCCCTAGCAGGTTCGCGTGGTTAGGGGTGCGGGTGGCCGATTTTGGTGGCCAGCCCGGTGTTTGGACGGTGCCCGGGGGTGCCCGGGTGCCCTGGGGTGCCCGGAGGTGCCCGGTAACCCTATAGTTTGATAGCCCTATAGCCTTATAGCCATATAGCCCGAATAGCCCTATGCACCATATAACCCTATAGCCTGATAGCCCTATAGCCTTATAATAATATAGCCATAATATAGCCATATAGCCCGATAGTTTTATAGCCGTGTAGCCCTCTAGCCCTATAGCCCCATAGTTCTGTAGCCATACAATAGCCCTATAACTCTATAGCCCCGTAGCCATATAGTCTTAAAGCATATCTGATGGGTTCCTTTCCCCCAGTATCATTCGGCTATTTCAAGCCAGGGGTCGGTCTAAGAGAAAGGAACACAGTTGGGATCGTTCGACTATGTATTGCAATGGTATCAGGCCAGCGCCTCCGATCCGGAAACGCTTCCAACGCGACCTGTCCGGTGGAAAGGGATGTCGCATGGGGGCGAGGCAGTAGGTTGAAGCGTTGGAGAAGGAAATGCATGCGTCACAGACGAGGGTGGAGGTAGGGAGAAGGAAGGTCGAGGACGAGGGGCGCGACGATTGTGGGAACGGCATAGGCGGCCCGGCGCAGGATGAAGGGCCAGCAAGGATGGGCCATGCAAGGAGAAGGGAAGCGGAGGAGGAGAAGGAGAAGGAGGACGATGAGGAGGAGGAGGTGGAGGAGGAGAAGGAGGAGGAGGAGGAGCATGCGCAGGGAAACGGAGCGATGGGCGTGGGGGGGGCGCACGATGAGTGAACGGGGCGGGGAGGAAGGGGGATCGAGAAGGAAAAGAGAGGGGGAGGGGGGGGGGGGGCAGGAAATTGGGGGGGAAGGCGCGGGGGGTGCAGGAAGGAGAAGAGAGCTCGGGGAACGGTGACAACGGCTAGTTGTCGGAGGACGAGGACGAGGGAGGAGGAGGAGAAGGAGTAGGAGGAGAAGGCGAAGGAGGAGGGGGGGGGAGGAGGGGGGGGGGGCATGAAAGGGGTAGGAGGCGGGAAAGATGCAGAGCGGAGATGGAGGGGGAGGACGAGGAGGAAGAGGAGGGGGAAGAAGAGGAGGGAGGCGGAGAAGGAGGAGGAGAGAGGGGGATGGGGGAAGAGGAGGAAGGTGAGGATGATGACGATGATGATGATGATGATGATGATGATGATGATGATGATGATGATGGGGAGGAGGAGAAGGAGAAGGAGGAGGACGATGGGAGGAGGAAGAGGAGGAGAAAGAAGAGGAGAAGGAGGAGGAGAGGGAGGAAGAGAAGTGGGTGGGGGGGGGAGGGTGAAATGTCGATTTCGGGCAGAAGGGGCGGCGAAGCCGTTCAGATGTTCAAGAATGTCCATTTGATATTGTCACGGGAACATGCTTTGGATATGATCGCCTGCACTTTCGAGTGGCCGTCGATGGGGTTCCCCTTGCTGGGGCGCAACGCTAGCAGGGCCCTCGGGCCGCCCATGTTTCGGACGCCGGGGTACGATTACAAACAAAAAACAAAACCTGCGATGTTTGTTCCCCCGAGGGCCGCTTTTGGATGACGATGTGAAATCATCAGTCGGGCAAGTTTGACCTTCGATCGAAGTCCCGACGGTCACCCTGGGGCCGCGTCGAATGCCCAAAATCTAACAGTCCCTGGGCCGGGGCATATCAATCCTTCGGGTCGTTGTCCATGTCCTGGAAGCCCTTCGCCACCTCTGGGATCGACAGAACGCGATCCGCGAACGTTACCACTGTGTCGACGAAGTCCTTGCTCACTGCCTGGGGGCAGGGCAACGACCAATCAAGTCATCGAGTTTGGTGGGCGTTAAATTTTGAAACTGAGCCACATGTATGTTGCACATGCGCGGCGTCGTTGCGTGCAACATGGTGTGTTTGGGCCGTCGCATAGAAATGCGCATGATTGTGCGCGTATGCAAATGTGGGATTCAGTGTCGTTGGGAACGCGCGTGCTTGGCCATGGGAATGCGCGCGCGCATGCGTGCAAGACGGCGTTCACAAAACCGCCACCCCCACCATGCATGTGCGCGCCGCCCATCTCAGACGTTGTCGTCACAGCCGCCGACCCCCTACCATCTGCGCCTTGCCTGCCCTAACAACCCCCAGGAGGGCCCAACAGGCCCCCGAGAAATCCACTGACCCTCCTGAAACCGAATGGGAGCCTTAAGACCAGTCAAATGATACCCCCAAGTTGTGCCTCATCAGATCCCAACGTACAATCGGGAGCTCAGCGGTCCACGACGCAGGCTGTGGCGAGATTGACCGAAGGCCCTGAATATATATATATATATATATATATACATATACATATACATATATATATATATAGATCTATATATATACACATATATATATGTATGATGCACACCTATAGATCGGAGGTGAGGGGGTAAGATCGATGTGGGACCGAGAGCCCCCCTACAGGGAAATCAGTTTCGGTTTCGTATTCGCGCGCGCCGTGCACGCGGGCGAGGCGAAAGTTGCGTGGGCGGGCGAGAAATAAGTCTCTTGTAGTTGAGGCGCGGCCATATCAAAAGTCTCCCTTCCGGCAACCGGTGCCCCGCGGACTCCCGCTCGAGGGCCGGTGGCGCGCGGTGCCCCGACGGTGTCCCGCCGGTGCCCCGTCGGATGATGAGGGCGATGATGATGATGGTGATGGTGGTGTTGATGATGATGGTGTCTCGATGACGATGATGATGATGTTGACGATGTTGACGATGATGGATATGATGATGGTGCCCCGATGATGATGACGATGTTGATGGCGATGATGTTGCTGATGATGATGGTGCCCTGATGATGATGGTGATGCTGTTGTTGACCTTGATTATGTTGATGGTGATCGGATGAATTGATGACGATGGTGGTGAAGATGATGATGACGATGGTGGTGTCCTGATGATGATGGTGATGATAATGATAAGGTTGATGATGATGCTGTTGATGATGATGGAAATGATGGTATCACGAGCATGCTGATGATAATGATGATGGTAGTGACAATGATGGTGTCCCGGTGATGATGATGTAAGTGATGAGAACGGTGAAAAGGTGATGATGAGTTTGATGATGGTGCCACCATGATTGCGATGAAGATGCCAACGTGGATGATGATGATGATGATGATGGCGTCCCGATGAGGTTGATGATGATGGTGATGATGAGGATGGTGACGATGATCTGATGATGGTGTTCCGATGATGATTATGTTGATGCTGATGATGCTGATAATGATGATGAGGATGATGCTGATGGTGTCCCAGTGATGATGATGATGTTAATGATGTTGCTCGTGATCACGATATTGCGCTGATGATGGTAGTGTTCCGATGATGCTGATGGTGCCCCGATGATGAAGTTGATGATGATGGTGGTGGTGACGATGATGGTGTCCCGATGATGACGATGATGATTTTGGTGATGATGATGGCTGATGAGGGTGATGATACATGGTTGATGAGGGTGATTGATGATAAGTATTGATGCTGATCTTGGTGATGGTAATGATGTCGATGATGATGGTGATGAGGTGATGAGGGTATCCCGATAATGATGATGATGAAGATGTTGACGACGATGATGTTGATGATGATGATCACAGTAATTTCGAGGTCGATAGTGGGATCGAAACTTAGACCGAATGTGAGATCGATTGTGAGATCGATCGTGTAATCGATAGTGAGATCGATTGTGATATCGATAGTCGGATCGATTGTGAGATCGAATGAAATAGATCTAGTGAGATCGATTGCGAGATTGATCGAGTGAGATCGATCGAGCGAGACCGATAGTGAGATCGATAGAGAGATCGGTAGTGAGACCGATCGAGTGAGATGCTGGTTCATCCCCCCCGAACCTCCTTATCGCCCGAAGGGTGGTCGTATAGCAACACGCAAGGATCTGGTGGTCACGAGGCGGAAGGGGGGCCGGCGATTGCGCCCGACGCAGGTTGAACGGGCCTTCGAAGTCGAGTTGCCGATGCGAGACATCGAGGCGCCTCGCATCCACCAGAGGAGGGGGGTCAGGGGGGGGTAGGCGAAGCCAGGGTGAGGTTTGGAGGGGCAAGAAGGAGTGGGTTTCGAGAGGCTGGCAGGGGAGGACGAGAACGATGGATTGGTGAGGGTGCGATTTCATTCAGCGCGCGCCTCTGATCCAGACGCTTCGCCGACGTGCTCCTTGTAGAGCTTCTCCACCTGCGGTGCGCTAAGTTTGCCATGTAGCTTCTCCTGGGCTTTCATCATGTAGATCACGCCCATCATCTTCTGGTAGAGGGTGAAGGACAGGCTCTTGTACTTCTGGTCGAGCGTCTCCCTGTAGTGCAATGCCTGCCATGCGACGCCATCCTCGGTATCGATGATCTTGTACTCGTAGCTGAACGTGAGTAAGTGATGGCGCCACTTCTGCAGCACGGCAGTGTCGTCGTCATTCTGGACCGAGTCGTAGATGGCCTCGATGTATGCGAACTCCATCTCCTCCGGGGTGATGCGGTAGACCTTCTCCACCTCGGCCTCCGGGTCAACTCCGTGCTGCACGGCCACCACCAGTGGGAATGGAAATGGCGTCGGACCCTTGGAGAAGAAAAACTTCTTCAGGTCTTGGATTGCCTTGGACCTGTAGGGCACGCTTGGGGTCGAGGTGAACAGCAGCGAGTGGTTGAAATAATTCTGCGCGCACTTGTACTCAGCAGCAGTGGCCGTCGCGGTCTTGTACTTCTCTGCGTCGAAAGGGTCTTGAGAGCCGCCTCCACCAGCTCCTTGAGCGATCGCAGGTGCGTCTTCCATATCCACCCCCTGGAATACAAGATGCGCCTTGATGACGTTCAGCATCCGTTGGAAGTTGGCCCAGACAGGGGCGTTGATCGTTCTCAGCTTCGCCATATCCTCCTCTAGTACCTTCGCGGACTGCTGGTCGACGTCCATTGCGTCAGGCTCGTGGTCGCTGGCCTGCGGCGGCGGAGGAGCGCCAGGCCGGGGCTGGGCCTTGGCCTTCCCCTTGGACTTGGGAGGCATCCTGGCGACGCGGAGACACGCTAGTGTCGTCAGCGGGGTTGCCCGGCGCCGCTGAAACGCGAGCCAAAATGGCTTAGTACGAGGAGGGGGGAGGGAGATGGGAGGGCGATCAGTTCAACCCACGCCCCGCTTCCTTGGATTGGACATGGGCTCGAATCGACAGGGCGCCGGACAGCGTGAGACCACCCCCATAACGTTGAGTGAATATCTGCCCCAACGCTGGCACCGGGGCCCACGGCGTTTGCACCGCATAGCTTGCAGAACGGCACGGCCAAGAATAATGGAACGAACACGGGGGAGCGATGACAGAGCTTTGTTTCCTTGCAGGTTTCAGCAAGACAGGATCGATAATCATGCATCTCTTAGCGCACATAGCGCTCTCAATCCCACAGCACAGCTCAGGGCATGGGAAAATCGAATGCGGCCGGGCGCGCCAAGCGCTTAGTAGGCTTAGGCATCCATGGATCGCGGAAGGTCTCTGGCAACCTACCCATGGAAATCAGAACGTGCTTGATCACGCGGGCACTTACGTTGATGGACCATGCGGTCCCCAGCATCGACCCGATCATGGGGTCAGAGAGCTTCGACATGTTAAGATCAGCAATGCGAATGCCTTGAAACTTCCCCATCAGACGAATTCCCATTCTGCGCTTCAGGGAGCGCACCCAGAACCCACCGGTGGAGCCTCTGTTTTTTGTGATACATGGACATACGTTGTGTGTCGCGTAAGGCTTGGAGGAATCGAAATCGATGAATACCCCACTCTTGCCCGGGAACTTTTCGTGGGACGTCTTGAGCCCCATGGCCAGGCGCTTCATGCACTTAACTGTTGACGGAAGCACAGGCCTCCTTGAGGGCTTTTCGGTCCGAATCAGAGCTGAGGCGCTGAACTTGAGCGGGATCTCCGGGGGGAATGTAAACTTGCGTTTGCAGTGTTTGTGCATCACGCCCACGATGTATAAACGGGAACGACTCTGTGGAAGCCCTTGGGTTCGCGTATTCAGGACCATGTCATTGATCGCGTACATCGGGTTCCCGTCGTCCTGGGAAGACCGAGCTATGTAGACGGGGGGGCGGGGGGATGGGCGGGGGGGCGGAGGGGCGCCGGGGATGGATGGCACGGGGTTGGAAGCGTTAAACGGTTCAAGAAGTTAAGATGGAGGGGCGGGGGGGGGGGGGGGCGATTTAAAACTAATAGGGCACAAGCACGTGTAAATTCACGCCTCAGCGCGTCCTGCTTCATGGAGGACAGCCGCTGAATCATCAGTTTGTACAGGGGGTTGAACTTAGAATTGTATTTAACAGCTGGGGCATTCTCCAGGACAAAACTCTTCGGCTTGACAGCCTCAATTGTCTTGACCACTGATATGCCAACCCCCCCGCGGGGGTCGTCAATCCCCAACTGAAGGCCACTCACACTGAATGGCTGGCATGGCCAGCCAGCCGTGTATATATCGGGAACCTGGCCGTGCTCGATCAGCTTGCGTGCGAGAAGGTCGTGGTCTCGCGTCTCCATGTCAGTGTAAACGAAGCGATGCTGAAAATTCGATGTCAAATAAGCACGCACGTTTTTATCTATGTCAGAAGCAAACCCCTCCTTGACAGTCGTTGCACCATCAAGCCCGAGCGCACGCAGCGAGAGAATTCCAGCATCAAAGCCCGTGCAATCCCCACTGACATGGACGTCGCCAGAAAGCATTGTCTGTAGGAATAGGTTGAAAGAAAACACGTGGCGCCTTGAGCCTGGCAGCAGCGCCCCAAGCCGTGCCGTGCGTATCGAAGACGTGGCAATTCTACCAAGTCCAAAAACCTTAACAGCAACCCCCAACGTCTTTTCGCAATTATCTTCCGCGTAGTTTTCGGGGCCGACTGATTTACCAGCGCGTCGCTGGCGACGTCGTGGCAAATCACTCAGGGGCGCCCCCGAGTGATTTAAGGGGGGGGGGGGGGGGGGGGAGGGTGGGGGGGGGGGGGGGGGGGGGGCGGGGTTGGCCACGTTCATCCAAACCGTTTCAAAATTAGGACACCTTCTGGGGCCCGCGCCAATCACCCAGCCCCCCCCCTCAAATCACTCAGGGGCGCCCCCGAGTGATTTACCAGTGCGTCGCCAGCGACGCGCCCGTAAAACACCCCCCCCTGGAAATCAGCCGAAAGATAATGACAAAAAAACGCCGCCGCCATCTAAATCACAATTGAAAAATCACACGGTCCCTTCATAGGATGCATTCGCCCCCTCGCCCACCACGTCATATTGCTCTCACAAGGTCTCGAGAGATGATGCAATGCAGCGCGTCGTAGACCCCCCTTATAGCATCCTTGCAATGATGAAACATGCTGACATGCACAGTTATACACGCGCATCTTGTGTGTAAATGCAACCCTTACCATACATATTAGTATGTTTGTTTTTAGTGGTTCTATGACCTACAAGTATGCAGGGGCGTTGGCACGTTGGTGGTACTTCATACGTGACCATGGTTGCCAGACTGACACGGTTGTCGTCATTCGAACCATTGTTGATAGTTGTCTTCATTCAGATATTGCATGAAATTGCATATTGCACGTGCTGTGGCGAGTCCCCCTGGCACGTCGCGAGGTGCGCGTCCATTGAACGTTCCGTAGCGCATCCCCTAGGCGCGTCCCGCGGTGCGCCCCCATGGCACGCCCCCTGGCGCGTCGCCTGGCGCGTCCCCTGTGACGTTCCGCGGCGCGTCCTCCTGGCATGCCCCCTCTGTCGATGAGTTCTGGGACGGCTGCCACCATCTGCTCAGGTAGCTCGAGCTTGCGATCCAGATCAGTTCGGTCAGGACTCGGATGCAAAAAGGACTCGATCCACAACGCTACATAGAGCACAATCGCGGCATGTCACATCGTAATTCAACACGGCGTAGCACAACACAGCACAGCCGTCGGCACGGCGCGCCCAGATTGATACATTCAACATTGCATTTTGGCACGTGAGTTGTCGCGTTCCGCGGCGAATCCACCTGGCACGTCGCGCGGCGCGTCCCCTGGCACGTCCCGCGGCACGTCCATTGGCGCGTTCCGTAGCGCGTCCCCTTGGCACGCCCCGCGGTGCGCCCCCAGTGCGCGCCCCCTGGCGCGTCGCCTGGCGCGCCCCTTGGGACGCTCCGCGGCGCGTCCTCCTGGCATGCCCCCTCTGTCGAAGGGTTCCGGGGCAGCTGCCATCTTCTCAGGCAGCTCAAGCGTAAGATCCAGATCAGTTCGGTCAGGGCCCGTCGGATGCCAGGGAGGACTCGATCCACGACGCTATATAGAACACAATCGCTTCATGGCACGTCGCAGTTTAGCACGGCGTAGCACAGCACAGCCCTCGGCACAATGCATCGAGATCGATGCAGTCAGCATTGCAATTGCCCGTCGCCCAATCAGGTGTCTTTGAAACGTTGCCATGCCTCACATTTCTATATACTCCCCTCTGGGTTCGTGGGTCGATCATGTTTCATCG
>CAUYUJ010015626.1:0-52500 GCA_963575745.1 Prorocentrum cordatum
TTTTTTTTTATTTTAAAAAAGCAGCAATTTACCAGATGGGCGGCGCTTCCTCTGCAGCGTGCGGCTCTCGCCCTGACGCCGCACATGCTCATCTCAAGCTTGTGCAACAGCTTCCTGGATGGACGGGGTCGTTTTCGAAGTGTGGACCCTGCCTCGCCGCGCAGCCTCGTGCTATAATTGGATCACGGCTTCAGGCATGGACGGGAACACGTTTCAAAGTGTGGCTCTCGCCTTGGCTCTGCGCACGCTCACCTTCAACGCGCGCAGTCGCTTCACGGACGGCGGGCAATTCACTTTCCAAGTGGGGCTCCCGCCTCAGCGCAGCGCCACGTTCGTCCCAAACTCACCCAGCAGCTTCAAAAGAGTGAGCGCTGGTGGCTTTCAGGGCGAGGCTCTCTCCGTAGCGCCACGGGCACTCTCTGTCTAGACGAGAAGGAAACAGCACAAACTAACTTTTGGCGCTCCTCGCGGATTTCCTGGATCTGCGCTGGAATCCCCTCCCTGGCGCGAGGGGGCCCCGGCGCGGATCCAAGAAATCCCCGCGGAGCGCCAAAAGTCTATGCCTATGGCATTCCTTCTTCGATTTTTGGTTGGGGGGCGGAGGACAGCTCTTTTTCGTACTGGGGCTCTCGCTTGGGTCGATGATCCTCAGAACGTGTGTTAGCCCCAACGTCTGTTTGTCCATCCAGGCCCTGCGATACGACGCAGGCGATGTAATGTTCTACTGGTTGGGCTGAAGGGGGTAACACACACACGCACACACACACACACACACACACACACACACACACACACACACACACTGGGCTAACACACTCGTCCCGAAAACCATCGACTGGGACTTCGTTGGCCTGCATGACCCGGAACCTCCACACATGCAGTGCTGCACGGATCCTGGGGGAGGCGTGTTTTTCAAAACCGAGCTCTCGCCCGACGTTTCCTCGAAGGTCATGGCCACTGCGCGCACTTTGCACAGCGTTTGCACGGATGCGGGGCGATCCTGATTCAAGAGGGAGATTTCGCTGCACACCCCGTCGAACAACATGACCACACGCTTCCGCAGTTCTGATGATGCGCCAGACACTGCAAACCAGCTATTTTTTCTCAGAGCGGGGCAGTCGCCACAGTGGCAGGCCCACCTGTGCTGGTTTTCCAAAAGGGTTTGGCGCGGTTCTTAAGGTGAATTGGGAAAACCTGTAAGAGCATCCGGGGAGGGGGCTCGAGACAGGAGGGTCGCATTGCAGCATCGCAAATAATCTTCGGTTTACTCCGGTGCCCCTTCTCCTTGCCGTCCTCCCTCCTACCTCTTTTCCTCCTCCTCCTGAACCTCTTCCTCCTCCTCCCTGCTCCTTCTCCGCCCATCTCCCCGTTCTCCTTTTTTGTTTTTTTTTTTGCCCCCCTCGGGTGGGGGGATCCCCTCCGCCTCCTTTTCTTATCGGTCTTCTCATCCTCCTCCTCATCCTCCTCCCCTCCTGCTCCTCCTCCTCTCCTCTCCTCCCCTTTCTTCCTCCTCCCTACTCCTCCTGCCCTACCCCTCTCTTCCTCCTGCCTCTCCCTCCCCCCTTCCCCCTCCCCCTCCGTTCTACTCGTCTTCTCCTCCTCTCCTCCTCCTCCTCCTCTCCTCCTCCTCCCCCCTCCTCCTCCTCCTCCTCCTCCTCCCCTCCCCTCCTCCTCCTCCCTCACTTCGGGATATCGACTAGCGCGCCTGCCCAAGTCGGCCCCCGCCAATCAGCCCGTCTGCGGCGGGTGCGCGGCGGCTCTTCCGAATCGCAGGCCCGGCGCGCCGGACGTCCTGAGAAGCCAGGGGCGGCCGAGCGAAAAGAGGCGATCAGCCAGGGAGGAGGAGGATGATAACGAGGAGGAGGGAGGAGGAGGAGGAGAGGAGGGGAGGAGGAGGAAGGATAACGAGGAGAGGAGGAGGAGGAGGAGGAGGAGGAGGAGGAGGGAGATAGGTACCCCAGGTGCTGATGTACATGTCCAGTGAGCAGGCACAACTAGGCGAAGACGGCACATCCATAAATCCATGACAGGCTTTCGACTCACAATTGGACTAAAGAACCAATGAAGTTGTTCCCAAGTCTGTACCCGACACACACACACACATATATATACCTATACGACCACCCTTCGGGTGATAAGGAGGTTCGGGGGGGGGGAGGAACCAACGTCTCACTCGATCGGTCTCACTATCGATCTCACTATCGATCTCAGTATCGGTCTCGCTCGATCGATCTCCCTCGATCGTTCTCACAATCGATCTCACTCGATATATCTCACAATTGATCTGACTATCGATCTCACAAACGATCTCACAATCGATATCACATTCGGTCTCACTATCGATCTCACTATCGATATCACAACCGCTCTCACAATCAACGTCATCATCATCATCAACAACAACATCATCATCAACATCATCATCACCAACATCATCACAATCGGGACACCGTCCTCATCATCGACACCAACATCATCATCATCACGGGCATCAACATCATCGGGACACCACCATCGTCATCATCATCAGCACCATCATCACAATCATCATATATCTCACAAACATCATCATCATCAGCAGCCATCGGGACACAGGTAATCGTCATCATCATCTCATCAGCAGCAGGCATCATCATCGGGGACACCATCATCATCACCATAGTTATCATCATTCCTCATCATCATCATTATCATCATTCATCATCCTCATCATCAGACATAATCATCATCAATCGGGACACCATATCATCATATTCATCACTCATCATCGACCATCAGCATCAGCCATCATCAACCTCATCATCAGCATCATCATCGTCATCATCGGGGCACCATCATCATCATTACCAACATCAGCATCAACATCCTCATCATCATCATCACCATCGGGACGCCATCATCATCAACATCATCATCACCATCGGAATAATTATCATCATCGGGACGCCATAATCATCATCAACCTCATCATCATCAACATCATCATCATCATCGGACACAATCATAATCAGCATCATCAACATCAACATCATCATACTCATCATCACCGGGACACCATCATTGTCATCATCAAGATAATCAACAAAATCATCATGATCATCATCCTCATCATCGGGACACCATCACCATCATCATCATCATCATCGTCATCATCATCATCGACATCAGCATCATCATCATCATCATCATCATCATCATCATCATCGGGACACCATCATCATCATATCATCACCATCATCATCATCGTCCTCATCATCATCAGCATCATCATCAGCATCACCATCCTCATCATCATCGTCATCATCATCATCAGCAGCATGATCATCCTCATCATCATCATCATCATCATCATCATCCACATCACCATCATCATCATCATCATCTTCTCGTCATCACCATCATCACCATCATCACCATCATCATCATCATCATCATCATCATCATCATCATCATCATCATCATCATCATCATCATCGCGGGACACCGCGGGACACCGGCGGGACACCGCGGGGCACAGCGGGACACCGCGGGACACCGGCGGGACCACGCGGCGCACCGGCCGCCGGAAGGGAGTCATTTGGTCGCCGCGCCTCAGCCACAGGAGACTTTCTCTCGCCCGCCCACGCAGCTTCGCCTCGCCCGCACGGCACGCACGAACACGAAACCGAAATCGATTTCCCGGTAGGGGGGCTCTCCGTTCCACTTCGATCTCACCCCCCAACCTCCGATATATAGATATATGTATATACATGACCGCAGAAGACCTTACTCATCATCACACGGCACATCTGTCACAGTCATTTACCCACAGCCCCATACCCTGCACACGCCCACGGAGGTATACCTGGGGGAGAGGCGTCGAGGGAAGGCCTCTACATGGATCAGCGGACACTTAGAAGCTTGGACAGATTGACAAGACGACCCATACTGTTTCTCATACATAGTCTCCGTTGCCATCGGGCTCAAATCTATAGCTGGCACGTTCGCCAGCACATGCATACTCAGCTCGAGGTTCCCGGCGCCGCCCCCTTACACTCGGACCAATAGCAACACATACGCTGTGTTCGAGAGTACATGGGCCAATGCGCGACGGTTCGCCTATCGACATTCACTGTCAATCCACATGACATGGTCACTCAAGAAGGATGACGACATCACAAAAGAGCCCAAGTATCTGATCGACTCGCTGTACCGACAGTCGACCGAACAGTACATTGATGGGGGAAGCGGGACTACACCTCCACTACTACGTACCCACGGTCGAAAAAAAACCCGACCTACTACGCAAAGCTACCTCATCCACATACGACCCAGACTGCGCACAACCACTACGCGCACATGTCGGGCCAGACGAGCAGAATATGATCACCGAGGCCGACATCGAGAAGCACTTTGTCCACGTCTCCCTACGACTTGGCCACGGATACTTGCCTGTACCCACCAGCAAAGGCTTGGCCAAGGCCAGGATACAGACGCACATTACAATTGCATATGTACCCGACATCAACAAGAACTACTAGAACCTACTATACGGTCGGCTCACATCAGCACTTGCGGGCTGGAAATACCTATGCTCACACCGTCACGTCGAGCTACACTGGTCACACTGGCCGAAAGAAATTCCATATTACAGAAAGGCCGACTACAGACCCCACCACCAGCCATTCATCGACGACGAGGAGCCACCAAGATACTTACGCAAAGCTCCAGTCATACACAGCACGTGGGAGCAGCTCAGCAACGACATCGACCAAAATAAGGTACGAGACAAATGCGCATACTACAATGAGGACGGCACCAAAAAACTCACAGAAGCACTACACAACATATTCTGCCAACAGAGCATCACGAGGTACGAGTTCCAGATTGACGACGACTACGCCATCCACGCAAAGTTCAAGCACGACGAAAATGACTACGAAGCACGTACCTTCACATGCTCAATGACAGACTCACACCACAACGTCACATCAGTGTCTGAGCTACTTTCACTCACCAACTACTTTGCCGACGCACTACACACATCAGGCGCCTCGACGGAAGCCTTGGATCTGCGCCCATTACAGAGGTGCACCCGAGCAAATACGTCATCTACGACGACTGCAACCCGAACTACATTCAGGCCGAGACATCCGACGTCCTACTGCACCCTCATGGACCACAATTCACATACGACCCGCCGATGTTGTGACAAAGGACGGCCTCCGACTCCGCACCGACCTACCACCAAACGGCGAGCACTACGCATTCGTACAACATCTTACAGATACGAGATCGAGAAGGCCTTATGCGACCACCTGGAAGAGCTACGATTCATGTGAAATGGTCAGAGGAGAATGCTACCACCAGAGCAAACCATACCCATCCTAATGTTCAAGAGAAACAAAACGAAACACGACAAACGAATATACGAATGTAACCACGAATGCATCCCACCCGAACCACCGCGGATGCCAATGCCGCCGGCACAGAACGACGACGCGCCAACGGCCCAATGGCAATACTGCCAATTCGAAACTTACGACATTTCAGCGTCAGCGGACAACAACTGCGACAGAGACGACCCATGGGCCAAGATGAGCCGAGCTTCTGACTTTCTCGAAGCTTGTCTACCACCGCGCAAACCAAACAGATACCATGACATGCACCTACCCAGTGGCTGGACCGCCTAATGCCACTACGTCGACCCACGCGAAGATACCCAAGGAGAAAACATTGGGCACCATGCAGTAGACTATCAAGAGGCAACCAACACATACACCTGCAAGTTCCCCTACGACCACCTACTACTGACTGGATGGCACTGGTATCTTACCAAACACAACAGCGAGATCTTTGTGCACAGCGGCAGGCAGCAGGACCTATCGCATCGACCCTCAAGCGACACCACTGACCACTTATACATTCCCTGTTACGACTTGCAGACACACGCCCACATCAACACGCAGGAGGACAAGCACCACTCAGCAATGCCAAGATCAAAGCCATACAAGAAGTGGCACAATGGCTCAATACTTGCCACGACGACTACGACAGTAAGTACAACTGGGCAGCACGACTACGCGACACAACACTCCTACTGCAACGCATCTGCAACCCACAAGATCCAAGGCCACCGCCATCCTGGACCGCTAACAATAAACCGAACAACCCAACAAACGCAACTGAGCACACACAACCCAATAACGGAACAGTAGACGGCACAGCAGCCACAGCAACCTAAAGTGCGCACACAACCAACAACCACGCAGCAGGGCAACACTCCACACGCGCAACAAAAACACAACACAATACCAAACAAACCCATGCCAAAGGTACGCAATAGCATGATGACCATTCCGTGCAAACCACCGCCAGCGCACCTAACACAACGACCGCCGAACACGCCTAACACTAGCAATACGACGGCAACGGCAACCGCACCTACACCCGCGTTCACCGCAATGATCAAATCGTCACCGTCGTACATATACCTACGGCCACACCCTCCACCACCCGCCATGATACCGATCATATACCCGCCTGGAAAACGACATCAACACACAACCACGGATACAAGCCATCCCGTGGCGGCAGCTAGCACCGCAGGCACTAGCGACACGGCGCACATACTTCACGACGCAAACCGCACAAACAATTGCAGCACATCAAGAAGCAGCTCGACGCGGGGAACAACTGATACACATCTTCGACCGACGTGTCATCTTCATCAACAAGACTGGTGGCCCCACACTCCAAAACTACATCGACAGACTACGCGGGTACCAAATTCGCTACGAGACATACCTCAATAGCCTCAACGAACACACACTGGGTGCATATTTTAGGGAGCCACCGCCCAAGCAAATGGGGTAGATACACAAGGCCGCTCCCAACAATTCTTGGTGCACGGCGGACTACCGCGATTTCCACACTAAGTACCCCTAGTGGGTCAATGACCGCAGAAGGACCCATACTGAAAGGCAGCACAGCCACTCCAGCACCCAGTCTGCGTACCATGACCAAGTCGAAAGTGAGCCTGGTAGCTCAAATATGGCATATAGCCTGGCAAATTGCATCCATCGCTCTGCTGTGAAGGTACAGTATGAGGGGTGGATGAATAAGATATGATAAGATCGATGTAATGACCTTTCCAGCACATAGCGAACACTCGCGGTGTCCGGGCAAATAGGGCGCGCGTGCCTTGGGCCAAAGGCAACGGCGCGCGAACTATGCTCCCGATACTGTAACATCTCCCAAAGAGCTACCCTTAAAGTCGGGAGGGGAGGAGACGGATAGCATAGTCGCACGCAAAGATCGCGCGCACGACTGTTTGCAAAGAAAAGAAAACAGTGCGTACAGTCTGGTCAAACACCAGACTGTAAGGCGAGTTTCCTCGCAAAGTATTTCACGCAAATACAGGACAGCCCCTTCAAACAATGAAGGGCTATCGGCTCAGTTAGAGGCAAGCCAAAATTAGGCCATACCTCACCAAGCAAATGTGTATTAAGGCAAAGAGCCTGAGTTGTACGAAGCCGGCTCGTTGCCAGGCGTGAAATATAAGGCGCGTTTCCGAGCAGCTAAAGGGGCGCCTTTATAGTAGGCGCCCGTGCTGGCAAACTGGACCGCGAGGGCAACAAGGACAGACTAAAATTGATTAGACTTAGGTTTGTCTCTGTCCTCGGGACCCCGAAAGGGAAAAAATTGCTTCACGTCATACTTAAATGACTGAGTGCCTGACATCACTTCCAGAAGCAGCTCCCGATCGATGCTTCCCTTTGTATGCCCATCTGCGGTCATATCCCTAGTATCACACCATTGCACGTTATGTACTATACCTATATCCATTAGCTCACGTATCCAACTGATATGTCCAAGCAGAGTCCGTTCTGTGGGTATTTTGAGATCCCTGCTTGATAAAGATTTGTAGACGGACTCAGCGTCTATGGTAAGAGAGACTTTGATAGCAAGGCCTCCAACTTCACGCATGTCTCGAAGTTGTCGTGGAGTCAAAGCCCCTGCCTTAAGCTCGTGGAGAGTAATGAGCGTAGGGTAACACTCATCAAGGTTATGTGCGGCTGCAAGTGCCTCCGCAGCATAACTGGACCTCACCTGTAATCGGTGTGATTTGCATAGTCCGTCACAGAGGTGGACGACGGACTTGCCTTGGGGCGAGTTTCCTCGCCGTAGTACGTTGGCCCCGCGTATGCCGTAGCCCTTGGTCTCGTCATCCTCCTCCCCAGTAAGCTTCCGATACCCCGAATCGCTATGGATGTCAACTTCATTCGTCGGCTTCATCCGAGGGAAGGTAATACGTTTCGGACTGCTGATCAGCTTTCGCGTCGCAGCATTCAAACGTCTGACTTGCAAATTGGTGGGCTCTCGAATTTTCTGAAGAGAGACCACATATACCATAAGCCAGGATTGGGTAAGAAGGGCATAGGCGAGGGCTCCTCGCAGGCTGACGAACATGTCGGTAATGAGTTTCGTGGCTTTGGCGTCGGCCGCCGCTCCTGTAAGTTCTAGGTGTGTGATAGGACGTAGTTGTTTAATATACTCGTCCTGGTCCATGATCACATCTCCCTGATCATTCTTAGTGTAGCGAACGGCGCAGTTCGTATATGTGTGCTTGTTGAGCTTGCATTTGCCAAATACCTTTTCGACACGTTGTACATAGTCGGCTATATTTTTCTCTAGACCTGTCATGTTAATATCATCGACATGTTTTGCCGTCAGAAGGTCTTGGCTGAATTCAAATTCAGGATCGTAGCTGGTCGGTGTAAGTCCTATAGCTCGTGTGGTCGTACGAAGTTTGAGAGAGAACGCTCTTGGAGCGTCCTTAGTACCCGTTCCTGGTTTGAGGCATCTAAGACAGTGTAGACTTTCGTCGTAGGATGAGAAGCCAGGCAAGGTACGAAGTACCTGAGCGCTTCCTGGTGGAAGAGTAAAGCAAACCATGCGAGTTTCCTCGCCGGTGGCATGGGCAAGTTCCTCATAGGTCAAACCTTATAGGAACGCCTTATCGATATCCATGGATGCTAAGATCCACTCTGGATGACATGCCGCTTCACTTGCCAGGAGTCGTTGGGACTGCCTTCGGGCGGTTCCCGAGAATGTTTCCACATCAAAAGCCTCAGTATCCATAAATCCGCGAAGGGCCAGTCTGAGACGAATGGTTTTGACGTTCTCGGTGCCCATCTTTACGAACTTCGGATGTCATGATGTCGATGTTGGAAGCTTTGGATAAATCGTACACCTCAAAGCATCGGTTATCAATCCAGATTTTGAGCTCAGTATATAAGGCTTCACTAACCTCCTTTGGATGTGCTGCTATGTCGGCTTTGGTCAGTAGATCATCTTCTTTGACAACCACAGCACGTTTAGCAGCAGAGGATACATATACTCTCATCGTTGCGGCCATATCGGTATCGAGCTGTGCAAGTTGAGTCTGATCCAACACTATTTTTGACATTTCTGATGTAAAGCATAGTTCAACGTAAGGACCGTATTCATCACTGTCTAGAAAGTAGCTCTCGTCAGTTGTGTTTGAACAAAGCGATACTGGACAGGACTCACATGATTTCGGCTCGTCTCCGAGCATATCTGATGATGTAATATCATCTTCGTCCACAAATGCTGAAACCAAAACACATTGGTCGGGCAGCATAGTTGTTGGGACGCAATAGAGATAATCATCGGTAATCGTCGTAGGATGAAGGTCCATACGTAGCTCGCCGTACCACTCTTCCAGCATCATAGCTTCAATATTGTGTTCCTCATTTTCCTCATAGATTGTCGACAGACGGCCTTCGCTCGGCGATGAAGCATCTGGTGTGTCTGGAGAAGGCCTGTTTCCAGGCGACTCGTGTTCTCCAGACGTGTTGCTTGGATGCTGATATTTAGCCAAATCGTCGTGGAATCCTAAGGAAGGGACACGTGAAGTCAAGCATTGAATAAGTCTGGAGTGAGTGCTACCAATGATCTGAGAAATGTGTAAGCCAGTGCCCACACATTCGTAATAGTGGAACGCCGGGCTGATGTCGTTGTCATAGTGGATCAGCGTAGACCCGGTGGCGTACTTTACTGCAGGTAGGCTTGACACACTCTTAGCCAATCGAACTGCTACTACATGTCCTACTCGGAAGTAATTCCGTACGAGATACTGTAGTGCTAAGTGTACGCGCGGGTGAAACTTGCTGTCGTCTGACAGATTAAGGTTTCCCTTGTAATCGGGGATATACCCGAAAACTTTGGCAGGTTTCCCTGCGCTGAGGTGTGCCACATAAGCAAGGACGGTTTGCATAGCCATATTATCCATGCCAAGTTCCCGTGTGAGGAGACATTCGATGTATAGTGTGTGACGAGCATCAGGATACATCACAATTACCTCACGAGATCCTGCCTTGACAACAATATGTCCTCTCTCAGGCACATTTCGGATCACCGGGAATGGGCCACTCCAGCCTCCATGGTCGTCCTTGGTGGCAGTAGGTCGGTTGTAGTCGACCAAATCCCCTGATGAGTAGAGGCGAGCACCATCAGGAGTCGTCTTAGCCATAAGAGCCCGATTTGTCTTGGCCACAGCAGTAGCCTGAGTTATAGCTTCTAGGCTGACTTCCCTTACACGACGTTCTCGTTCGTGTCCTGAAGTCTCGGGTCCCTTGGGGAAGTCAAGGGTATCGAGATCAGGAAGGAAGGAGGGCTGACGTCCTGTGTGTGCCTGATATGGCGATACTCCGTTATAAAACGTAAACGCAGTAGTAACGAAGATGCCTTCCGCCAATACTCTAGTGAATACAACAGGGATGTTGTGTCTATTCAACTCTTCCTCAATCATGTGGAGGACGCCTCTGAGAATGCCGTTTCGTGACTCAATTGAAGTCGCGTGTTGGCCAGGTGCTCGGATACGAAGTTCCGTGCCCTCATTGGCCATCATGGTTTTAGCGGCATCGTTATTCAGGGCGCCTTCTCCGTCTGAGTATAAAACTTTGAAGGGTCCGCGATAGGCAATCCAGCAATAGTGGTAGGCGTCGATGATAGCGTCACGTTCTCTGTCGGAAATTTCTAGGCCTGCTGCCAGGCGAATACAGCGATCCATAATATGAAATATGGTCCGTTTCTTGTAAAACATGAGGCCCATTTCCCCTTCATCGAGCCAGTTACCAGGAAGGCTCACCGATGGTAGTGTTGAGTTTCCTGGACGTTCCCATGCTCTACATTCCCGACAGGTATCACAGACTTCCTTGATCATGTTCAGTCGAACGTTATCAAGCCCCACCTTTTCGAGGATTAGCCTCATCTTTGGCTCCTTCGCATGATGCCATCGCAGATGCAGTTTTCGGAGTTCCTTTTTCACGACATGAGGTTCGTGACTACGGAGACTCTGTAGACGGTGTTGGATGTCGAATCTCGTCCAGTCGGGTAGTCGTGGAGCCCCAGAGCCGGTGGAGGCAAGAGGGTTCCTTGTAGCTCTCCGTAGTTGGTCCCCTGTGTTAACTGCGTCTGGAGGTGGTGGTACGCCTTGTAGACGGCCGCGGCGGGCCGCTACCTGTGGCGCTTCGCTTGAAGACGCAGAAGGCGTGTTTCCACGCTCGGGGGCGTCTCGTAGCATGTCGTAGCTGCTGGCACCAGATGTCGGATCGACGTTGCCGAAGGATCGTGGTCGTGGTGGCCTGGCGTGTGCGCCTTGACGGCCACCTGAGGCTGAAGCTTGGCCCTCACCAGGTTTAGGTAAGGTAGTTTTCGGTTTGGTTTGTGGTTGTTTTGTTCCGGTCTTTTGTTGTTTCACGTTTTGGTGCGCTCTGCTACGTTTCGCTGCTAGTTTTGCTCGCTCGCGCTCTTATAGTATTGCTGTTTTTTTGTCTTTGTTTGTTTTGTTTAAAGTTTTTTGTAGTGACTTTCGATGTATACTAGTTGTTTTTTTATATTTCGTATTGTAGGTTTGTCCACACCCAAGCTGGGGTGGGGATGGCACGGTTTTGCCTTCGGGGTCGTGGTCGTCTGGTAGTTTAAATTGTTCAGCAAAACGACATTTACCAGGTTCGGTATCGAGGTGGTTCTTAACACCCTTGCTTCTCGTAAGATCCCTCTGACATGCTGGACATGTCCAATATACAGAGATGGAATCATGATATTTACACTGCGTAGGGTCTCTGTTATGGCTCGGACTGTCCTTTCGGACATTGTCGATGCATGCCGGGCAAGTAGCCACCTTTGGGATGATACGATCACCGATGCGTCTCATACCTTCGCCTGGTTCAGCTTGATCGGGAAGGTCTGTAGGATAAGCATGTGCTGTACTTATAGGCGCGTTTCCGCGCGTGGTGTCAATGGCTTTCGCCAGATATACAGCTTCCACGAAGGCAGACTGCAGTCGTCGGGTGTATTTTTGTGCCAGTGAAAGCTCGATATTGCACGGTTGTGCGTGCACATGCTGACCGTTACACTGGAGTCGCTCAAAGGGTTTAAGAATTGTCTCGTCGTTGCTGGTGATATTTGTCGGCTTCTTAATATAGTCACCAGTCGTGTCTTTAAGTCCCGTAGCGCATTGGTCAATGCGTACGGTTGTAATGTGTGGTCGGTTGGCAAGCTTCTTCCATGGAGAAATATCATCTACCCATGTTCCTGTAGGTTGTTCGCGTATAAACCACCTCCGAGCGTCATCTTGGGTTACAGCAATTTTACCACAATAAGTTATGTGTGGTAAGTCTTCTTTGTGGTGCTGTTCCCAAGTGTTGTAGTTGACTTTGTAGTTGTAGTAGGATGGTGGTCCTGCGGTGCGGCAGCTGGGTTGCAGTATGGCAACTCGTACGTAGCATATAGCAAAGTAATGGTCTATAACCTGCTGCACCGAGGGGTCTCCCAGGTCGACATATGTAGTCTTGTCCAAGTTGCCGCCTGAGGAAAGTCCCCTTGAGAAGGCAAGCTCTGAGATGCCACCCTCACCGCCACAAAGCTCCAACATATCCACGCAGTTGTTATGGCCATAGCATAGTGTAGCAACTATGCTGTATATGTTATCGTGTGTGTCGGGCATAGATGTGGGGAGGGTAAGGAACAGGTCATCGTCCTCGTCGGAGCTTATCAGCTCAACAGGGACGTCAGTACTCCAGGTTGCCATAAGATCCTGTCCGAGTCCTGACAAGTCGTCGCCGCAATCGTCGTTTCCGTCTTCAACGTGCTTTTTAATGCGGCGAGGCTTGATGCCTGCTTCCTTTTCGGCTTTGAGCCTTTCCTTCTGTTTTATACGCGATTCAGTGGGTAAAGCTTGCTCGTCTTGTTCGTCGGTCTGTGTACTCATTGTCGCGGTTGAATGGGTACATGCGTCAATCGCCAGAGTCGGGAGGGGGAGAGAACAGTCATCTATGATGACGCGTCGATGTTTCTGTGGTGATTGAGTCGGCTCGTTTCCGAGCAAGACCGGTTCCTCGGGTTGCCAATACAAACGAGTACTGATGTTGGCAACCCCTGCAGGTAATGGTGCATGCCAATCATATCCTGTTGGTTGATCGGTAACTGAGATATCCTGAATAACCGCATTGGTATCCAGGTTGATTGTTACACGTCGGATGACTTCAGACCATTTTGGTCCTCCCTTATTAGTCGTCACGTAGTGACGGATGTTATGGTCTGTACGTGTATACGTATTTAAGTATACGGGCACGTTTCCGTGCGTGGTGGTGCTCCCCAGGATGTTGTCGCTCAAGTGACGGATGAGTGTAGTACGTGTCTGAGCTCGCCATTCAGCATGCCGTACTGTATGGCCGTACCAATCCAACACATGTTGTGGTATTGCCTGCTTACAGGTACATGCCCACAGCTTCGAGCTAATCGGTATTGATGATGCTACCTGCATATAAGTACCGCTTGGTGTACTGTCTTGCATATTGAACCGAATACCGAAATGACACAAACGCATCCGTATTACTGACAACTTTAGATCTTCCAGAGTATCACGTACTGGAGATAATTTCCAAACATATCCTGGGGGACCAAATATTATGATCTTCATGCGGAGTTTCTTGGCTTTTATCAACAGGTTCTGGATACGTGACCAATGTGGGGCCACTCTCTTTCCTGGAGTTCTTACGTACCAGTCACCCGGAGTACTGATCCATATGAGAGTGTAATCTCCACTGATCACCGCACCTAGGTAGTTTGTGCCCACGCTTGTCATAAGTTCGTTGTGGGAAATACGATCACAAATATAACCTCGGGTGCGGAGGTCGGCACATGCCTCCCTCGTATCTTCAATGACAAAAGCCCTCTTACTAAGGCAGGTTACCCCGCTGTCCTTGTTACCCCCCGGCTTTTCAGCCAACAGGCAAGACGACGAGGGGGCGACGTCGCCCTGCCATCTTCAAGATGAAGAAGATGTGCCTACAATATCTGCCAGCATCTGGGCCTCCCTCAGATGCTGGAGCTCAGCACTGCAGCGCGCCGTGGCCTCAGAGGCGGATTGCTCCGCAAATGCTGTCAGCATCGATGGATTATCCATCAGCTGTTTCAGCACGCCTTTGGACCTAGCGTCGCTGACCGTATGCACTTCACGATTAGTGTATCCCATCACTATCTTACGGCGGGACTGTACAGCGTCCATGGGTACACTACCACCATGCAGGGCCAGTGTCCTGGCAACAAAACAATCGAACGTCTCGAGATCGTCGATGTTGTCGCCTCGCATGGTGGCCTTGGCGAGCGTCTCCATCAACCCCTGGGGCAGGTTTCCCTGCAATTGATTGCGCTCCTGCGCCGGGGTCGGCTCGCCTGTCAGCACTGTCTGGAAGGACGTGCTGCTTGAGCTCGAGGCGGGTTGCCCCGCAGCTCCAAAACAATCACACCTGATCGACAGATGCCCTGACGTCAACTTTGTCGTCGGCATGATTTTGGAGCCTTCTGGGAGCTCCATTTTGACCTGCCCCTTACCAGGGAATATCAGCTTTTCCTGGCCTCGTTCAAGCACGATGATCGTGCGTTTGTCCTGCATACTATCGAGACCTAGGATGGCTGGCAGGTCCTTGCCACAGCCTGACACAATGTTCGTCTTGTATGAATCGAGCTGGGCCGACCCCTGGTACTCGCAGGCAATACTGAATGTGCCTACGGTATCCGCTGGGGCCGACCCTTCTTCCACTCCGTTGATATTCAAACGAGAGCGGGGCTCGAACGTACAAGTACGGCCATGTGCCTCGGCAGCCTGGACGAACTTACGGCTCGTGTTCTCGCCCATGTTGTTGATCTTCGAACCGACGTCGATGAGTATGGAATTTCCACCATCATCCAAGAACGTCTTACTCGGCTGCTTGATGTGCACAGTTTCTGAAGTGTCGGCTGTGTCGGTAGGCGGGTTTCCCCGCGGCACAGTCGTACTCCCTGGCGGGCTACCCCGCATGACACTGGCATGCGACTCGCTCTCAGCCATGCGTGCCAGGTCTATGCACTGGAAGTGCGACACGTGCTGGGCGTGATCGCCACGCTCCTCCCGCCAGTTGGCATACTCATCACGTATGCTCATATACTGCTCGCGGGTCGTGCGCCTTATCAACGTTAGGTACGAGTGAAGGGCGATGTCTTGCAGCCCCTCGTTCGTGATGTGATCCCGGTACCGCAGCCACTCTTCGAACTCCTCGTTCGTCGCTGAGATATTGACGGCCCTGGCTGCTGTTGCTGCTGACGCCACTGAGGATTCTGATAAGTCTAGCGACGGACTATCAGTTTCAGGATTGTTGGCATCCAGCATAAATGTTGTGTGCGTATTATCCATCTGATTCTGGAAATGTCGTACACGCAATTCACGCAGCTGATCAGGGTCCAGTGACATCTCAGCCTCGCCTCCACTCTGGGGAGACAACTGAGGAGTATCATGCAGGTTTCCCTGCTGAGGCGCCGTCATCGGGATAAGCTGATCGAAATATCCCGTTGCCATAGGCGGCCTTACCTCTTCAGGCAGGTGTCCCTGCTGGTGTGACGAAACTGTCTGCATAGCTAGCATCCTGGACGTCATCTCCTCCACCATGCTCCTCAGCTCCCGCAGCTCTCTCGCTGACTGCTCAGGAGTCTGACTAAAGGAGCCGGTCCATGGGAAGGATGATGCTATAATGCCAGGTGCTCGACAGATAGCACATGGTGGCTGCTGGGGATCTCCCTCACGCTGATTTGCAACGTGGCCCACCACATTAGAATTCCAGCATCCCTCGTGGAATAAGTGATTGCACCTCAGGCGGTAAACACTATCCCTGGGCTGAAATTCTTCGAGGCATACCGCACAGGTATCTTCCATCCCAGTAAAGACCTCTACGTCTGCTGCCCTGGGATATACCCGCCGTTGCCTCTCCAGCACCGTCTCGGAGGGCATGAAGGCTGATGGGGGTGTCCCCGTTGGATTCAGCACCTCCTGCACTTCGACATTTGGCATGGAAGCGGTAGGAGTCACGGCGGGCGAGTTTCCTCGCAAAGGTGAGCCCCTGTTCCTCACCACATCAAGTGCAGCTGCACGTGACTGATCCCGTACGCTTTGCACCGCCTGCCTTCTCCTGAAGCATGCCTGCTGAGTGTGGTGCGTCTGCCTGATGTAGTCAGGCACGCCCCTACTGCCAGACGATATTGAATGGGCAGTGGGCTGGACAACCACCTCTGGTGATGTCGGTGAAGGCATGAAGGCCATGTGCGGGTACATGGAATGGTCACTGCAGCGCACATTAGTGAGGTTATGCATCTGATCCGCCAATTCACGAACAAATTTGTTCGGAACCCTTGACCCATCAGGGTATAATGGCGGGTTCATCTGCGCTGGTGGTGGCCTCTGGCCCTGAGACATGCTCGGATGGGCATTGAACGCCGGGATAAAGGCTCGTTGCCGAGCAGGATCCCGTGGGTTGGGACCCTCAGGCTCCCAGGACCAGGCTGGCCTCCACCTCTGCCCACTTGGGTGAGGCAGATTATGGCTCTGCACCTGCTGCACCGCGGCCGCCACTCTTGAGCGATAGTCGTCAGGTACACCCGCCCTGTGGTGGCTTGGTGTGCCAGGCAGGTTTCCCTGCTGACTCGTTGGCGTGCCGGGCGGCATCATGTTGAGGAGGGCTGTGCTGCGTTCAGCCCTAGCCGCAGCTATCCTCTCCATGAGAGTGCCGTTTGTGGCAGGGCGGACAGGTGTCCCGAATGGGGATTGTGCCGGTGGTGTGCCCAATGGAGTCATGCCCCTTGGAGTGCGCACGCTCTGAGTAGGGCTTCCACGCATTGGTTCAAACCGAGCAGGTCCGCTTGTAGGCAGGTTTCCCTGCATGGCCTGACGATTTCTCGTAGCCATAGCGGACATTGCTCCCTGGCCTGCGGCCCAGGGATCCTGCTGGCATAACCTGTCCGCCAGCTGTTCTACCTGGTCAGGGTTCAGCGCGGCTGCGATCTGATCCAGGTCCGAGGTACTGATGGCCTGCCAAGACACGGCACTAGGCCCTTGGCTTGGGGCACGGCTTGGAGCCGCGCTCCCGGCCTCACTCTCGGTAATCATGAAGATCCGATAGATCTCAGGCTGGTTTCCCAGCTGGGTAGGGCTGTAGTGGTCCCCAACTTCCCTGTGGAGGTAGCCCATAGGGGGGTCAACGCCCCCTTGGTCTCGGGACCACTGGTACTTAACGCTGGAAGTACCAACGTCAGCCCACCTGTCAGGAGCAGACATCGTTGCGACAGAGACTCGCGCATGGCGGCTCCCCAGATACTCTGGATTACGCCATTGCCTTCCTGTGGACAGGTCCTCTACATGAGAGATGTAATACGGTTCAATGATACCGTTATCTCCCTCGGACAAGAGGACTCCGTTATCGGACCAACAGAACTTCATACCATCTTGCATGGCCTTACGCCAATCTACGAAGATGATGATGTCTGAGTCTGGGTCCCACCCACTGTTCACGGCACGGCGGCGAACTGTCGGCACGAAGTGAATGTGCGACCGGCCTGTCCCCTTTTTCTTCGTGTTATGCTCAGGTCTACAGGACAGGCCGTGCCACATAATCCCTTCGAAGGCGTGCCATCGAGTGCCATGCATAGCAACATCGGGGTATGGGGCCGGTCTCCCGGCAGGTTGGTCGCACAGCACAATGTAGCTGTACAGCGACCATGGAGCTTTCAATTCCCATGAATGCCCCTGAGAGGCGCGGACGAAGATAGCGGGCTCTCCGGAGTCCCGCATCAACACCTTGAACTGTAGGCGCTGTTTTTTTTCTCCGTCTGGTTCACGGACATGAACAACTGCCATCATGATGGCTGCCAGTTGGTCAACCGAGCGCCTACATAGATGCTCGTTGATGATCTTGGCCTCGTCATATCTTGGATTATACCCAGCGTGTCTTGATTGACCTGTGTTCCACGGATAACGGTCCACGAGTTCCACTAGGTTAACCCAACCATCATGATCATCGAAAGATTCCAAGCGCCACACAGGATTGTGTTGCTTGTCTGGCGCATGTCTGCATATCCTGCTGAGAGCTTTGCTCAGCTGTTTGAGAATATCATTGGATGTGGGAAGGATTCCAGCTTTCCTGCATTCCTTCATGAATGTCTCATCCACCGAGCGTATCGGTGGGAGCTTCCGAAGCGCAAGTCTATCCCTGATCACATTTGGAGTCCCACTAGTGAAGGACGTGTCACCTGGGTGGTGCAGCTGAACCACTGGCGGGTTTCCCCGCATCGGAACCTCTGTTGCTGAAGAGGCTGCGGCTCCAGAAGAGGAGGAAGCTGCGGCGGCAGCGCCTGGCGGGTTTCCCCGCGGAGATGCGCGACTGGCGCTGCCCCTGATCTTCGGCACCCAGGTACCCCTCGACATAGCACCTTCATCGGACCTCCTGGAACGAGCCGCCACAGGCGAAGCTGGCGCAGGTGCATACCCACTGCGCTCGAAAGCTGCCGCCTTTTTCGCAATGGAGCTGCTGCGACTAGGCGGGCGTCTTCGTTCCTCCATAGGGTCCTGAGGTTGCTGCTTGGGCACAGACGCTTGTGTAGGAGTTGCGCCAATCGGCGGCCTCGGAGTTTCAGTTCGAGGCACCTCCATCTGCACGTCTGGCCCAGGGTCCTGAGGGCTCGTCTTCGGTTTCGGCACCGAGGACGGCTTAGGTGTCGGGGGTTTACTCTTGGCCTTCGAAGTTAGTGGGAGTGGGGGCCTCGTAGCCCTCTTCATGTAGATCTTACTAGAATCCTCCAACATCTTGCGAGTTGCCTCGCGAGTGCGGTCTTCTGCTGTCCGCATACGCTCCTCGTCCTCCGCCACACGTTGAGCCTTTATCTCATCCTTGATTGTCGGTTCTGGTTGTTGGGACTGGCTAGAGACGCCAGGCGAGTTTCCTCGCATACCAGGAGGACTAAAGAGCGCGTCTTTCTCTTCCTGGGTCATGGCTACCAGCCCCCTTGGAACCGGGGTAGGCTTCTCTTCTTCTTTCGGATCCAAGTGGCTCAAGATCCCGAGACGACGATTCACTTCTGCAATCTCTTCCTGTGTCATCGGGATAAGTTGCGGATGGCCCTCTTTATGAGGGGTTTTGCCCCTGTTGGGGCCCAGGCCTTCGCTGTTGCCAACGGGGCATCCTGGCCTGTGGTTCTGGAACGGCCGGGAACAAGGCCCGCATGCTGCGTGAGGCCTATACTGCTTGCGCGCCGCGGTAATATCTCGCAACTGAGTCCGCGCTTCTTGAATTTCAGGGCGGCGGATATTTGTTGCAAGCTGATAGCCTCCGCGGATGGCCTTGCCATCACTGTCCCTATAGGCAGGGTTGCCCTTACCGAAGGCCGAGTGTTCCCCTTTTCGGCGTCTTGGGTCGCTGTACGGAAGTAGCTGGCCACCTCTCCTGAGAGCGTGTTCTTTTGGGCCAGCCTGCCTCCACTCACGAGGAAGTCGAGCCTGTGGATGTGGCTCTTCTCTGACGCGCGTATGGGAACGAGATCTTCTGGTGTTCTCATCAGAGGAAGCTGCCGAAGCAGCAGGAGCGGCACCCGGTGGAGGTGCCTGAGGAGGCTCCTGTGCGATCCCAGATGGATCGTCCGATGGAGGCAGGTCTCCCTGCTGGGTGGAGCTCGGCGCAAATGGCGCTTGTGCCAATGGTGATGATGATTCAGACTCATCAGGATCGAAGTCAACCTCTTCCTCACCATTCACGTCCATCATGAGGATGGTGACGTCATCCTCATCTAACCCGCAACCATCGCCTTCTACTTCTTCTGATGTCGAACTACCGATGATGATGGCCATTGGCGTATCTGATACAGGCAGGTTTCCCTGCATAGCCGGCGTCTGTGCGTCGCTCGGCTGTCCCGGAGTAGGAGGCACTGTTGTCGGCTCAGGCTCGTTGCCGAGCACAGGCTGCCCAGCAATGTTGCGCATGGCCGTATGGTTTGGCCTCATCCCCACCGCCTGGAGACCCCATCCTGGCGGAGGAAGATCATGACCGCGCATAGCAATAGCCATTTCTAGAGCATTACGCCATCTACCATGGGAATATATCAAGTGTCTCTGCACGTCCCGAGGATGCACGCTGTCAATGAGAGTCAGAGCTGCCAACAACAGCTCTGAGCTACCGCAAGCATCAGTATCCTGTTCTGTCATAATGTCAGCTTCGATATGTTCTTGACTCTCAGGATAACCGGTAACAAGTATCTCATGCATCCTCATGAGGGTCTGCAAAAGGGTGCGTGGTCCATATTCGCCTGGAGCAAGCGAACCAGGAGGTATGAACGGAATATCTGGTTCGCCTGCAATGAAGGCCTGAACAAATGCCTGAGACTCCATTTCAATTAAGTCTTCAGTGGTCTGGGGATATTCCCCATCAAAGACGGCCTGTTTCCAGGCGGGATTTCGGGCGGAGGTTCGAGGTTCCGTTGAACCTCGGAAGGCGAAGCCTCTATAGTGGTGTCCTCGTCGTCGCTCTCGTAGGCCATGATGTTGCCTGGGTTCCCGAACATCCAGTCGAAGAAAGAAAGAGGCTGGTTTCCCAGCGCACCGTGTTCCACGGGGGCGAGCTCGTTACTGCCCATAACGAACCGGCGGACGTACTCGAGGTAGTACGCGTACAATCCATGACCATACCCCTCGAGCTCGTCGACGTTGTCCACGCCAACAACCCAAGTGAAAAAATATCTGCTCCATAGCCTCAAAGTCCTGGAGGCTCAGATATTCAATGGATGGTTCACTTGAGCCAAAATTGACTTCGGTCGACCTGCCCTTTCCATTTCCCTTCACTGGACAATCTCGCACAAGATGATCGGAACTACCACATTCATGGCATTTGAGAACCTGGCCGTCTCTACCTCGCGGGTTTCCCCGCCTACCTTTACCTTTTCCTGAGGTCTCTCTACGGCCTTTACCACGGCCTTTTCCCCCAAAGAATATCTCATCATGTTGTTCATCTGAGATCCTCTGGAGAAATGCCGCGATACCTCGTCCGTTCAACCTCCGACGACCTCGCTTGCCTTTACCCTTTCCTTTAAAACTTCTACGTATCCTCCTTCTAACACGACGCACTGGTTTTCGTGTGAACCTCCTCCACCTTCGTTTAGCCTGTTGTAATAACCAAAATAAATGCTCAGCACGCTGATTGTCGTTATCCATATTCATGATATCTGACCAATCTAGAGCTTCAACACCATCTGATGATATAGTGTCTGTATCGGTGCCGGAGTCGAAATCCTCGTCTCCCAAGTAGGTGGATACACCGTCGGTTAGGGGGTTTGATTCCCCCCATAAGGAGCGGTGTGGTTGTGGTTCTCTAGAAGGAGGGCTGGTTGCCCAGCTTGGTTGTGATCGATCCCCTGCTAATAAAGCAGTGGATTCTCCTGGGTCATCGGCCCATATGCTTGAGGGCCCGTTTCCAGGCTGGGCTTCAGTGGTCAAGGTAGTGTAGAAATTTCCACTACCAGATCCCCTTCCCCTTCCAAACACAGATCCTATGTTACCAGGAGACCGTTCGGATAGGTGGCCTATCGAACGCATCCTCTCCAGCAACTCATCATACTGTTGTTGTGTTCGGGGCATTTGGTGATTGAGTGGCTGCAAGAGTTGCATGGCTCGCTGGTTGCCGACGCCTAAGGCGCGGAATAGGATAGTGGTTAGCAGTTGGAAATTGGGAAGGTCGAATCCCACCGATTGCGCCTCAAGTCGGGCCATTTCGAATCGGGTAAGGGTGACATCGATTCGTTCCCCGTGAGGCACGTGGAAGTCGATGAGTTGTGTGCCGGAAGTGAGCTGTCGCTCATCTTCCAGGCGTTCGAACTTCATGCTTAGGAGGAACATGATGTAGGTCACTGGGTCTGTGTGGACCCCATCGATGTCAGCACCATAGTTTATAATGTCAGGCGGTACCCTCATGGCGAGTGTCCTCGCTAGGCCACCTAGGCCGCGTTGTATTGCGGCCGCTTGGGCCTGTGGCGTCATACGTCCGCTTGTAACGTTGAGCCATGCGTTGACCTCGTAGATGTACTCACGAAAAGGTACATTACCTTGAGGGTCCCAATATGGGCCATGTGTTTGCCCATCGGTGCTGTTTTCTCCACGACGCATGTGTCCGATTGCTGCCCCCAGCGCGAACCATATGATAGCGAAAACGACTAGCCCGAGAATGTGTAACGAAGGACGGTTATGATGCGCGTTGTCACGCTGGGGTAGCGCCTTGTCGAGTCTTCGAGGCGCTCTGTCTGGCGGGTCTCCCCGCCCCTGCTTCAAGTATTGCGCTGTTGGCTCGTTGCCGAGCGGTTGGTGGTAACGCAATGATGAAGCGTATATGGTACCAGTCTGGTCGTCTAGACGTCGTACCTCTCGTGTTGCTTCTTGCTCTTGGATAGATCCTCGTAAACGTACTGGGAGTGGTGGCGCAGGGTGGTAGGTAGTCACGAAGATCGTGCCGAAGAATATGAGGCTAAGAAGAGCAAGAGCTGACCACACGAGAATGCGGCCAGCTCCGCTACCAAGTCGAAAGTGAGCCTGGTAGCTCAAATATGGCATATAGCCTGGCAAATTGCATCCATCGCTCTGCTGTGAAGGTACAGTATGAGGGGTGGATGGATAAGATAGGATAAGATCGATGTAATGATCTTTCCAACACATAGCGAACACTCGCGGTGTCCGGGCAAATAGGGCGCGCGTGCCTTGGGCCAAAGGCAACGGCGCGCGAGCTATGCTCCCGATACTGTAACATATCCCACAGAGCTACCCTTAAAGTCCCAGAACGGCCCAAGAGGCACCCAAGACGGCCCAAGACAAGAGGCCTCCAAGGCGTCCAAGATGTCCTCCAAGACGGCCCTGGAGCACCCTAAGAGGGCCCCAAGTCGGCCCAGAGAGGCCCCCAAGACGGATTCCGACGGCATCCGACGGGCCAGGAGCCCACCAAGACAGCCCAAGACAGCTCCAAGATGGCCCAAGAGGCCTCCAAGAGGTCCTACAGGAAGGCCCGAAGAGGCCAAAGTCATTGAGTATCCCAGGTGTTTGGAAGATGTTGGCACTTGCTTCTTGTCGGTCTTCCGACGGCCCGAAACGGCCCAAGAGCCTTCCAACATCGCCCCACGATCACCCAAGAGGCCTCCAAGATGGCCCCAGAACGGCCCAAAGGACCCCCAAGACGGCCCCAATGAGCCCCGAGACGGCCCAAAATGCCTCCAAGGCGCCCAAGATGGCCTCCAAGACGGCCCAGAGAGGCCCCCAAGACGGCTTCCGACGGCATCAGACGGTCCAGGAGCCCACCAAGATGGCCTATGGTAGCTCCAAGATGGCCCAAGACGGCCCAGGAGGCTCCCAAGGGGTCTCCAAGACGGCCCAGGAGAGGTCCTCCAGAAGGCCTGAAAAGGCCAAAAGCATTGATGTGCCTTTGGTGTTAGCAAAATTGTGGCATTCGCTTGTCGGGCTCCCGACGGCCCAAGACGACCCAAGAGCCCGCCAAAATCGCACCAAGATCACCTAAGAGGCCTCCAAGATGATCCAAAACGGCCCAAGAGGTCCCAAAGACGGACCTAAGAGTGCCCTAGACGGCTCAAGGGGCCTCCAAGACGCTCAAGATGGCCTCTAAGACGACACTGGAGCACCCCAAGAGGACCCAAAGTCGGCCGAGAGAGGCAATCAAGACGACTTCCGACGGCGTCAGACGGGCCAGGAATGCTTAAGACGGCCAAAGAGACCGCCGAGAAGCCCCCAAGAGTTCCAGGGAAGCCCCCAAGAGGCCTCCAAGAGGCTCCAAGGAAGCTCCCAGGAGGCCCCAAGAGTGCCCCAGAGGCTCCCAAGATGCCCCCTCCTCCTCCTCCTGCTCCTCCTCCTCCCCCTCCACCTCCTCCTCCTCATCATCCTCCTTCTCCTCATCCTGATCTTCCCCACCATGATGCCCAAAGTGTTTCCCGAAGGGTTTCCACAACGGCTTGGGGAACACATGGTCCGATAGCTTGGCAGAGCTCTGGCCACAACGGTCGGCCATATTGGCGATTCCAAAAGGCGGGGGGCGGCGGTGATTCGCCATAGGCGTCTTCGATCCGCCGCCCCCTGTTGATGTATCAGGGGTGCCTGGCGTGCTGAACTTTTGGTTGTTTGGGGTTCTCTTAAAACTCCCCCTTGGGGTGTCGGCCTAACCCGCCGGCCACATGGAAAGCTTTTCCAGACGCGTCTCCCGTCGGCTTTTCCGCTCAAGATGGCCTCCATGACGGTCACGATGGCTTACCAGACAGCCAAGATGGCTCCAAGAGAGCTCAACATAGGCCCAAGACGGCCTCCAAGATGGTCCCAAGATGCCTCCCAGAGGGCCCAGGATGGTCCAACGGAGCCCAAGACGGCCCAAGAAGCGCCCAAGAGGCCCAAAAGACGACCCAAGAGGCCTCCAAGATGTGCTCCAAGATGTCCTCCAGAAGGCCCACAGAAGCCAAAACCATTGGTTCCCTTGATAGATTTGGAAAACGACTCAGGACGGCCCAAGAGGTCACCAAGATAGACGAAGAGGCCTCCAAGATGGCCCCACGACGGCCCAAGTGGACCCCAAGACCGCACCCAAAGCGGCGCAAGACGGCCCAAGAGGCCTCCAAGACAGCCCTGAAGCGCCCCAAGAGGGCCCCAAGTCGGCCCGGAGAGGCGCTCGAGACAGCTTCTGACGGCGTCAGACGGGCCATGAACGCTGTGAGACGGCCAAGGAGGCCTCCAAGAAACCCCCAACCGCCCTCAAGGGGCCCAAGAGAGCCCTCAAGAGGCCTCCAAGAAGCCCCAAGGAATGACCCCAGAAGCTCCCCAGAGGTCTCCTCGTCCGTTACTCTTCGTCCGCCTTCTTCCTCCCTCTCCTCATCCTCCTCGTCCTCACCCACGTGTTCCCCGAAGGGCTTCCACAACGGCTGGAGTTTGGACGCCCGAAATGGGTACGGAAAAAAAGGGTACAATGCCCAACAACAAATGTTGTCCCAAACCAACGGCGGCCGCTGTTGGGCAGGCGGCCTTCTGACTCGAATGGACGCAGGCCGCGGCGGAGTGGACAGCGAATCCTGTTCAAAATGAACAGGAACTGCTGTTGGGCATTTTACCCATTCTTTCCGTACCCATTTCGGGCGTCCAGATGGAGGACCGCATGGCCCAATAGCGTGGCCAGACTTTACCCAAAATTTTGGCCAAATGGGCCTATCCCAAAAGGCAGTGGGCGGTGGTGACTCGCCGTAGGCGTCTTCGATCCGCCGCCCCCTGTTGATCAGAAATGCCTGGCGTGCTGACCTTTGGTTGTTTGGGGTTCTTGTTGAAACTCCCCCTGGGGCGTCGGCCCAACCCGGCAGGCGCCCCAAAAGCCGCACAGGCACCTCAACGTCCAGAAAAATGCACCCCAGACAGCCCAAGATGGCCTCCATGACGGCCAAGATGGCCCAAGATGGCCTCCAAGATGCCTCCAAGACGGCCGCCCCAAGAGCACCCAAGAGGGCTCCAAGATGGCCCCAGGACAGCCCAAGAGGCTCCCAAGACGGCCCCCAATGCGCCGCAAGACAGCAAAAGAGGCCTCCAGGACGCCCAAGATGGCCATCAAGACAGCCCTGAAGCGCCCCAAGAGGACCCCATGACGGCCCAGGGAGGCTCCCAGGACGGGTTCCGGCGGGCCAGGAGCGGCGTAAGACGGCCAAAGAGGCACCCCAGAACCCTCCAAAGGCCTCCAAGAGGCCCAGGGGAGGCTTCGAAGAAGTCCCCCAGGCAGCTCCCAGGAGGCCCCGAGAATGACCCAACAAGCTCCCAAGAGTTCTCCTCATCCGTTTCCTCATCCTCCTCGTCCTCACCCACGTGTTCCCCAAGGGGCTTCCACGACGGCTGGGGGACCGCATGGCCCAGTAGCGTGGCCAAACTTTACCCAAAAAGTTTGGCCACATGGGCCTACAAGGCAGGGGGCGGCGGTGATTCGCCGTAGGCGTCTTCGATCCGCCGCCCCTTAATGATGTATCAGGGGTGCCTGGCGTGCTAAGGTTGTGGTGGTATTTGGTTCTTTTCAAAACTTCCGTACTGGCGTAAACCCATCGCGCCAGTCGTACAGGCACCTCAATGTCCGGAAAAATTCGCCCCAGACGGCCCAAGATGGCCTCCATGACGGCCAAGATGGCCCAAGATGGCCTCGAATATTCCTCCAAGACGGCCAAAATGGCCCCAAAAGAGCCAAGGATGGCCCCAAGATGCACCCAAGACAGCCCAAAAGGCCTTAAGAGACCTCCAAGACGGCACAAGAGGCCTCCATGAGGGCCCACACGAAGGCCCGAAGAAGCCAAAATCATTGATTTGCCGTTGGTGTTTGAAGGATTTAGGGTTTTGCTCCGTTTTTGGCTTCCGACGGCCCAAGATGGCCTCCAAGATGCCTCCAAGACGGCCCCTAAGAGCGCCCGAGAAGTTTCAAATATTGCCCCAGGACAGCCCAAGGGGCTCTCAAAACAGCGCCGCAAGACGGCCCAAGAGGCCTCCAGGACGCCCAAGATGGCCCTCAAGACAGCCCAGGGAGGCTCCCAGTGCGGCTTCCGGCGGGCCAGGAACGGCGCAAGACGGCCAAGGAGGCGCCCCAGAACCCCCCCTCTGTTCCCCTAAAGACTTCCACAACGGCTGGGGGACCACATGGCCCAATAGCGTGGCCAAAAACTGTACCCAAACGTTCGATCACATAGGCGCATCCTAAAATGCAAGCTGTAATGGGCGGCGGTGATTCGTCGTAAGCGTCTTCGATATCATGCGGGCCACACGCGCGAACCGCCACGCGACCGTGTCAAAATTCTGCCAGAACCTCTGGTTCCCGAAGCACTCTAAAATAGAGCCCTTTCAAAAATTACCCTGTGACGTACCCAACCCTTTCTTTACATGTGGCGATTATACTCAGGACCACTCAATGCTGACTGGCATTATGAAGGACCCGCAGTGCGCGAGGAGAGCACCCAGCAGTGATTTCAGAAGAGCGCCCGTCTAGCGTGTGGAAGCAATGCTATGCAACATGATTTACATCAATGTGCGAAGATGCCATGTTTCTGTACGCAGCGCGCCACACGACTCAAGGGCCCTAAACGGCGATGGATGCTGGCATGGAAGCAACAGCAGGGGGAGAGGAGCACAAGGCCAAGAGGAGGAAAGACAATAGGATTGCAATGCTACTCCACACACGCCCCAAACTCTTGTTGGTCTTGTGGTCCCTTACCTACACCTCCTCACTCACAGAATATGGATATGCATGTAGAGCATAATGAACATGATGACGATGTCCGCTAGGCTGAACAGCACACGGTTCGCGAGCCACCACGGATACAGACACCTGTCTCTTGCTTTGACTGCATATGAAGTGTGAGTATGATGAGGTGAGCGTAAGTGTTAGCACACTGCTTCACTGGAGTTCGTAATCTGAACATGGGCGCAGGCGCTGAGCACAGCACTCTACACGCCGCTGCTCTGTGCAGGGTCTGACCGCGTTTTGCTTTGACTGTTGCGGGCCTTCGGGTCCAGCCGGTGCTTCTCTAGCGTCGCGGTTTCCTCTGTGATGCACAACCGGCCAGTACGCATCATTATCTGTAGTAGTGGAAGATTACCGCTGCGCTTCGTCATGGCATCGGCGTACATCCCTGAGTGGTCAACCCATCGGACGGTCCCGTTCTGCGCGTCCAGAGAGGAGCGAATAATCTGTATCTCGATCGCCGTCCTGCGGTCGGCTGTGCACCCAGCACTCTCGCTGTTCAGGTGATCGTACAGAGACTTAGCGTCGCATATCGTCATCAACTGTTGCAACTCTTTGTTCGGATCTGCTGTCCGGCCGGCCACGAGCAGGCATCTGTGACGCGCGCGGGACGCCCAATTGACGATATCAAAAGACGGTTCCACCAACTCCTCGAACAGACCCCGCACCCATTCGACTTCCGCTAGGGCTTCCGACATTGATTGCGTCTCTGCCGCAAGAGTGCTGGCAGCAATCCGCGGCAAACGGTGGGGCTCGTAAGACACCACGGCAACAGGGGCTGCCTTGAAATCCCACACCGCTGGGGTCGCGGCGCCGACTAGGAAGGCCCCTTGGCTCTTGTCGCCGGCGGCGTTCGCCCAAGAAGCGTCCTGGATAGTCACCCACCGTAGCAGATGCAATGGCATGTGCGGAATAAGAATACCGAGCTTGGGTTCCCTCTTCAGAATAGCCACACAATCATTCGCATCACACAGGTCCTGCACCGCACTCACACGAATTCTTGCCAGACCTAGGGAAGCGAGCCCAGATACATCTGGACGCGTCTCTCTCTCTCTCTCTCTCTCTGAACCCAATTCACACCACCCCACACAGCTCGTAGTTGAGACTGCTCACCGTCAGTGGTGGGGTCGTTCTTGTTAGACTTGCGCCCCTTGGGAATGGTGATGGGCGAGAGGCGTTCGACGACGAACTTCGCCTGGTGGATGTGGAATCCGTAGTCCCTGTGCTGTTGTATGGTCCGTCCAGCGTAATCACCCTCGCCGCAGTATATCGTTTTCCATTTGCCAAACCGAAAGCGTTGTTGTAGACATCGCATCTTCTCGTCGTGAACGCTGTTTCCGTGAGCAGCAATGTCATCAACTTCGATTAACAAATGTCCGTCTGGGCCTTTGGGCGTCATCAAACAGAAAACACACGGGTCGCAACACGACCTACGGCACCCGAGATCTTCGATTGCACGTACCAGCGTCTTGCGCCAAGCGGCCGGTGCATTGACGAGTCCGTACACAGCGGTGTTGAGCTGGATCAGAGAGCCGGCCTCCACCCAGGCCCCGTCCTCGAGCGGGATCCCACCAGGCGGGGGAGAAGCGTACAACTTGCCACGCGGTCTGTCGCCGTGGTCTTTGTCGCTCTGCATGAAGGCCGCCTTCAAATCACCAAATGTAACCTCACGCTGTAAAGACGCAGCCACAAGTAAAAATACGTACATGCTACTGGTTTGGGGTGTAGGACTCGCTTTTGCTAGCTCCACGATGTCGGGGCCCCTGTGTCCCAACACACACCAACGGCACTTTGCCATTGGAGAAAAGCCTAAACCTTCGCTTGGTTTGTCTGAGTACACGTAGCGAGAAGGAAGAATGCGGTCCGGGTGGTGTTTGCGGACGTCGTCAGCAGCACGTGGAGAAATGATGGTCACAGCTCCTGTCGGCAACACAGACTTCCACTCCTTCACAGTCGCCTCGTGGAAGCGCGGCCACTGAGAATCTGATATTTTGCGTCGTGGTATCTCGCTCCTGCGCTGCATTTTGGCAGCTGTCAGCCCTGTGGCTTTGTCCTTGTCAAACAACACATTGCACGAGATATTGTCTGTAGTGTCACTGAACAACTCTGCAACCTCCTCCTCGTAGAACAATCCTGGTGCACCCGTGTTTTCCCACACTGCCTCCTCCACTGACCTCCTCCACCATCCTTCGTCGTCGTCCTCCTCGCGCGCATGATGATGAGATGATGTAGGTAGCGTAGTACATGTAGAAGGCGCCGTACTCGTAGTCGACGCGCCTGCCAATATATCAGAAGAGAAGGCACTGGGCTCCCAGCCTCCGCCTGCCCGCGGCTGCCAACGCATGCTGCTCGAAGGGTGGCCGTCCAGCCGGTCGACTGCTCCAGGGGCAGAGAGGTCGAGCCGCGGTCGTTGAGCTGGCGGCTCGCCCTCCGGAGGCGGAGGGTCGTGGGCAGCAACCGTACCCGTCCTGGCGGTCGGCGTAGACTGCCCGCCGGCAGATGCCGGGCCACGTCCTTCGGATTCTAGCTCTGGCAGGGTAGAAGCAGTTTGCGCCCGTGGGCGAGCAGGACCATCAGGTTGGAGAGCGTTCCGGAGACTGTCGATATCAGCCTGGCTGATCTCCGGTTCCGGCTGCGGTTGGGCTGCAGGCGGTGGTGCTGGAGGCGGCGGTTCCTGTGGCGACATGTTCTCGTCGTCATCATCGCCAAGGAGGTCCGCACCCGGCGCCGGCACGTTCGCGTCTGGAGGTGGGTCTCCCTCCCGCTCTACGTCGATGTATGTTCTACGGCCTGGGAACTCCAGGAGGTCCGCGCGCATGTCGTCGAGCAGCATGTTTTGAATATCCTGCCCGCGAGACTCTTCTGTAGTGGCCAACTTGCACTGGAGCCGACTGCACTTCCACAGCGCCCCGCGCATGTTGATCCAAAGGCTACCTCTGTGACTACCGATGCACACTCCAGGGCCGACCCATTTGCCACGCCTGGAAGGCGGATTGGTTTTCCACACCATGACAACGTCATCTGCTCGGAGAGGGGCATGGACACGTGGCCGTGCACGAACAGCCTCCTCGATACGACCTCTGATGGAGACCTCTGCGTGCGCCTTCATGGCAGCCTCACGGATACGCTGGGCCTCCTCGAAGCTACGATCAGACGCTGCAAGGTCATAGATGGCATCTGGGGCATAGACGTCATCGCTGGCGAGGTCAGCGGGAAGGCGGTGGCCTATGCCGAATACCCGCTGTAGCGGCGAGTACCCTGATCGATTGCTGAGCCTATTCTCTGCAGCGTTACACTCAGAGATCTAACGACGAAATGATACGAAATCCGTGGGAGAATGTATCCAAACAGCTTTGATCACAATTTTCTTGAAGATGTCCCCGTGGCGCTCCGTTCGGCCGTTTTGCCATGGCGCCCGCGTGTCCGTCAGATGGAAGAGGATGCTGTTTTGCGTGCAGAAGTCCTTGAACGCCTGGCCAACAAACTCGCCGCCCTGGTATGTAATGATGACGAGCGGCGGGCCGAAGTATCGCACCCAATGGTCTGCTACGCAAGCTGCAACGACCTCGGCCGTTTTATCTTCTACTGGGACGCATAACTGGTAGAGAGTACCCCAACATACCATGTCGCAGATAGTCATATTTGAACCGTCTGGGCAGTCCAATTCTAGGAGATCGACGCCGAGAGTCTCATTGAACCGGAAGGTTCTGGGAAACGATGCTGGCGGTCGTGGCTTGGGCATTCGTCCTTTGGCGTCGCAAGCAGGGCAGTGGAAATGCTTCCGCACGCAATCAAGTACAAGACGTTTCGCCCGGCTCAGCCGTAGAGCACGCAGGAACTCCTCCCTACTAGGATGGCCGCAGTTGTTGTGGATGTTCTGGATGGTGCGTTTTTGGTCGTCCGTCAGTGGATGTGTTGCGTTTTCGTCGTATTGCTCGTCTGCCTGCTGGTCGTCAGCCTGCTGGGCGTCGGCTGAGGCTGGATCTTCTTGGGCAGACGCGTCTTCCGCCGATGGACAGACCAACCCAGGCGCTGAGCTCAGCACTCCAGGCCGGTTCCGCGGAAAACGCGCGCCTCCGGTCAAATTGGCCAGCAGGCGCGTGCGATCTTCACGCGAAAGTGCGACCTCGTCACCATCGTGCCACTCGCCGTGCTCGACGAACTCGAAAAACAGCGACGGATCGAAGACAACGACGTGTCCAAAAGAACCGTCGCACGGACTGTGGCGACCACAACTGCCACTGCTACTGCTACTACTTCGTATCTGGATGACCTCAGCCAGATCTCCAAACAACGAGTCCGAAACACCAGGCGGACGACGCACTGGCAATCCATCAGGAACATAATACACAGCAAGCGCTCGGTCGGAAGGCCACGAGGCGCAAGTGGCCAAGTGGTCCGTGAGCTCGGGCACATTACACCCCCTCAAAATCTCATACGGCCGAACGCATATGAAAGACATCGAAAAAGCAGGAGGAGAAATAACAGGAAGAGGAGAAATAGAGGAGAGAGTAGAAGATGACGATGATGAGGTAGATGGCGTAGCTGATGGTGTAGAGCTTTTGCTCGTCACAGTTCCTGGTCGTTGATGGTGCTGTTTGCTACGGGCATCACCCAGCCAGGAGGTACCGTAGGTGTCAGCGCTGCGAGGTCCCTTGGAGTGGTCGGCGACGGCAGGGTCCCAGTGGACGCGCCGACGCTTGGCAGAAGCTGGATCTGTAGCTGTAGGTGTTGGGTGAGCTGTTGCGTTTGTTCCCATTGCCTCCGGAGGTCCTCCGGGGTCAGGGCCGTTCCGAGGCCTGACTGGCTTAGGGCAGACGCGACTCCTGGCTGTCCAGAGCCACTTCCCGAGACACCACCGACCGAGACCTGAGGAGGGGGCACAGCCGATCCGCTCCCGGAGCCAGGCGCTGAACTCAGCACTCCGGCTCGGGTTTCCTGCCGGCCGTAGTCCAACACTTCCCCGGGCAAGGCTTTGATGAACGTGCAGGCCCGGTCTGCTGTGTTCCAGCCGTCGCACCTCAGGATCATTGTGGCCTCGGCGCTGTACTTGTGAAAGCCACGTTGACATCGAGGGCATGTATCCTTCTTCTCTGGTGGATCGTTTTGGATATCCTGGGCCCTTTGACCCAAAGATCCCGTGGTTTTGGGTGGTTTGGTGTTTTTCTTGGCCCTGGCGGCCAAGGCTCGTGCTGTTGGAATATACACAAGAATCGCCCCACAGCCCCCCTTGTTGGTGTCGCAGATCAACTGGTCGGCATACGGATTCGAATGCGACCGTTGCATCTCGAGGGTGTGGCGGCACTCCTGTTCCCGCATTTGCAACGAGGCCGAGCGCCACCGCGAGAACACGGCCTGCCACGCCGCGTCCGCGAGAACGACGAAGCATCGAAGGGCGAACCGCCTCCACCTCTTGAGGCGCACGGTGAACTGCTCTGGCGGCAGCGGCGCCTCCTCCTCCCATGGCTCGGTCCGGCGGCGCGAACCTGGCCGCATCTGCCACCGGCAACACGCGCAAGAAGTCAGTCACTAACGGCCCAACGCACGTTCGGGCCGAAGGCTGCGACGAACCGCTGGGGTCCTGGACCTTCACCGTGGAGAGGAAGCCACTGAGCGTAGTGGAAGGGGAAGAGGTGAACGTCGTCGTCGGGGAAGGCGCACTGGAAGACGAACAGGAAAGGAAATCGTAGGAGTGCGCAAAGACAGGGTACGACGACGAAGATGATGGACGTGATGGAGATGATGATGATGTTGGTCCAAACTCCATTGGCGCATACACCGTCCCCTTCTCGACTCGAAAATCGCCGTCTACCATGGTGGATGGCGCAAACCACCCGCCAGCAGCGAACTCCGTCAAACTGTGCGAGACGTGGCCTGTCGGCAGCCGCTTCAGGGCGGTGCTCTTGTTCAGGCGGCGCAGCTCCATGGTCGAATCTGGCAGGTTCACCACGGCGCCAAGCGTGTGCAGGAGGTTGACGGGGGTCAACGGCGGAACAGCTGGGTTGTCGATGATCGTCCACTCGACGAGGCCGTTCACCCCACCAATGCCACACGGCACGCGCACGCGACCGAGCACCTTGGCACGACCTCCCACGCCGACAGCCGTGCCAGGCTTGGAGCTCAAAGTGGGCCTCAGCCCGTGCTCGTTGCACAACAACTTCTCGTGCCCACGAAAAGCCTTGATGCCAACGACGCCGTTCTGGGCAGCCGTGTCCGCCAAGCTCTCGCCAGGCGTCACCTCGAGGCCGCTCCACGGCTCCTGGCTGCGTGCCCGGGCAACTGGCGCCTTCTGCAGAAGCTCACCGATGCTGCTGGCCTCCATGTATGCCGCCGCAGCGCCGCTCGAAGCAGCGGGCGCGCTCTCGATGACGTCGCGGCTGTACGGGCACCTGTCGCCGGCGTAGCACTCCTTCCCAGCGCTGACCCACTTGCAGAGGGTCTTCGCCTTCCTGTTCTCCCGCTGCCGGCGGTGCTTCCCTGCCTTCGCCTGCGGGGTCATGACATTCTTGGGCATCTCCCACTTCCGCTGCGGCTCTCGGCGATCGTAGAAACTGGCCTGCGCAGGATCGCGCCGCCTGTCGTCAGCCCGGAAGTCGTTCTTCTCAGCGCGGGTCATCTTGCGGTACTCCACCTCGTCCGCGGTGCGGTCGTGGACCGAGGAGTGGGCGACCTCGACCTCCTTGCCGCGGCTGTCCAGCACGACCTCGGAGGTGACGAAGTCCTCCTCGACGTGGCCTTTGAGGCCGTCCTTCGGGACGTAGTCGCTCCCCCGCAGCACGGAGTCGTGCTTCTTGTGCCACTTGCGCTCCAAGTCCAGCCGCTCTGCTGCTCGGTGCCCTGCCCCAGCGCGCCGCTTCGCCTCGGCACGTCTCCGACTGCGCAGCTTCAGGTACGCGGCGCGCGTCTGCATGCCCTCCTGGAGATCGCGGTCCATCCGCTCGTCCCAGCCTTCGAACGGAGGTTCGCTGCCTCTGGTCGCGGGGGCCCGGTGCTGTTCTCGCAGAGCCTCCAGCTTCTCGAGGTCGGCCGCGAGCTGCTCCTGGTCTCCATGGCGCTTCTTCAAGAAGTCCTTTGTGCGCCGGATGTCGCTCACAATTCCGTCCACCACGGCACGCTTGGCCATCCTCTGGAACGCTGCGCGGCTGGTCTCGGCCGCGCGGCGGCGCTTCTTAGCGAGCCACTCCCGGTCCTCGTCGTCGAGGCCGGGCGCAGCAGGCACCTCCTCTGGCGGTTGCTCTTCCACCAGCTCGAAGCCGCCGTCGCTGTCCTCGCCGCCCCAGTCGGGGGGGCTCTCTCGCCCAGGAGACGCGCGCTGAGCTCAGCACTGCGGTCCTCCATGCGGCCCACCTGCGGCGAGGAACCAGCCATACCGCAGAAGAACGACTCTGGTTCGGTAGATGAGACAAGTGCCGCCCCGGCCCCTGCCTCCTCCTTCTGCTGCGGCTGCTGCTGGTTTGGGCATCGATAAGACCAGCGCCCCAGATGGTGGCACGTCTTGCAACGCGTGCGAGCCTCGAGAGCAGAGACCGGTTTCAGCCTGACGCCCTGCTGCGGCCGCGGGGCCGGGTGCGGCCGAGGCGGCCCTGGCACTCCGGGTCCGCTGCCCTTGCTGCGGCCCTTGGGCGGTCTCCCTGGCGGCTGCCGCGGCTCGCACTGTGAGCTCCTGGCGGAGCCGCCGGACCACCCGCGAGCGATCCGACTCTGCTGCAGGTCCTGGCGAATCTGGCGGTAACCCTGGGGCCTGCCCCTCTGGGAGGCGTCTCGGGCCTGGCGAAACTGAGACAACGCCCACTGGACATCGCCCTCGTCGCACTCGCCCTGCAGGTCGCTCTCGTCCAGGGGGATGGGCTCGCCACCCTCGCTGTCGTAGTCCACGAAGGTTTCGTCGCCCTCCGGCTCCTCCTCGGAGTCACACTGCTCGTTTACGTCTAAAAAGGTCCCCGCTTGTGAAGCCGTCGGCCTGCGGGAAAGCATCCTGATAGCTTCCAGGATGTCTGTGAACCTCCGAGAGCCGCCAGTCTTGGACATGATGTGGTCCTCCAAGTGCCCAGGGATCTTGGCACGCTTGAGGAAGATCATGCCCTTCCGGCGATCTGGTAGTGGGTCGCCGTGGGAATCTGCCTTCAGAAAAGCAGACCGGGCGATGTTGGCGAAGTGCATCAAGCTCTGGTTGCGCTCCCTGTGAAGACCGTACACTGCTGTGTCAAAGTCGTCCTGATCTTCAAACTCAGAGATGTGTTTGTGGGCCTGGTCCAAGATGTTCCAGATTGTCATTCCGGCCCCTGGGTCTTGCAGCTGTTCGTCTGCGAGGTGATTGATCATCAAATGAGCATCACCAGACAAGGGTTTCCAAAGTAAAATCCCATTCTTCGTTTCTGGGATGCCTGTGTTCTGCAGCCAGTGGTCCAGAGAACGGCGGTACGTCCTCCAGGTCTGTTCTGGGTGTAGTCCGTCCCAGGCCGGAGGTGGCTCCTTGTCCACGCAGCGGCTCTGGGTGTCAGGTCGGCGGCCGGCCTGGCGCGAGGGCGGCTCCAAGGCTTCTGCCAAGGCCCACTCCTCGCCTCGCCGCCCCCAGCGGCCGCACTGCCAGTCCCACCAGCCTGTGTACACCTCCTCGGAACCAGGCGCCGAACTCGGCACTCCAGTCCTCGTTGCCTCGGGACCGGGCGCCGAACCCGGCACTCCAGTCCTCATTGCTTCCGCCGCCGCCGCAACTGCGGCAGCAACGATCTGCTGACGAATCTCTTCTGACAGGCCATCGCGCGCTCCGGGGGATTCACTGCGAGACATGCCGTGGATCTGTTAACTCACGCTCCGGTGCCAACTGTGGAAACAAAGATATGCAACATGATTTACATCAATGTGCGAAGATGCCATGTTTCTGTACGCAGCGTGCCACACGACTCAAGGGCCCTAAACGGCGATGGATGCTGGCATGGAGGCAACAGCAGGGGGAGAGGAGCACAAGGCCAAGAGGAGGAAAGACAATAGGATTGCAATGCTACTCCACATAGCGCACCTCCGCTGGGCATCCCAGGAGCCCACGAAAGTGGCGACCGCTGCGCAGATCGCAAGCCCCCCAAGGGGCGGCGAGGTCCCGAGGTGGCCCGTGCATGGCGCACCTCCGCTGGGCATCCCAGGAGCCCACGAAAGTGGCGACCGTTGCGCAGATCGCAAGCCCCCCAGGGGGCGGCGAGGTACCCAGGTGGTCCGCGTGTGGCGTACCTGGCGAAATCTTTTCTTCGGATGCTTGCCTTGAGCCCGAACGTCAACGTACAGACTCTCTTACAGTAAACCTGCTGGGGGTCTCTGGATTCCTGCAGCCCCCTTCGTGCCGCCCAGCTCCTCAGCCAGGCACGATACTCGAATCCTGGAAAGCTCTGAAACTCATTGACAGTACACAGCGCTCTGGACCACGGCGTTGGTCGAGCACTGCAATCAAAGCACGCGCCATAGCCGCGCTGACGGCCGTTGCCCGTCCAAGGCAATGACAGCGCGGGGCGAAAGACTGCAGGCCGAAACTCCCAGGCCAAAATGGCCGCTCGTGCCTCTGGTTCAGACCTTCGCCTGAAGGGCACTCGAGAGAGGCGCGTCCGAGAGCTCGACATTCATCATCTTCAGCCCTCGGAGCATCGCTGCCTGGTCGAGGAACTTCGCCCCCAGGTCCGCCGGGTTCGACTTCCCGGGAACCTTGGCCAACTGAAACCGTCCGTCCTTGAGTGCCTTCTGCACCCACAGCGTCGGAGTCTCGAGGTGTCGGACTTTGCCGCAGCCTCGTCGTTGCATGATGCCAAGAGCAGCTGCCGAGTCGCTCCAGATGCGAAGGCTCACGTCCCTGCCTAGGCCCTGGCACAGTGACTGCATGCCGATGGCCCTGCTGGCCGCTCGCACACAGCCGTAGAACTCAGCCTCCCCCGAACTCATGGAGATGGGGATCTGAGTCGTCGATGCCGTCACGATCAGGTGCTGCCCATGTTTGATCACGACTGAGCTGGTGCTTCTCCGCGTGATCGGGCAGCCTGCCCAATCTGTGTCCGAGTAGATGTCCATCACTGTGGGTGCCCGCTGTCGGCCCCACTTCCAGATGGCCCGCGGCGCCCCGATCAAGAAGCGCCCAGCGCGATTCAGGAGGCGGAGGTGTCGCTCCGTCGGCTTCTGCATGCCGCGAGCGCACTCCTTGGCAGCGAACTGCACCTCTGGCCGGTCGAGCGCCAAGTAGCCCAGCCTCATGCACGCACTACGGTACTCTGCCGCCTCGTGCTCGTTCAGCTCGCGCTCGACCTCACGCGTCAGCTTCTGGCTCAGCCCTGGCGTGCTCAATGACTTCGTAGCGCGGGGGTCCATTCCGAGCTGTGCGTGCAAGATCTGCGCGTGCCTGGGATCCGCCTCGTACTCGATGGCCTCGCCCCCTTGGCACCATCGGTCTCGCCAGCGCACTACCCTGTTGAGGCACGTGATCTCCTTCGCGTCGGTAGGCGCCGGCCCGAGCACGCCCCTGTCCTTCACGATGAACTTTGTCTTCAGAGCCTCGCAGATCGGCTCCGTCCCGCCCCGAGAGCCCTCGAGCACGAAGTCGTCGCCGTGGTGGAAGAAGCTCACCTGAAGGTCCTTGTGGCAGTACACGCAAGGCGAGAAGGCCGACTGGTCACAGCCAGCACCGATGACCGTCTCGGCAGTCGTGAGCTCGAAGTTCTGGCCAGCGTCGCGCGTCCCGTAGAGCGCCATCCGCAAGAGCCCACACGTACCGATCTCCTGCGACATCGGATCCTCCTCTGGAAGCTTGATGTAGACCGTCCTCTTGATCTCGCAGTGCGGGTGTGCCCGCGAGATGTCCAGGAAGCGCAGCACGCGGCCCTCGGACGGGTCGCTCGACATCGCCATGCTGCAGATGAGCCGAAGGCACTCTAGCGGCGGGGTCGCCGCAAACACCGCGCCGATGTCGTCCCCGGCGATGGCGCTCTGCGCCTTGGTCTCCTGCACGACGAGCCTGGATCTGTAGTCCGGCTGGTCGGTGTCGCCCTTGTCGATGTCGACCCAGCGCACACTGAGAGGCCTCCGTCCAAGCTCGCGCTGACAGTCCTCCTCCCTCGCGTAGACCCACACGCCAAGCTGCGCCATGAAATCCATCTCCAGGCGCCTCGCGGCTTTCACCCGCGCGGGGTCCAGCGTGAGGCCGGTGAGGTCGTCGTAGAACTCGGTCCTAAGCGTGTCGCGCCACTTCCCGACGAAGTCCTTCAGGCTGATCTCCTCATCGTCCACGTTCGGCCCAGCATCCAGGGCCGAAAGCGCGAGCACCTTCTTGTTCCCATGGTGACGGCGGAGGCCACGGAGGATGGCACGGAGGAGCTTGACCGGGCACCTCTCCGCCACACGCATGTTGCGGCCGACGAAGGTGGAATGCTCGTGGCGGCTGCCAATGCCAGTATCATTGGGGCAGCGCTTGCAGACCTCATCCAACACCTCCTTGTGATTACTCATCCATCCTGTCGGCTTCTTGGCGAGCCTGTCGCCGTGCGCGTCCGCAACCACCAGGCCGAACACGCACTGGTCGCCTCGCCCGACCTCGACACCCGGGAGAGCCATCACATCCTTCACGACGTCGAGGTCCCAGCTGTCCGCGTTCCAGGGGTGCTCGTGCAAGAACGTGCGGTCGTGCTTCACCTGCAGCGTGTAGAGCTCCATCACGAACCTCAAGTGCTCGTACCCGATGGCGCAAGCCTCACGCTGCTTCTCCGTGTCCTCGTTCAGGTACTTCAGCATGGAGAACGGCGCGCAGCGAGGACTGCCCAAGAGGAAGTACACCTCGAAGTGCTCGATCAGCTCCCGGCACTGTCGCTGCTGCTGGCGGTCGGTCAGGCCCCAGCCAACCCTCAGGTCGAACGAGCCGCCGTGGACCAGACCGAAGAGGGGGGCAAAGCCCACAAGCCTATTCGGGCAGAGGACCTCCATCACGTCGGCCTTGCGCCCGCTGTAGCCGAGGGAGAGCAGGAGGGCACCGATCTCCCCCTGCATGTCGTCGTCGCCGGGGTCGTGTGGTGCCGGAGCCATCGCCGCGTCAGCCGCCGCCGCGGCCTCGGGCGCTGGCGGCACCTGCTGAGCTGGGGCTGGACCGCCACTGCCGGACGAGCCGCCCTCTTGATAGACAGGACCGGCGACGTCAGTGCGACGCCGCTTCCGCTCACGGGCATCCTCGAACCTCTGCTTTGCCTCCTCGTCGTCCTGCATCGCCTGCTCGATCCGAGCGCGGCGCTCGGCTGAGTGAGCCTGCGCCCAGGCGCCGTTGAGGATCGCGGCGCAGCCGTGGCAGCCCGGGGAGATCCCGTACTTCGCGATCTCAACGTCCTTCCTGATGTAGACGGCTCGCGGCCCCGCCGGTGGTCGCCCGACTCGGGGAGCTCGGGGCGGGAGGTCCCCAGCCTCAGGGATGGGCGCCAGGCCCGCCCACAGGCGCGACCGGCGCCGGCACCGGTGCTCGGATCTCGATGGCCACCGGTACTTCGTCCACCTCCATGTCCGTCGGCACCGGCGCCCACGGCTCCCCCACGAGGCTGTTCAGCAGGGCCTTGTCAGCCCGCTGCTCGACCGTCAACCGCTTGAAGGTCCTGGCCCGCAGTGCGCCCAACTCCGTGCCAATGTAGACCTCGTCCGTCCGAAGCGCGGGCCCCAGGTAGAGCCCAGCGAGGAAATTGTCCTCGATCCCGGCCTTGCGCTTGCCCCCTGGGAGATACAGGACCTTCTCCGAGAAGCAAGCCAGATCCTTGTTGAAGGGGCGGCCGCGCCGAAGCTCCCAAGCCGCGCGGCCGTCAGCGCCCCGCCTGCCCAGGTTGATGGACATGCCTGCGAACTCGACCATCCACGGGGTCACTGGGTGCTCGACGCCAATGCTCACGCCGTGGAGGTCGTCCACCTGCGCCCGCACCGTCCTCACCTTGGCCTTGACCTCGCGCACCGCGTGCTTGGCCAGGCCGTTGCCCTGAGAGTCGCCGACCGCGCTCTCCTCGGGCACCGTCTCGATGCCGCACTCCTCCTTGAGCTTGGCCCCGATGCGGGTCTTCAGGGTGACGAGCGGCGCCTCGCCGTCTGAGCGGAAGACGAAGCGCTTGCGGCCAGCCGATGCCAGCCTCCTGGACCACGACTTTGCCGGCCAGGGATGCTGCGGAACCACCGACGCGTGGAACCAACGCTGCTTCGAATCTTTCCCGATCAGCAGCGGCGCGGCGTCCTCTCGTTCACCGAGGTAGCCGTAGTCGATGCCAACCACCGCGAGCGCCGACTCCTGGCGGTCCTTCGTCTGATGGCCTGCGGACAGGCCTCTGCCGGAGACGCACTCCCGGCACCATGCCCTGTAGGGCTCGTGCAGCACCTCGTGCGCGGCTCGCTCGGCCGCCGTCGGCGCTGCGGGCTCCCTCGCCGGCCGTACCGGCGGGCCCTCCGCGACCTCCTCGTGAGCCGCGCCTGGCTGGCCGGCTTCACCCTCGGGAGGCTCGCGGCCTGCCACCTCGACTGGGCAGACCTCCGGCACGCACGGGTCGACGTGCATGTCCATCTCGTAGACCTTGTTCCTGCGGCAGAACTTGACAACGTCTCCGCTGGTCTTGTGGTACGCGTAGCTAATGTCCTGCCCGCCCTCCGAGTCGAAGACGAGCCGATGGCCAGAGTCGACCATCTCCGCGACGCTCAGCAACGGCTTGCTGATGTCCGCCACCCTGAACTTGGCAGCGCGTGCCTGGGACGCCCCAGGCATCGCCCCCACGAGGATCTTCTCGCCCTCGTCGTTCACGTAGTGGCCAGAGGCGGTCTTGCACGAGATCGCCTGGCCGCCCTCGTGCACCGGGTAGTCCGCACACGACCACGCGGCAGTACCGATGCCGCCGCACACGAATCGATGCCCACACGCAAGATGCCGTTGAGCTCGACCTCCTCCGCATCCGAGTTGCCGTGGATCATGTTCAGGTCCAGGGCCGCGCCGGTCGCAGAGTCGACCACGTCCGCCTTGTCCGGCCCCGGGTCGTGAATGATGAGGGAGTGGAGGTTCGCGAACGGGTAGCTGACCTGCTCGTCCGCGTCGTTCAGGTAGAGTGCTGCGACCTGTCGAGAGCTCGTGCCGGACATCGCCGCCGCCGGACTCAGCCTCGCAGTCGCAGCCGTCGAGATAGAGCTGGCCGCCGATGGCACAGTCGTACTCGTCGACTGGGAGGCGTTGATGCGAGCCAGCGTCTGCTCCATGCTCGCCAACGCCCCCCTGTGCTTGCTCGGGCATTCGCGCTGGGTGTGGCCGCGACCGCCGCAGCCCCAGCAGAGTGGCCCAAGTTGCTGACCATGTGACTTGCTGCCGGTCTTGCCCTTGCCGTCGGACTTGGACTTGCCCTTGCTGTCGCCCTTGCTCTTGCCCTTGCCACTGGACTTGCCCTTGCCTTTGCCGTCGCCCTTGAACCTGCCCTTGCCGTCACCCTTGGTGAACGCATTCAGATCCATGGGCACGGGCACCGGGGCGATGGCGCTCTGGGCACGGCGGATGTCGGTGACCTCACGTCGGCAGTCCTGCCACTCCACCAGCCTGGTCGCATTGAGCAAGAGGTGCTGGCGTAGAGGGCCTTCCTCGAGCTGCCGAAGGACGATGCCGATCCTCATAGAGGCTGTGATGGCCTCGCCGCTCCTCTGCTCGTACCTGAGGAGCTCTCGCTCGAACAGCGCCAGCCGGTCCTCGACATCGCCAGTGAACGAGAAGTTCAGGAGGTTCAGCAGCTGCCCCGCGATGCGGGACCTCGCATTCGGTTCGTAGTATTCGACCAGCTTGCGCCAAGCCTGGAAGCCCTCATTCTCGCCAGCGTTCACGATCGTCGTCAGAGGGTGCTGCCGGCAGAGGAGGAGCAAGATGTAATACAGCTGCTGCGAGGCCTGCCTCATATTCTCCTCGAGGAAGTCATCGTTCTGAACTGAGGTCTCGTCAGCGCTCTCTGCCAGTCGCATCCCTGCCAGCAAGTCGGCGTTCACAACGCCACAGTACGCCTTGAAGATCACCTTCCAATCGTTCCACTTATGTTCCTCGCCCGTGAACACATCCGGCTTGCCCAGCGTGCGAGTGTCCACGAGCGACTCGGCTCGAGGCTGTAGCACAGGCCCCGTCCACCCGTGGTCGAGCCTCGGTCATACGGCCGAGCCGCTGCACCTCGGCCGTGAGATCGTTCTCCCTCTGCTGGCGGTTCTGCAGCTCCTGGGTCATCGCCATCATCTGCTGCTCTAGAGCCTGCACGCGCTCCTCCGCCATCTCAGCGGCGGTTCGCGCGCAGCTTCGTGAAATCCTTCAGGTGCTGACCCAGCGCTGCCCAGGTCCTCCTCAGCCTGAACAGCTTGCGTAGCTGCCTCGCCACTCTCCTCCAGCCTTGATGGACCTCGACGAGCTTCCACTCGTCGCCGCTGCCGGCGCTTGGCCCGGCCGGCCCTGCTGCGGCTCCCGCGCCGGCGGCCGGCCCCAGGCTGCTGGGGCTCTCCGCGCCGCTGGCGGGAGCGGGAGCCGCGGAACCCGACCCCGTAGACTGGGAGGGTCGGGACCACGGCTCCGCTACCATGGCGAGATCTTTTCTTCGGATGCTTGCCTTGAGCCCGAACGTCAACGTACAGACTCTCTTACAGTAAACCTGCTGGGGGTCTCTGGATTCCTGCAGTACCTTCGCTGGGCCTCCCAGGAGCCCACGAAAGTGGCGACCGTTGCACAGATCGCAAGCCCCCCTGGGGGCGGCGAGGTCCCGAGGTGGTCAGCGTATGGCGTACCCCTGCTGGGCCTCCCAGGAGCCCACGAAAGTGGCGACAATTGCGCAGATCGCAAGCCCCCCCGGGGGGCGGCGAGGTCCCGAGGCGGTCCGCGTATGGCGTACCTCCGCTGGACCTCCCAGGAGCCCACGAAAATGGCAACAATTGCGCAGATCGCAAGCCCCCCAGGGGGTGGCGAGGTCCCGAGGTGGTCCGCGTATGGCGTACCTCCGCTGGGCCTCCCAGGAGCCCACGAAAGTGGCGACAATTGCGCAGGTCGCAAGCCCCCCAGGGGGGCGGCGAGGTCCCGAGGTGGTCCGGGTATGGCGTACCTCCGCTGGACCTCCCAGGAGCCCACGAAAGTGGCGACAATTGCGCAGATCGCAAGCCCCCCGGGGGGCGGCGAGGTCCCGAGGTGGTCCGGGTATGGCGTACCTCCGCTGGGCCTCCCAGGAGCCCACGAAAGTGGCGACAATTGCGCAGATCGCAAGCCCCCCAGGGGGCGGCGAGGTCCCGAGGTGGTCCGCGTATGGCGTACCTCCGCTGGGCCTCCCAGGAGCCCACGAAAGTGGCGACAATTGCGCAGTCGCAAGCCCCCCAGGGGGGCGGCGAGGTCCCGAGGTGGTCCGGTATGGCGTACCTCCGCTGGGCCTCCCAGGAGCCCACGAAAGTGGCGACAATTGCGCAGATCGCAAGCCCCCCAGGGGGACCGAGGTGGTCCGGGTATGGCGTACCTCCGCTGGACCTCCCAGGAGCCCACGAAAGTGGCGACAATTGCGCAGATCGCAAGCCCCCCAGGGGGCGGCGAGGTCCCGAGGTGGTCCGCGTATGGCGTAACTCCGCTGGGCCTCGCAGGAGCCCACGAAAGTGGCGACAATTGCGCAGGTCGCAAGCCCAGGGGGGCGGCGAGGTCCCGAGGTGGTCCAGGTATGGCGTACCTCCGCTGGACCTCCCAGGAGCCCACGAAAGTGGCGACAATTGCGCAGATCGCAAGCCCCCCAGGGGGCGGCGAGGTCCCGAGGTGGTCCGGGTATGGCGTACCTCCGCTGGACCTCCCAGGAGCCCACGAAAGTGGCGACAATTGCGCAGATCGCAAGCCCCCCAGGGGGCGGCGAGGTCCCGAGGTGGTCCGCGTATGGCGTAACTCCGCTGGGCCTCGCAGGAACCCACGAAAGTGGCGACAGTTGTGCAGATCGCAAGCTCCCCAAGGGGCGGCAGTTGCGCAGATCGCCGCAGCCCGACGGCACGAGAGAAAAGGAGAGTGTAACACAGGAAGCAGGAGAGAAGGAGGAGGGGAGGAGAGTGGAGGCGGGAGAAGGAGGGTGGAGACCACACTGCTCTATTCAAAACGAGAACCCAATACAGGAGGGTTGGGAAAACATAAAGAAAAACAAACGGCGCTGGGGTTCTTGGATATCCGCGCGCGCGCACTTCCTCATCATCACCCTCATCGGCGCTGCCGCATCACGTCATCGTCAGCCGCCGCCATTGCCGCCATCATTCCTCAAATACCTCTATCATCGACACATAGCCATCATCACCGTCACTGGCCTTGCCAGCATCTGCGCCATCGTTGGCCTTGCCTTCGTCACCGCCATAATCGTAACCACATTCGCTACTATCGCCAGCGTTGCCGCCGCTGGCGAAGTCATCATGATACCGCGCCCGCCCGAGATTCCGACCCGCATTGAAGTGTCCGTGCGCCAGCGCGGCCTTTGAGACGAGCTGGGAAGTTCCAATCGGGAAGCGCCATCGCGGCCGCATCGGTTGTGCAAAACCAGTTGGCCACTCTGCGCGCGAGCTTGCGCGCGCCAGTGCGGCCGCAGAGATGCGCCAGCTGTGGTCAATCGCCACCGCGTGGGTTTTGCAAACCAAAATGAGAATGGGATGATTGCGCGAGCAGTGACAACCCCATAGGTGCGAAACAAACTACCCTACAGCTTGTACCACATAGCTTTTGCAGCACAAACGTCGCACAACTTCCATTGCATCCCATAGACTTCAATTTCCAGCGTAATACTAGAGCCCGGACCGGATGCCCAGGTGCCCATGACATGTCCGTGGCACGGGCGCCCCGGAGCCCTGGTGCTTGGATGCCCTGCGAGCCCGGGTGCCCAGGTGCCAGGTGCGCCTGGCCGGGTGCCCAGGCGGAGAAATTGTCCCACTCAGATTTGATAAAGAGCCCACGTCAGGTTCGTGTCGTGCCGACTTCGGCGTCGGTTTCCGAAACCGCGGGGATCGTTCAACCTTGAACGATCGGCCGTTTCCGAGACGTCCAAATCGTTCAGCATCGAACGATTCTGGGTCGCCCGCGGCTTTCAACGTTGAACGCCGCTGGCGGGGTCGCCGCCGGTCGACACGACACGAACCTCCCGCACCCTGCAGGATCGGAAAAACAGCACATCGTTGAGCGGTGCTGCAGCATGCCATGAGCACAGCCCCCCCCCCCCGAGCATCAGCCAAACAGGTCGGGTTTGCACCCTCAGGCCGTGCCTGGAGGGGGGGGCTCGGAGACAGCCGCGAGGGGCCCTCACTGCCCAGGGGCACTCCGAGACTGCCAAAGGGGGCCCACGAGGTGGCCGAGAGGAGGCAAAAGGACTCTCCGAAAAAGCCCCGGGCCCCTCGCCTTGGAGCTTACGCCATCTACTCCCATGGTCGTCCCGCTAACACCTGGTGAGGTCAGAATCCACTCACAATCGAGGGAGCCTTTGATCGATGTTCGGCCGCAAGCGCATTGCACTTCGAAAAGGACATGGTCGGCGATGATTCGCCGTATGCACCTCCGACGTAAAACTGTGGATCTACAGGTTAAGGTCAAAGAAAGCATAGAGGTAAAGGCAATAAGAGAAGCACGCATACAAATAAGCGGAATTCGACCTGATCTCCTGTTTCGCTCTTCTCGCGGACACGTCGAGCACCGTTTCGCGGATCTTCATTGAAAATTCTTCCCTGCGCTCCTCTCGAACGCACTCGGCTTAACTGCCCGTCCTCGTTCCCTCGCGCTCTTCGTTCACATCCCCGTCCTCCCTCTCCGGATGTTGCTTCGTCTCTAGGGGGCCACATGCGAACCCTACCCCTACCCTCCACGATTTCTGAGGGGGAGGTTGGGGTTCACTTCGCTTGGGAGCTCCCGAACGAAGTGAACCGCACCATCCCCCTCAGAAATCGTGGTGGGTAGGGGTAGGGTTCACGTGTGGCCCCCTAATCTCCCCTCGCTCCGCACAGGGAGCAAATATGAGGAAGCGTAACGGGCGCTGGGCCTGTTGAGCGCAGAGGGGACGAGGCGATGAGACAACGCATCCCGGGGGCATCTTCGAGGCCACGGGGTGATGGAGGGAGCGCCAGACTGAGCAGAAACAGAAAGCAACGGGACGAGAGCAGGTATGCTCGACGACAGCTCGCCGCCGCAACCACGCGCCCCCACCCCCGAGCTACACGTCTATCAGAGTTGGGCCTAAACGTTGTTTGTCGTTTTGATGCCGTTTTGCTCCACCTTTTTTCCTGTACCTCCCTGCCAAAAACGAAAAACTAAACACAGCCGAAGTCCCGCAAAACAGCGTTAGGTCCAGCCCTGACGCATATAAGAGTAGTGACCTTAGGCAAGGGAGACCTGTCGTGCGCGACGTTCGGGGGCAGCGCGGGTGCCAAATCCGAGCGTGCAAGCCGCTTCAAGCCAGTGGCGGGGGGACCCCTTTGATCGACAAGCGAGCTCAAGTACTCGCAAAGTAACTACTCGCACATGGCCTGGATCCACCGCGGGGGATTTACGATACTTTAATTCGAGGCATACATGCGCTTCTCGGAGGTTTGCGAGCAGGCACTGTGCGAGTAGTGGAACGCGCTCGGTCATTTTAGCCCGCACCAAAGTTCACCCTGGCGAAGGGTCACTCCAGCCGACCCCGGCCATCGGGTCCTCTGGGTCCTGTGGCTGCGCTGCAGGCTGCAGTTCTGGCTGTGCTGCTCCTCACCTTAGCACATCTCCCCTGTCGAGGCGGCCGTTCGCTCCTGGCCATCGGCCGACCCATGACAGTAGGCACATCCTGAACAGGAGGCGGGAGGAGAACGAGGAGGAGGAAGAACGGCGTGACTCACCGTCGCCCCTCGCCCACAGACTGGAGGTCGAACCTCCCCCCACTGTGGCTCAATGGTGGACGGGGGGCGCCAGCGCCCGTGCTTACCGAGGCGGCGCGTCCCGACGCAACCCTGCCGCCAGTGGCAAGAGTGTAGAGTCGGCGATTGCGGCGGCAACGCCGCTCGCAGCAGCGACAGCGGCACTGGCAGCCGCACCAGCTACGCAGCCGAATGTGTAAACACAGGGGTAAGGGGGCACATCCCCTCCCACAGACGAAGAAAGATGAGGAGTGCGCGCGACGCTTGGGTGTCCGATCAAGGATGCAAGGGTTCCCAACGACACCGTATCGTCGGCATGACTGATTCGGGCTGTAGGACAGGGGTAGTGGCATGACGTCACGACCTGCGATCAGAATAGCCTCGCGTTACACAGACCTCGAATTGCATTGCCACTCGCCTTGGGCAGGAAGGAGGGGGAGGAGAACTTGGTCGAGGATAAGGTCGGGGAGGACGGGGATAATGGGGGAGAAGGACAAGGACGAGAACAAGTGAATGCAGGGGAGCGTTCCCCCCCCCACACATCCTGGACGCAGGGGGGGAGGAGCACGACGACGACAAGGCGGAGAAGGTGGAGGAGGAGGAAGAGGAGGAGGCGGGAGGAGGAGGAGGAGGAGGAGGAGGAGGAGGAGGAGGAGGACGAACGAGCCCATCGGCCCGATACCGAACAGGATTGATTTTTGTCAACCTTCATTGCGCTGGTTTGCTGCGTGTGGCTTTGCTGTGCTCTGCCTGGAGTTGCCCCCCCAAGGACAAAGAGGACGAGGGGACGAGGACGGGGTGGACGTCGACGACGACGACGACGACGACGACGACGACGACGACGACGACGACGACGACGACGACGGCGACGACGACGACGACTGCGGCGGCGGCGGCGACGGCGAACGACGAAAGCCCGGCGGGGTCCGCCGAAGGCACCGCGTCTGTGAGCAATCGAACGATGATATGGTTTGTTATGAAACTTCTCGAGCGCTGTCAAAAGGAGGGCGATAAATGAGCGGGAGAAACGTGCTCTGTCCGCGCCCCTTTTGGGCCCGAAGTGACCCGTCTGGGACACAAAAGGCGCACCTCCCTTCACCCCCCATATTTCGCCCCCTTGCTACGCAACGCCCGAATTTCCGGTCGGGAGGCGCGGTACCGGCCAGATGTCAGGGGATGTGTGGGATCTCCGAATAGGAGCCCCACTTTTTAAAACAAGAGAGAATTCCGGTGTTGTTCCCAATCCTCGGGGTTGGAAGCGGGAAAACGTGACAGGGCGAAAAACATTAGAAAAACCATTGGAAATCAACGATTTTACCCTCTTTGGGCTCTTTCGGCGTATGACCACGGCATGTGGCCACGGCATGGCGACGGCATGTGGCCACGGCGTGTGGCCACGTGGCCACGGCATGTGGCCATGGCATGTGGCCCCGGCGTGTGGCCATGGCACGTGGCCACGGCATGGCCACGGCATATAGCCACGGCATGGCCACGGCATGGCCACGGCATGGCCACGGCATGGCCACAGCATGGCCACGGCATGGCCACGGCATGGGGCGGAAGCCTCGGAATTTCGGTCCACCCCTGGGGCCCCTCTTGGGACCGTCTTCGGGCTCTCTTGGGCCGTCTTGGGCGCCTCTTGGGCCGTCTTGGGGCCCTCTTGGGCCGGCGTGGGGCGGCCTTGGGGGCCTCTTTGGCCGTCGTGGGGCGGTCTTGGGTGCCTTCCCGACCCTCTTGGAGCGTTGGAACTTCGAACAAGTGAAAAAAACAAAAGACATAGAACATTGAAAAAGCAACGGGTAATCAATGTGTTATGCCTGTTGGAGCCCTCTTGGGAACGGTCTTGGGGCTCTCTCAGAGGGAATCCAAGGCTTCTTGAGCTTGTAACGAGAGCGAGCGATGCCTGGGTTGATAGATCTTTGCGCATACCCTATGACTCCAGGGTTTCAAGACGGCCAAGAGCTATTGCCCCCAGGCAAACGCATGCGAGCGGTGACCATCCGAAGATGATAAAATCTTGTATGTCAAGCAGGGAGCGCAGGCAATCCTGCCCTCCGCTCACAAGCCCGACGAGTAGTTCAGCGAAACGATGTGTTACATTCTAGCCACCGGCACCAGGCAGTCCTGCCATCGGTCAGTAGCTTACAAGAGGAGGGGGCATCGCGCGAGGCACTGATGCCAAATGCGCACCAGCCTCTGGCGTCCGCACGATCACTCGTGAGATGCGAGGACCTTCGCCTTCAGCCATACTCTTGGGAGATGCATGCACTCAAGCAGCAGCGTGATCCGAAGTCGTCCCCGCAACTATAGCATCATCGCAGCTTCTGCTACCAGCTGACTGGCTTAAAATGCCATCGAAGTGAAACGTGAAACCTGTTCATGTAGCTTGCGAGCAGATGCTGAGTCTTCATTCTTCACGTGTGGTCGCAGGAGTTGTTTCGTTGTTCTCAAGTCGACTGGGCGACGAATCACTGGAGAAAGTCCGAGATCCGCGTGCAGAACGCAACGCTGAAGGGTCAAAGGTAGCGGCGATGGCTCCAACCACACAAGCTGGCTCCTGACCGCCAATTACCGCTGCGATGCAGAGCATGCACATGGCCAGGCTAAAAATATATGAAAACGTCAACCGTCTGGAAACAAAACACTGGCTCTAGACTGCTCCAAGCATCACGTGGGGCACATCTCATGAGCCAAATTATGGCACCTCTCAGGTTCCCAACGAAGGGGGGAAGGTCTACGCGAGGGCCTCCCGCGCGACCTCCGGAAGCTTGTGCTCATGCGAGCGCCGGTGCTTCGCCCTCCACCACCACCCCCGCCCCCACCCCACACCCCTCCCCCCCACCAGCCCAGACCAGCCAAGCCCGAATCGTCGTAGACATCGGGCCAGCTCGCAAAACAATGCTAGATGGCACCGGGCTGCGCGGGCTATCTTGGCAGGGCCAGAAGCATTTCACTGCTCCATGTCCACATAAATTTGGCCGGTTGGGGCGGACGGGGGCCCGCGCCCACGGGGCTCAGGGGGACCTCGCCACCAGCCGAGGGCTCCTCGGCTCCCGATGCGGGGACTGTCACTGCAGCGGCTTGTAGCTGCACCCGTCGGCCTGCGCGCAGGCCTGCTGCGAGAAGCTCGTGACGCGCGCGATGTGGACCGGCGGCAGCTGGCACGCGTACAGCGGTGGCGTGGCGGCGGGCGCGGTTGCCACCACCGGGCGCAGGGGCGCCCCAGGCGTCGAGCCGCCGGTCCGCGCGTGCTGCACGGGGCTCGAGGCGGGCGCGGCGCAGGACTGGAAGGGGCCCTGCTTCAGCGCCTCCGAGAAGGAAGCCATGAGGGGCTCCTCGACCTCCTCGTCGGACTCGCCGTCTGCGCCGCCTTCACAGAAACTCCTTCCTCGCCGCTGGTAATGCGCCGCGCACGTGGCGGGAACGATCGCGAGGGCGCTGATGGCCAAGCCCGCCGCGAGCAACAACTGCCAGAGCTTGAGGCTGCCGCCCTCCCAGAACCAACTGCTCCACATGCCCTCCTTCGGCTGCGGGGCCGACCCAACGTCCGACCCCAGCGCGTACGTCGACCCCGTCTTCGTCACAGAAGACCCAGCCGGGTAGGAGTGCTCGAGGGGCGAGCTCAGGACGACGGACCCTAAGGCCGCGTCGCCCCAAAAGGCCAGGATGGTCCTGGTTTCTGAAAGGCCGCCACCCGTGATCCGTACCCTGTCACCGAAGGTCAGCTGGTCCTCCGACTCCACGCGCACGACGTTGGAGCCCGCTGGTGCCTCGTCGACCAGCACAGTCGTCACATTCTCCTCGACTTCTAGGAGATCCGTCGACGGGTTGCCGCGCACGTCCTGCGGTGTGGTGGTGAGAATCTCCGTCACCGAATTATCCTCGGGGAGGTCCCGGATGGCGTCGCAGCCCTCGCACACGTGCCTTTGAGTCTAATTCGAGCCGCAGGCGATCTCCAGGCAGGCGCTGCAGCACTCCGCGCGCATCGCTCCCATCCGCGCTGCAGCGGTCGCATGGCGTGCGCGCGCAGCTCGTCACGTGCTGCGTTCTATTGGCAGACCCGAGTTCGCAGCGGTGGCTGAACGTGCAATTCACCTTGCCCGCCTCCACTTTGCAGTAATGCGACTTCGCCTTCTCCGCCTGCTCCTGCAGGCCCTGGAGGTCGCCGCAGCCCCCGCAATGCACCGAGTAGTTGCCCCACCCGCCCTCCACAGGGATGCCCTTTTTCTTGATCGCCAGGCAGGTGCTGCAGCAGGACAGCCTGTGGAAGGTCTCACCGTCTCTGTCGCACCTCTTGCAGTCGTATGGGAGAGAATGCCGAACTTCTACCTCCTTGTCGTAGCCCTCGCCGACACAGGTGTCCTCCACCGAGCAGTTCATCCTCAACGAGTCGGGGTCCAGCACGCAGTTCATGCCGTACTGGGAGCGGCGGTCCTCCCAGAACCTCCGGTGCGCGGCGCCGCACGTGGCCGAGGCCCGGTACACACTGCTCGGCAGGGCGCAGCTCCCGGTCAGTCTTGGCCGTGGTCGTGGGCTGGTCGACGTGGCCGTAGGCATCGAAATGGTAGGCATCGACGTGGTCGTGGTCGTGGTCGTGGCCGCCATGGTGGCCTGCACTCTGCAGACGGGGGCCAGGTCGGCCCTGCCTTGCCCGGTTGGCGCGCCGTTCCAGTGGCCCCCAGGCGATCCGTAGCCGCGCTCGAACTCGTGCACAGAGCACTGCCGCGGGATGCCCCTGTAGCTGCCCGCCCAGAAGTTGGAAGAGCTGGCGCTGCTGACCACCCCGAGATCCACGACGGCCGCGAGGCACTCCGCCTCCGACGCGACCTCGCGGCCCTCTGGGCAGCCACATCTCCAGTACGCGAGCCTCTCGTAGCCGACCTGCGGCGACCCGCTCGCCGACGACGCCGTCCGCCTTGGCAGCGAACCCGCCGCGGCGAGCGCGGCAGCCAGCGCGCGGCACCGCGAGCCGCGCGCCATCGCCGAGTCG
>CAUYUJ010015626.1:57500-87500 GCA_963575745.1 Prorocentrum cordatum
AGAGGCAAGCTCTGATTGGGGAATATGAGTATATCGTCTACTGTTGGGCGATAGGCCCCCCGATAGCGAATCCGCACGCTCTTGGGCGGGGTGGTCGATCGGGCCCCTGCTCAATGGGGGAATGGGGGTCGATGGATGCCCCCCTGAGCCTCTTCCCCCCTAGAGCTGCCCCTGAGGATGGCCCCGGCCTGGCAGTGGAGAAACAAAAAACCGCACAAACATAATTCCTCGGAGTTCCGCGCGGACTTCCTGAATCCGCGCTGGACGCCCCTCCCTGGCGCGAGGAGCGCGCCAAGGGCGGCGGCTGAGGAGCTGCAGGGGGGGCCCAACGCCGATCCAAGCAGTCCGCGCGGACCTCTGAGAAATGCTGTTTGTGCTGTTTGGGAGGAGGAGGAGGAGGAGGAGGAGGAGGAGGAGGAGGAGGAGGAGGAGGAGGAGGAGGGGTATCGTTTATCCGACCCCCATCCCCAGCGGCGTGGCCTGGGCCCCACTGGCCGATTTTCCCCCCTAGAAGGGGTTATAGGCCGTCCCCTTTGGGTTTCGAAGGGTGTATCCCGAACTGGGGTGGCAATTTGGTGGGGTTCTCGAAGGGGATGGGGATGGGGATTGGGGTCGGATAAACGATACTGAGAGGTCTTTGCGCGCGGGGGGGGAGGCCGGAAGCGCCGGCGAGGCCCGGACGCACGCCCTGCAGCAGCCCGTCCTGCTCCGAGAGCCGGCGGTCCAGCTGCACCTGCCGGTCCTGGGAGAGGTCGGTAGGTCTGCGAGGCGTGGATGTATCCATATCCACCGCCTGGGAACCGACGTCCTGGTGCTCCAGCGGGCGGTGGATATGGATATATTTCGGCCCCCGGGACCCGAATATGTCCATATCCACCGCCTGCGGAGGCTCCGAAAACTGACCCTCCAGGCGGTGGTCATGTACAAATTCCCGCCTCGGAAGGTCCGCGATGGATCGAATCGCGAAGTCGGAAGCGGGTTGGACCGCCAGCGAATCGTCTGGAGCTGAGATGGAACGAATCGCGAAATCGGAAGCGACTTGGACCGCCAGCGAATCGTCTCGAGCCGAATCGAGATCGGCGCCTGGCTGTGGCTGACCCTGGCCAAGGCCGGTGAATTCAACCCAATCGAATCTAATCGGAATCGCGGCCCCGGCCAGCGAATCGAATCGCATCGAATCGAATCGTAGGCGGCCCTGGTTGGCGGGCGGGGAGGCGAGGCGAGGCGAAGCAGGCCCCGATGCCGCTCCGCGCGTGCGGTCGGCGGACTTTTCGGCGATAGCCCAAGTCATCCGGTGTGGGGGGGGGGAGGTCTTAGCCGAGAGCCTAGCCTTTTCGCTCTGGGCAGCCCCACGTATGCCCGCGCGCACTAACACTGCGACGGCGTCCCCCTTCCGACCCGCGCAACCGACACGGTCAGGTTATCCGGGGGGAGGAGGGGGGGCAGGCAGGCCCACTGACCCAGGTTCTCGGCGGGCTCTTACAACGTAGTCTCTTTCTCTTGCAACTTTGCAGACCGGCGGATCCCAATGTGGATCCAAATGGTACGATGTGTGCATCCATTTGACTGAGCTGCCATTGACAACGTTTTGTGGCCATTCCGTTTTTTCGTGCGTCTGGGGCGGAGGCGGAGGTGGAGAGGGGGACGTGGCGTTGGCGGGCGGGGAGGCGGAGGTGGAGAGAACGGCGGGAACGCCAGCAATCGGAGTAGATGGGGTCGGAGGGTCGCACCGCTTCGCCGATGCGTCGGCGAAGCATAGGCAACGTCGACGTTGTGAAAGTCGGTCTACTCATCGAGCCGAATCGCCGATGCATCGGCGATGCGGCGCGATCCGCCTGCCTCATCGAATCGGACCCCACTTGGGGGACATGGAGGAATTGGCGGGCGGGGCGGAGGTGGAAAGAACGGGGGAAACCAGCTATACAACTGCACGAAATCCTGGCCAGGCAGAATCCTGAAGAAAGCAACTCACCGAAGCTTCTAGTCGCTCTCGTGGAGCCCAATAGCGCGCCAAATCCCGCGCAGAGCGGACATGATGCATCTCCCTCACATGGCGTTGTTTGGCTCTTGGCCGCGCTTGGGCGCTAGAGAAGACCCTACAGGATGATGAAACGTACCGAGCAAGCGTACTGTACTGTATCAAATGTATCGACTAAACGTACTGTACTGATTGCGTAACGCATGGTGAACCCACGGGGGCACTGTACCGTGCTGAGCAAACGGGAAACGAAGACGTAGGGGAGAGACCATGCGCGAGACTGTCTGGGAGACCATGCGGAAAACCACACGAGAGACCATACGGAAGACCATACAGAAGGCCACGGGCCACGGGCCAGCGACTCCAGGTCCAGAGGAGCTCACACGTGCCATAGACAAACTGTAGAGAATCTCGACCGACAAGATTCAATCCCGGGGAGGGGCCCGGCCCTCGCGACGTTGAGACCAAAGAGCTGCGTCGAGGTTCTGGGGAGGCGGCAGAACCCTTCTGCTGTTGTCGCTCACCGCACGTCCCCTGACCTTGTAAAGACTCATGCGGACTTGCATGGAGTTGCTCGAAGAAATCTTGTATGGACTTGTTTCAAGAGGGAGATATGCATAACTATAACTATGGCGCGCGCTTCGCGCGCGCTCAAGTTCTAGCTAGGCTTGATCGGCCAACTCATGTAATATCATTTTGGTCGCTTCTTGCGTCCAGGGACTCCCTTGGAGGCCCTGCGCAAGCCTCGGAATCGTATAGAAGGGGAAGTGCGGAAACGCAGAAATCATTAAGTTTCTTTAGGTATTCAACGATGTTGGGCCCTCAAAGGCTTCCTGGGTTTTTTGGGGGAGGTGAGGGGATCTGAATTGTGGTCTGTTGTGCAAGAATAGACCGGGGGCCAAACTTGAACAAAAAAAGGAATTGTGGGATTCCCGTTTTTTTCCAGTTCCTCGGCGCTGTTCGGCTCTGTTTTTTGTTTGTGCCTCGCGGGTTTTGTTAGCCGGGCCCCTCAGGGGTGTGGGATCTTCCGGACCCCCTGGGGGTTCTGGAGGCCTGGAGAGCCGTCGGAAGGGTGTCTCGGGCCGCGCGGGAGCGTGTTGGGCCGTTCTTTACGTTCTGGGGGCTCCTTGGGGTCGTCTTGGGCTGTTCTTGGGCGTCTTGGGGGGGGCCCCCGGGAAGACGGGAGGTGCGGTACCGGCCAGATGTCAGGGGATGTGTGGGATCTCCGAGTCGGAGTCCCACTTTGAAAAAAAGGGAGTTCTGGGAATTTTTTTTTTCCCGAAATCCTCGATCTTCGAGGGTTGGAAGCAGGAAAACGTGAGAGAAGGCGGAAAAACATTAGAAAAACCATGGGAACTCAACGATGTTACCCTCTGTGGGTTCTCTCGGGACAGCTCTCGCAGCTCTCTTGGGCTGTTCTTGGAACCTCGTCGGGGTCTTGTTGGGGCCTCTCAGGGATCGGGGGTGTGTTGGGGGCCTCTCGGGGGTCCCGGAGGCCTCTCGGAGGTCTCTGGAAGCCTCCTGCTCCCGCTCCTGGGCCCATTTTGGGCCTGTTCTGGGGTGGTCTGGGGCTGTCCTGAGCGCCTCTTCGGCAGTCTTAGAGCCTTCTTGGCTAGACTTGGGGCCGTTCTGAGGGTCTCTTGGCTGGTCTTGGGGCGGCCTTGGGAGCCTCTTCGACGCTCTCGGACCATTGGAAGCTCAAAAACGCGAGAAGCCAGAAACATTGAGAAAGAAAGTGAAAATCAACGATTTGGGCCTCTTCGGGCCGTCCCGGGACGCCTCCAGGACCTCACCTCAGAGCCTCGAGAGCCGTCGGGAGGCTGACATGGGCTGCTTGGGAGCGTCTTGGACCATCCTTTCGCATTCTGGGGGCTCCTGGGAGGCGTCTTGGGCCCTTCTGGGGCGCTGTGGAGGCTCCCCGAAAAGGCCTCTTGGGCTCCTGGTGGGCGTTCTTGGGCGGTTTAGGCGTTTCGTGGGCCGTCTTGGTTGGCCCCTCGTGGGCCGTCTTGGAGCCCTCTTGGGGGCATCCTCGACCGTTTTGGGTGCCTCTTGGGCCGTCATTGGACGCACCGTCAGCCCTAAAGGCGAACACGCCAAAAATTGAAGTTTACTATAGGACATCGACGATGTGTGCTTATTGGGGGCTCTATTGGAGTGCCTCTTGGGGCGTCCTCGGGGCCTTGGTTTTTTCGGGTCTCATGGGGGCCTCTTGGGGCTTCTGGGGCGCTTCTTGGAGCCTCCTGGGGTCTCCTGGGGGTCTCTTGGGCCAAAAAGCGCAAATTTCCGGTTCCTCGTCCCCGTCTTGTGCGCCGCCTTGGAGCGTTCTTGGGCGGCTTGGGCGCCTCGCAGGCCATTGTGGCCCCCTTGGGGGCATCCTCGACCGGCTTGGGTGCCTCTTGGGCCGTCTTGGACACAGTGGAAGCCCAAAAGGCGAACACGCCAAAAATATAAGTTCTCCCACGGGAAATCGACGATTTTTGCTTATTGGAGCTCTCCCGGGGTGCCTCTTGGGGCGTGTTCGGGACCTTCGGGGGCCTTCTTGGCGTCATGGGAGTCGACTTGAAAGGCATCCAGAGCCATCGGAGCGCGCTTTCGAGCGTTCCGAAGTCATCTTCGGGCGATCTTGGACGGCCCCTGGCGCTCCGGCAGGGCTCCCGGCGCGTCGGGCCCCACATTTGTGGTCGTGGCTCCGGCCCCTGGCCCCCGGCCCCGGTCCCCCGCTACATGTATACTTTCCTAACTGCCATCCATGCTTGGACAGGACCGCCCTGGGCCCTGGTATGGTGTGCTGCCACCCTGACATAGGCGAGGCAGGCCTACGCGCCATCGTAGGGCCCATGATGGCCCTGGCCGGGCATGGTGGTGCATGCGGTTGGCGTCGCAAAGATAGCGTGCAACACCGAACTCCGAAACGCACGCTCTCTCTCAAACCAGGCAACAAGGCTTCCTGCGTGCATGCCGTCCCTGTGAGGCGATCCCAGAGCGAGGGATTCTTTTCGTGCACGCGGCCCCCCTGCCGGGGCTTCCCCCGTGCACGCTATCCCGTAGGTGGGGGATAGCGTGTGAAGAGCGGGCAGGGCGCTCGAGTCGAGCCTACTCCTGGACAGCTCTCCCCTCCAGGCCCGACGTGGCCCCCCCAGGCCGCCCCGACGACGGGGTCCTTTCTCCGCAAGTGCTTGCCACGCTCAGTGGCTCGGGCGGCGATGGCGGTGACACGCACCAGCGGGCCTCATTTGGCGGAGACGACGGTGTCAGAAACCCGGGCGCTCAAGGCGAGTCTGCACCTGGACAGCCCTCCTGTCCCGAGGCGGCCCCCCCAGGCTGCCTCGAAGACGCGGAGGTCTTTTCTCCACGAAATTCTGCCACGCTTAGTGGTTCGGGCGGCGATGGCAGTAACGGAAACCAGCGGGCTCCACCTGGCGAGGACGACAGTGTCAGAAATCAGAGCGTTCACGTCGAGTCGGAGCGCGACCGTGACCTCTACGCTGCCTGGGCCCAGAGCGCGCTGCTGGACTGCACGCAGACGTGGCCGCTGCGACCACGCTGGCGCACACGGCTCTTCTTGAGCAAGAGGGCCAAGCTCGAACGATCCGCTTGGCTGACCCGATCCGATGTCCACTGCAGCGCCTGCGGGGGCCAGATCTACGGTGCTGTTTGCGGGCCACCAGGTGGGCCCCTCCACTTCGGCTGTTGGGACGCGCGCCTGGCGCGGCGGGCCCCCTGCTTCGCAGCCCCTGCCGCAGCCCCAGGCACCATGTGAGGTGGCTAGCCCTACGCCTCACAAGTGGCGCAGCTGGCTCCCGCTCTCGGCGGCGTACCTGGCTTCTCCACTCCTCTCGCCTGGTCACGCGATGTCCGCTGGGGCGGTGCGTGACCCCTTGTCACCCATCCGCTCCATCCGCTCGCTCGCCGCCGCAGCCAGCTAGCCTGCCGCGCACTGTCCGTCGCGGCGGTGCGTGGCTCCCCCTTCCTTCTGCGCTGGCCTGGCGCTGCCTCGTCGTGTAGCTCCTCACTGCGCTTCGCTGCCTCCTCTCCCCGCCCCACCCCGCCGCCACTTCGCCCCCGCGCTGGCGGACCTCCACGTGCTGTCCGTCGGGGCGGTGCGTGGTACCTCGTCCTGGTCGCGCGCTGTCCGTCGGAGCATTGCGCGACCCTGTTTCTCCTAACCCGCTGCACCGATCAAGTGCCTTCCCAGCGTGGCTCTCCTGCCGCGCCTCGCCGCCGCCTCGCCCTCCACCCCGCCGTCTGCGTCCCACCGCAGTGCGGTTGCCGGCGCCCCCCTGCGCCCGCCTGTGCCCGCCCCCCTCCGCGCCTTCCATTATCGAGTCCGCCTCCACGCCCCTGTGGCGCGGACCGCCCTGGGGCCTGGCAGGGACCGCCTGGGTGTTCTAATTAAAGGCCGGCCGAGATTCTGCTTCAATGTACGAGAGATCGCGGCCTCGGGGGCACGAAACCACGTGTTTTTACATGGCCTCGGGTGAGGTTTATACCTTCGGGTCAGTGAAACCTATGTGTTTTACATTCCTCGGAGAAGGTTTATACCTGGGCGGCGGATAAGGGCGAGCGACCCGCGCGAGCAAAAAGGTTCCAGGTTAAGGGCCCTGTCCTTCTTAGAAGCGCAGCACGGGCGTCGGCCTCAGTTCCATCTGCGGGCTCGACTAACGCTCGCCCCTCGCCACCGATAGCGTTCGAGGTCGAAAGCGCGACCTGACGGGGTCGCGCGTCAGTTTGTGGCCCCACGCCGCCTCGCGCCTGCCTCGGCTCTGGCCGATGGCTGGCGCGCTGCTGGCGCCCCCCCGGCGCCCGCCAGTATCCTCTCCCGCTCCGCGCCCTCTGCTTCCCGGACTGGCCCCACCCACGCCCTGTGGTGCAGTCCGCCTTCGGGCCTGGCACCTTTGGTCGCCGCAGTGGCCCTCGCCGCTACAGGGACGGCCGTCTCTGTCCTGGTGGCCCGTGCCCCGGTCGCCTGCTGCTCCGCCGCCGCCCCGCCCCCTGAGGCGCTCGCCGCCGCGCCCCTGGCCCTGCTGCTGCCCCTCGCGCCGCCCCCGACACCCTGCCGAGCCGCCGGCTTGCGCCGCTGCTGCCGCCCCGGCCCGCTCATGGTGGAACTCTTCCGCCTCTGAGCGCCTCCTCCACCCCTTCCGCCCGCGGCCCCTCTGTCCTCCTTTCGAGGATCCCCAGAACGTGCGTTAGCCCCAACGCGCGTTTGTCCGTCGAGGAGCTTCGATACGACGCAGGCGATGTAATGATCTACTGGTTGGGCTGAGAGGGGTAAAACACACATTGGGCTACCGCTCTTGCACTCCGGACCATTCGCTCAGTAGTGCCCTTGCATCGCCGCCGACGACCAGAAAGCAAAAAGCGGGCCGGCGGCGCCGCGTCGCACGCCGTCGCTGCGACGCCAACCGTAGGTGGCCTAGGTGCCTCTGCGGAGCAGACATGCAGAGGAGCAGGGGCGGGAAAAGAGAAGTTGCCAGCTCTTGCACAAATACTTTGTGGAGCTAGGATGGGGTAGGAGGGTAAGAACATCGTTGCTGTCATCCGTAGCCTGTTGGCTCGGAGTGGCAGGTGTGAGGGAGCGCAATCGCCCAGAGCTCTTCCCAGAGGAGCGCCACGTAAAAAACTAACTCGGTGCACAGCAGCCTCATATTGTGGCAGGGGCGGGAGAAATTGGCTGAGGACGTGTTCCAAATCAGCCGGCTAATAGGTGCCAGCGCCCGTTAGCGGCTCCATGAATCGGTTGCCACCTGTAGCACGGTGGACGTGAGAGGAGGTGGCAGGGGAGGAACAGCAGAATGAGGGGCAACAGGAGGATGGGGGACAAAAAAAATGAGCAGGCGGAGGGGGAGACTGAGAAGGAGGAGGACGAGTAGGAGTATGACAAGGAGGAGAACGACGACGACGACGACGACGACGACGACGACGACGACGACGACGACGACGACGACGACGACGACCGACGACAACGCTGGGCAGGAGAAGGAACAGCTTTAACAGCCCGCCCAGAGAGGAGCAGCATCAACAGGAGCTTTCCCAGGAGGACAAGGCGCAGGAGGACAAGGAGGAGGAGGAAGGGAGGACGAAGAACAACAGCAGCATCAACAGCAGCAGAAGCAGGAGGAGCAGGAGGGGGGGAACCTCGAGGGAGACGGGCTGGGAAAATTGGCAAGGAGAGGGAAAGGGGCAACCTCCCTCCCCGCTTCCCCTTACCCCCAACCCTAATCACTCAAATTTGAATCCCGGACTCCTCCCCATCACCATCCTGTTCGGTTTTTCAAGCTGCGCCCTACCACGAAGACTGCCACGAGCTGCGTCCTACACACACACACACACACACACACACATACACACACACACAAAGTCCGACACACACGAACTCACACACACACACACACAAAGCTAAAAAACTCACACCTCTTCCTCCTGCCCCATCCCCCTCAAGGAAGCAGTCTGTCGTCCCAAATATCTGTTATCACGCTGGGCCCGAAGGGTTGGACCCTTGAGGCCGCAATCTAGGAACAAATGAACTCCCCCTCGCGTTTTTTGCTCCATCCTCCCTCCCCCGTCCGCTTCCTCCTGGCGGGGGGAGGAGGAGGAGGAGGAGGAGGAGGAGGAGGAGGAGGAGGAGGAGGAGGAGAAGAACGAGGAGAAGGAGGAGGGCCGTCCTCAAAGGCCTTGAGCTCCTCCAGCACCCACTTCAGTGAGGCCTCGACGCTCTCCACGCGGGCAACGAGCACGCGCTCCGACTCGCTCCTCGGGTCCCCGTCCTCCGCCTCCTCCTCCTCATCCTCCTCCTCCTCCTCCTCCTCCTCCTCCTCCTCCTCCTCCTCCTCCTCCTCCTCCTCCTCCTCCTCCTCCTCCTCCTCCTCCTCATCGCCCTCGCCCCCTAACCCCTCTCGTCCTCCTCTTCCGTACTCACCCTCGTCCCTGATTCAATCCTTCGCTCGCATGTTATTCGGACTCTTCATTCTCGTGGTTCGCTTTTGTGGCCGGGCCGACCATGCTCTCAAGATCAGGCGGATGCACTAAATGAGGCAGAGTCTCACCGTCTTGCACAGCAGCTCCGTTCTGGTCAAGGCAGATGGCGGGTGGAGATTTGCGTCAAGGCATGATGCAGTTCTCTCTCAGGAGCTGGCAGACTTGCTTCGTTCGTTTTCTGAAGATCAGGCCAGGGAAATCATGTGTGAGTCGGATTACTGTATCGAGACTTCCTCGGTGTCGCGCTTCCTCGACATCTTTAAGACTCGCGTTCCAGCTGTTCCCTCTACTATGTTGGATCCCCCTTTTTACCCCATAGTGTTGGTGATTACAGTGGAGTCGCCGCGGAAGCTATTCCTAGTCGTATCCACCAGCCAACTGTTTTTGCCCTACACTTCTTTAGTGGTCAGAGGAGGCATGCAATGGCAGCTAGAGAACCAGATCGTGCGTCCGAGTGTGGAGGTGCTTATGCTGAGCAGTGACATCGCCGTTGATCCGATTAGGGGTGACCTCACGAGGGAAGAGACTATCTTGGAATGGGCCGAACACATCCGCGCACGTCGAGTCATCAGCACGGGAGGGGGACCCCCCTGCGAGACTTGGTCAGCTGCCAGATGGCAGGAGGGGGGTCCCCCTTCTCTGAGGTCTGCTGACTATGTTTGGGGAGTCCCGTGGAGTACACCTCGACAGTCTGAACAGCCGAGGGTAGGCAGCATGCTCTCACACAGTGTGGTTCGTCTCATGGCGGAGCACCTCCGAGCGGGGACGGGGGCCTGGCTCGAACACCCTGCCCCTGCTTTGTGGGCCCCTGGGGCCCCGACGTCCTTGCGGTGGCCCCCTCTGGTGGCTGTCGCCTCGGCCCCATGTGCGGCCACTTGCGTGTTCGATCAATGCGAGCATCAGGCCCCCGATTCCCACCCCGCTGGATTTGGGAGGGCCCCCACATGTGTAGTCATCATCCGTATGCCTACGTTGTACCATGAGCTGCATATTACTCCTGGCCAGGGTAAGTGCTCCCACGGTCCTGGTGCCCACCGTCGTCTCCCAGGAAAGATGGCCAGGGCCGTTTTTTCACTGCCTCCAAGAAGATACATCCCCCAGGTATGTGCCTGGCGATTGCGAAGGGTATCAGTGCCAGTGTTTTGCAGGTTTGTGCAGAGTCCGCCAGCCAGGCTGACAAGAATCTTTTGGAAGATGCACATATTGTTGAGGGCAAGATTCGTGACTTTTATGTCTCCTGGGAGGTTCCCTCCTCCTCTGCCCCCCCCGACCCCAGCCTCCAGCCCGACTTTGCGAGGGCCACGGGCAAACGCCGTAGGCGACGACGAGTCGGAGTCTGAGGAAGAAGAGGCGGAGGAGAAGGATCCCCAGGCTGAAGGCTCTCCCGCGAGCCCCCATTTGGGGGATTTCGTTGCAGATTTTCTTGAATGTGCTGTGGAGGATCCTGCCGCATCGGCGTTCGGCTCCGCTCCTGCCCCTGTGTCACCCCCCCTCCCTCCGCCCCCCTTTCGCTCGCCAGGCCCTTTCTCCGATCCGGTGCAGGTGGCTTGGCGGGAGGCGCCTCTTCTCTGATTGAGAATTCCAGGGGTCTGAAGACATTCCACTTCGTGTCCGACTTTCAGCGCTGCGGGTCTGCCGAGGGCCGCGTGCGCGCCGGCCTGGCTTCTCTGTAGATCCGCAGTGCCCCTGGCGGCCAGTTGCCGGTTGCCGGTGCGTCCGAAGCTGTTCTGCTGGGGGCCGTGCGCGCTGGCCCGGTTTGTTTCCTGCGCTGTGCCCTTTTGGCAACAAGTTGCCCGTTCGTCCGAGGCCGGTCTGCAGGGGGGCACGCGCGCGGCTACCGGGGCATTTTGCTCTGCAGCAGCGCAGCCGCGCAGCGCTGACAACTATAGCATTAGTTGTGTGTTCTTGAGTATTGTCTCTCTCTCTCTCTCTCTTATCTGTCTGCTGTTGCATTATGTATGGCAGGTATAAGAGTGCCAGTAGTGTTGAGGACGGCGGACTACCATACCCATCGTTCGACGACGACGACGAGCCAATCCTTCATACCCTCCCTGGTGGTGTTGCTGCCCATATTCATCCCCTCCTCCCCCTGCCAACCCAACTAGAACCACGCGCGCGCTTCGCGCGCGCTTAGATTCTAGCGCAGTCCAAGCCAACCTCACAGGATCGGATGAGGATGGGCATCGCCCCGCAAGGTTCACCATATGGGAGCGTACTTCCTGATGAACGCTTTAGGAGTCGCTGAATAAGGCTCCAAGAAGTCGCGCAAAGCAGCAACGAGGAGGATCCAGGGCATCCTAAGGGGGTATGCCCGAGAGTCCCTAGAAGTCTGGCGAAAACATGCTCGGAGTCTCTTCGGACGCCTTTGGGGGACGCTTTTGAAGGGCTATTGAGGGTCTCTGGGGGGTGAGTCCTCTCCGGTTTGTGTTGGGGTCTCCCGGTGACCTCTTGGGACTTTTTTTCAAGTAGACTGGGCGACGAATCACTGGAGAATTCCGCGATGCTCGTGCAGAACGCAACGCTGATGGGCCCAAGGTAGAGGCGGTGGTTCCAACCACACAAGCCCGCTCCTGACCGCTACTGCTGCGATGCAGAGCACACCACGCACATGGCCCGGTTCAGAAAATGTGAAAACGTCAGCCATCTGCAATTCAAACACTGGCTCATGAGCAAGGTTATGGCACCTCTGAAGTTGCCAAAAAAAACAGCCAAGACGCTAGCCGAAGGGAGCTTGTACTCATGCGCGAGGGCCTCCCGCGCGACCTCCAAAGCGTGTGCTCATCCAAACGCTTGTGCTTCGCCCTCCACCATCTCCTCCACCTCCTTCTCTAGTAATTTGATCCCGATCCAATCCGACAACACTTGCACGCCCCCCTCCCACAGTAATTTTGCAAGCTGAGGGGGACAATGGCCATGGCTTCGAAGCCTGCGCTGAAGTAAAGTGCGATGCTGGACTTGGATTGGAACCACCCAGATTGGGCGGCTATCGGCCAGCTATGGCATGCCATGCTATGTTATAGTATGATATATATATATATAGAGATAACGGGGATATATATATATATATATATATATATATATATATATACACACACATGTATGCAGATAACGATTGCAGCATTATGTTGTTCCGGGTTGAAACTGGGTTTGCTGCATTTCACGAGGAGAAGCAGTCATCCCAGTCCTCTGACAAGCTCTCGTAATCTTGCTCATTCCATCCCGCTGAGAGGAAACTCTTGTGTATGGTAAAGAATGCCAGGAATGAAACTATGGGCAGCGTGAACCAACTCTTCATGCACCCATAATCGAACTGGACATCCATATGATCAAACATGCCCTCGAAGTACATCGTGACAGCCATTATGAACTGCCAGCAAGAGGTAAACACGAGAACCGGAAGAGCAACAAAGATAAGCCTCCCACCGTTGCTCCACCATCTGCGAACCTGTTTTGTGGCGAGATCGTTATTTTCCTGCGTAACGAACATCATTAAATATATGTAAAGGCAGACGATGGTGACTGTCGCCAGGAATAGCAACTCAAGCGATCCAAAAAGGGCGCCATATATGTCGGCAGCCTTGTCGATGTGGGAGAAGTTCTCGAAAATGCAACCCCCAACCATCGACAGTACCAAGCCTGTCAGCAGAGCATAAACCTGCAACATCTTCTCGAGATCATCATATGACGGAGGCCAGCTGAAAGCGAGCCCCACGACTGGAATTTGCTTACAACAGTTAACACAAAAACCAGAGAAGCTCATACCGCCGGGAAATCAGGGGCGGAGGTCTCTCGCTGGTGCCCCTAAGCAAGAGCTGCCTCCACGAGGAAGCGGGTCCGGGCAGGGCACCCTTGAGCCCAAATGGCTTGAGCCACAACTGCTTGCTGACGGATGACCTCTTGGGACTTTTGGGATGCGCTTCGGGGGCCTTCCCGGGGGCCTCCCCGGGGCTTTTGGCGTCTAGGCTCGAAATGTCGGTTTGGATCCCCGCTGTTGCCCCTGTCTTGGGCCGTCTTGAGGGCCTCTTGGGCCGTCTTGAGGGCCTCTTGGGGCGGTGTCCACCTGCGTCTCCCCCACCCAGCATAGCGTTCCATGACCTCATAAGGAGCTCCACCTAAGGCCCCAGTGGCGGTGTCCATATGCGTCTCCCCCACCCAGCACAGCGTTTCGTAGCCCCATATGGAGCTCCGCCTAAGGCCCCAGTGGCGGTGTCAACATCTGTTTTCCCCCACCCACCACAGCGCTTCGTGACACCGCAGAAGCTCCACCTAGGGCCCCTGTGGCGGTGCCCACATGCGTCTCCCCCACCCAGCACAGCGTTTCGTAACCCCGTAAGGAGGTCCACCTCAGGCCCCAGTGGCGGTGTCCACATGCTTCTCCCCCGCCCAGCCCAGCGCTTCGTGAGCCCGCAGGGAACTCCACCTAAGACCCCCCCCAGTGACTGTCCACGTGTGTCTCCCCCACCCAGTACTGCGTTTCGTGGGCCCATCGGGAGCTCCACCTAAGGTTGCGGTGTCCACATGCTTCTCCCCTGCCCAGCATAATGTTTCGTGGCCCCATAGGGAGCCCCACCAAGGGCCCCAGTGATAGTGTCCACATGCGTCTCCCCCCATCCAGCGCAGCGCTTCGCGGCCCCATAGGGAGCTCTGGCCGTGTCCACATGCGTCTCCCCCACCCAGTACAGCGCTTCGTGGCCCCATAAGGAGCTCCACCGAAGGCCCCAGTGGCGGTGTCCACATGCGTCTCCCCCACCCAGCACAATGTTTCGTGGCCCCAAATGGAGCTCCACCTAGGGCCCCAGTGGCGGTGTCCACATGCGTCTCCCCCCACCCACCACAGCGCTTCGTGACCCCGCAGGGAGCTTCACCTAGGGCCCCAGTCGCGGTGTCCACATGCATATCCCCCACCCAGCACGGCGATTCGCAACCCCGTAGGGAGGTCCACCTCAGGCCCCAGCGGCGGCGTCCACACGCTTCTCCCCCACCCAGCAAAGCGTGCTCCAGTGGCTGCACTCACACGCGTCTCCCCCGCCCAATACAGCGCTTCACGGGCCCACAGGGAGCCCCACCGAGCGCCCCAACGCACCCGCCCACATGCGCCTCCCCCACCCAATACGTGCGCTTCGTGGCCCCATAGGGAGCTCCACTGGAGGCCTCTATGGCACCGGCCCATGGGGAGCTCTATCAAAGACGATACCCACAACAGCGTTGTTCACAACTGCGTATGGTTGGGTCCTTCGCCAGGTGAATTGTTTCAAGTTGGTTCTGGAGGCCCCCAAGCAAGAGCACCCAAGATCACCCCAAGAGGCCTTCTAGGGTCGCACAAGAGCTCTGGGGAAGCCCTCGAGAGGTCAGCATCATTGAAATACCAGACATGAAGGAGAAACGAGGGGAAAGGGAAAGGGACGTAGCGGGGAGGAGGGAGGGGGAGAGGAAGGAGAAATTATGGTTGTTGTGTTATGATTGCTATGCTCGCATATCTGCCACCGATGCACTTCCAAAGCTTGCGCATGCCCCCTGACTCACCCCCCCCAAGAGCAGCCCGGAACGCCTCTCCGGGGCATCTTGGAGCTTTCCTGGGGGCCTCTTGGGAGCTCTTGAGGGCCTCGAGGCCCTCTTCGGCGCTGGGTACCTCTAGAGCGGGCCGTCTTGGGCCTTCTTGGGGCCCTCGTGGCAGTCTTCGTGCTCTCTTGCGGGTTTCTTGAGCTGTGTTGGGGCGGTTTGGGCGGCGTTAGGGGTCATGGTGCACGCTGAGGTAGCCCGCCGCGTGCAGATACTGAAAATAAACGTCTTTCAATGGAACGATTTCAACCTCCTGGGACCCTTTTGGTGCCTTCTTGGAGCTTCTTGGGACGTTTTTGGGGGACTCGTGGGCCTTCTGGAAGGGATCGATTCTGCATGGTCCGGGAGCCCGTGGGGGCTTCCTGGAGGCGTCTCGGGGACGGCCGGGAGCCTCCCGAAGCCTCGTGAGGGCCTTCGGGGGCCCCGGTCCCAACATGCGCCGCCGCTGTGGTCCCTGGGCGCAGCCAGGGATTCGCCGCTCGTGTACTGTTGGTCTCTCCACCTCGTTGCGCTCGACTCGTGCCGATTCGAATCATGCAAGCCAGCTGGTTTAATGTTTTGCCGTATTGATGTCAATGATCTACGGGACCTCCTGCCGCCAGTGCAGTGGGCTCGGTGAAACGTAATCCCGCACCATCAAGCCTCAGTTTCAGCTGGGAGGCTGGGCTCGCGTTCGTGCTGAAGCGTGGTCCGCGCGCTTTCGTCGGACACGCTGCTTCAATCGCGCACTCCCGTGCCCTTCAATGGACTCTCGTTTCAGGAATTTGGGGAAGGATTAAAAGCGCCTCTCATGTTCTAGATACCTGCACCTCTGGGTATGACGTTTTGAGGTATCCGCTGGATCGCTTCGCCGCCGTAACAAGAACGCAAGCGTGTCTGTTCCACTGCTTGTGTTGATGCTATGAGTGTGTGCGAGAGACAGGGGGAGCGAGAGAAAAAGAGATTATGCAATCATCGAAGCCGACATGCAATCATCGTTCAATCGATATGCTTACACACATACACACATAAATGCATGCATGCATGCATACATACATGTATACATACATATATCCATACATGCACACACATACAGACAGACAGACAGCCAGACAGACAGGCAGACAGATACACATGCCTGAATGCATGCATGTGTGTACGCATGTATACATACACACATCCTTGCACACACACACACATACATACATACATTAACACATGCATAAATACATATATAAACACATATATATCTATACACACATGTATATATATATATATATATACACCTACCTACCTACCTACCTACCTACATACATACTTACTTACATACATACATACATATATATATGTATATATACACACATACATACAGTACATACATACATACGTACAGGCAGACATACATGCCTATATATATACATACATACATACATACATACACATACACATACACATACACGTACCCATACACATACATACATACCCACATACATACATGCATACAGACACGCATGCATTACATTACATTACAGATCAATACATTGCATTACATTATATTACACTACATGGCATTGTATTACATATCATGGTATGCATGCATACATACGTACATGCGTGCATGTATTAATACATACATACATACATACATATACACACACATACATACATACATACATACATACATACATACATACATACATTACATTACATTACATTACATTACATTACATTACATTACATTACATTACATTACATTACATTACATTACAAATACCTTACCTTACCTTACATTACATTACATTACATTACATTACATTACATTACATTACATACATACATACATACATACGTACGCACACATACATACATACATACATACATACATGCATGCATGCATGCATGCATGCATGCATGCATGCATACATACCACATTCATACATACATACACTTGTATACCTACATACGCGCATCAGCAGCGAACCAGGAAGAGGCGAGGTCAGTGGAAACTGTCCTGACCCTGGCGGCTCTGGATATCAAGAATTACTGGTAGCCGAAATTGAAGGGGCGTCTTACAGTAGGCCTCGAAAGTGGTCTCATCAGATCTATATTGCAGAGTGGGAGCCTCATACTTTCTCTAAAGAGCTTCGAGATGGACGTGCCCAAGATGGCCTCGCTGGGCCAGTTTTCAAATCCGGATCGAGTTCTGAACTGAGACGGGGCGTGCGAGGCCGAGGAGGAGGAGGAAGAGGAGGACCCCATCTGGAAGGGCAAGGCCCCCTGTTCCCTCGGGCGCTGGGGCCTCCCGCCTCCGCCCTGGGGCACGGGTCCTCCTGCGCGCCCTGGACGGGGAGCTGCGAGGCGCCTGCGCCAGGAGGGCCACGGGCGGAGGTGCCGGCGCGGAGGCGGGGAGAGGATGGAAGGCAACATAGAGAGAGAGAGAGAGAAACAAACAAAAAAAAAAATGAGGAGGGAAGCCATCAGGGAGGGAAGGCGAGGGGGAGGGAAAGCAAGAGGGAGAGGAGGAGGCGGAGATGCTCGTGTCCTTAGACTCGAGCGAAGGCTGTTTTGTTATTGTTTTGTAAAATTCAGTTGTTCAGACCGCAGGTTATGTGCGGCGGGAAAGGGTACTTTGATTTGCCCACTTTGGCTCTGCAGCCGTGAGGCTCGACCCACGGTGTCGTGACTGTGGGCCGTGTCCTGCCGAAACCTCGCTCGCGCAAGGGAGGGGGGGGCCGCGAGGCGATGGGGCTCTGGGGGCTTGTGGCGCACGCTGCCATGATACTCCTCGGCGGGGTGCAGACGAGCTGGTCTACATTGCGCGAAACATTGCTGCAGCGCGCACATAGCCGAAGAAGATCCAGTCAATTCCTTGCTGTCTTGAGGCTAGGGGCTCTTGCGCGACGCAAGAAGCGGCCGCGGCAAGCCATGCCCGACTCGGCCAAGTGCCAGAGTCGAGTCTGCGAAATTAGTAAATAGCAGACCAGAAATGGCGCGCACCCACGCATGCAGCGCAACTACGCGACCCAGGAACCCCACATACTTTTATTATGGCTGGGGTGATGATAGCTACTACAACTGCTACCATTGCGACTACGACTACGACTACGACTACGACTACGACTACGACTACGACTACTACTACTACTACTACTACTACTACTACTACTACTACTACTACTACTACTACTACTACTACTACTACTACTACTACTACTACTACGACTACTACTACTACTACTACTACTACTACTACTACTACTACTACTACTACTACTACTACTACTACTACTACTACTACTACTACTACTACTACTACTACTACTACTACTACTACTACTACTACTACTACTACTACTACTACTACTACTACTACTACTACTACTACTACTACTACTACTACTACTACTACTACTACTACTACTACTTCTACGACCATTACTACTACGACTACTACTACTACTACTACTACTACTACTACTACTACTACTACTACTACTACTACTACTACTACTACTACTACTAGTATTACAGGGTGAGGAGGGGGAGGGAGGGAGGGAAGGAGGGAGGGGAGGAGGGGAAGGTGAAGTAAAAGTAAAAGCATTGACGGCATCGAGGCCACGCCAGGTGCACGGGCGTGCCACCGCGGACGAGAAGGCTGAGCGGAAGCACTGGCTGTGGTGCGACGAGCACACGAACAAGGGCGAGGCCGACGACGGCAAGTTCGTGTTTCGAGGACTTGCGCGCTGGTTTCTGTCACCGCGTGGATCCTTGAACCTTGAACGATCGTGTCTGTCTGACTGTTGCCCGCAACGGGCCGCCATTGGCCTTCAACCTTGCGCTCCCGCGCTGGCGCCTGCGCCTCGTCGACACAACGCGAACCTGCCGCTCAGGTGCAAATAGAACGATTCCGTTTTGCGACGCATTTTCTCTTGCAGGCCTTGCACACGTCTCCTGGCCCCCTCCGACTTTGCCGACGCCGTCGGCGAAGGCTTCGTGGTGCCGGTGCCACCATCCGCGGCCGTGGAGGCCCGCGGCGCTCGACTCGAGCGTGCAGTTCCCTTCCACCCCTCCCTTCCTCCGTTTTCCTCCTCCCCCTCCTCCACTTCCTCCTCTTCCTCTTTCTCCTCCTCCACGCCTGCTGGGGCAGGCCGCGCTCAGGGACCACCCCGTGTGCACCCCCTGTGGTGGAGAAAAAACGCCACGCCTGCCGTGCCCTGGACGACCGTCTCGGATAGCGGCCACCCCGTGCGCACCCCCTGTGGTGTCGAGAAGACGCCACGCTTGCTGTGCCCTGGACGACCGTCACGCATAGCGGGCGCCCTCACGGACCAACCTGTGCGCACCCCAAGTGGCGTCGAGAATCTGCCACGCCTGCTAGGGCAAGGACGACCGTCACGGATAGCGGCCGCGCTCAAAAACCACCCCGTGCGCACACCCTGTGGTTTCGAGAAAACGCCGCGCCTGCCGTGCCCTGGACGACCGTCTCGGATAGCGGCCGCGCTCACGGACCGCCCCGTGCGCACCTCGTGTGGTGTCGAGAAGACGCCACGCCTGCTGTGCCCTGGACGACCGTCACGCATGGCGGGCGCGTTCAGGGACCACCGCCTGCGCACCCCCCCGCGGTGTCGAGAAAACGCCACGCCTGCTGTGCCCTGGACGACCGTCACGGATAGCTGCCTCGCTCAGGGACCACCGCCTGCGCACCCCAGATGGTGTCGAGAAAACGCCACGCCTGCTGTGCCCTGGACGACCGTCACGCATAGGGACCACCCCGTGCGCACCACCTGTGGTGTCGAGAAAACGCAACGCCTGCTATGCCCTGGACGATCGTCACGCATAGCGGGCTCCCTCAGGGACCACCCCCTGCGCACCCCCTATGGTGTCGACAAAACCCACGCCTGCTGTGCCCTGGACGACCGTCGTGCTGTGCTGTGATGTGTGTGCTGATCTGTGTTGTGCTGCGCTGAGGTGCTATGCTGTGTTGTGCAGTACTGTGCTGAGCTGTGCTGAGCTGAGCTGAGCTGTACTGTGCTCGTGGGCTTCATGGCCGGATCAATGACCTTCATAGGTCATGCCTGACACTTGCGCGCGCTCGCGCTGGGCCGTCGCACATGCGAGCCCGTCGGTTCCTACACCCGCAGTTGCGAGACGACGCAGACCATGCACCAGACTCAGGGCATACGGGCACGCGCATGCGCCCCGCGGAGGCTAACAAACATGTCTGCGACGGTATGGGTAGACTTGTCCACGGCCTCCGCGCCCGCGAGTTCTGGGCGTTGGATGGGGCGCGTTTGTCTGACGTGATTGCCCTGGTCCAGGGCGCTGTCTCCCTCGTCGGTTTCCGCGCAAATGACGTCGCATTCGGCGCGAGCGCGCGATGAGCTCGCACACGCCAACCGCGCGCTCGATGCATTTCACGCGACGATCGATCGCGTTTTTTGTTTTTTTCACCAATCATGTTTATATCGTCTACGTGTTTGGCTGCCAGTGGCGTCTCCGATGTTTCGAGCTCGTCGTTGCAGGACGTCGCTCGCTCGACGTCCGACGCCGCGCGCGACGTTGCGCGCCTTCAAGGAGAAGGAACGCGGAGCGCCCGTCGCCCCGGCGCCCTGCTGTCATCGCGCTTATCGGATCCAGGCAAGGCTCGAAGTGACGACGCAGGGCCTGGCGGCAGAGCAATGGACACTGCGCGCCCCCGCTCCCCAGTAGATTCGGCACGCTCGCGATGCATGAGGCCCTGTTACAAAGGCCCTGTCGATATCCATAAACGCGATAATCCAATCACGATGGCAAGCTCCATCTCTGGGCAGCAGACGCCACCTCGCTCCTCGCGCCGCCCCTGACGAAGCTTCGACGCCGAAGGCCCCCCGATCCATGAACCCTCGAAACAAAAAAAAACTGAGGCAAATCGCCCTGACCATCTCCGCGAACTTATTGCGTTAGCGCATCAGAAGGTCCCGACGTTTGAGGCGTCAGTGGAAGTAACCACGTTGCAGCACTCGCTGTCGGACCGAATCTTTCATTCCGTAGACTGCGCCTCGCCCACCTGCATTGAATGAGACTGCGTCTCAGCAGCAATTAGCGCGTCATCTCCTTTCACAACTGCCACGTGCTTGGAGGCAGCAATGACATACATTCGCGGATTGGCGACGCCGCCGTCGCACGGTTCGTTCCCCCGCTGCTCGGCAAGCACAACCTCGGCCACGTCAGCCGCGAAGCAAAGTTCGATTAGCTGGCCATTGTTGGAACTGTCGATCGCGGCAATGCGGCATCGTCATGACGCTGCATGATAAAGACGAAATATACGCCCGCATCGCGGCAACGCGCGCCCCCGCGGGGTCGGGCGCCAGGGCCGCCCATGGCGTCGGCGGCCATGACTGAGCGGTCTGAGATCGCGGTCGTCGGAATGGCGCGCGATGCCCCCATGGGCGCAGCATCGAGAAGCCCATGTTCTGAAGGCAATTCCGCGCACCAGGCTTCGAGGACACATGCCTCTAGATCGGCCCCTGATTCTTCTTGAATCGCGGGTGGGCGCCCCGCGGGCAGAAGAGGCTCTTCGGCAGGCGTTCCCGCCAGTCGAGCGCCTCCGCGAAGGGCGAGGGCAAGCACAGTGCGAAGCGCTGCGTTGCCGGGGCCAAGTTCTCGAACCATCAACACTTCGATGCACAAGGCGTGGCCTAAGTCTGGGTGCTGAACGGCTAGTTGACACTAGCCGACCCGTGCGATAGTTTGGCCCCGTTCGGGGATATTAAGTGAGACTGGTTACGGGCCATTCCAAGCTCCCCAGTCGTCTCTCGTTGTGGTCTGTCGGTGGCATGGTCTACCAGATCGCCGCCGCGGTTGGGCACTGGTCCTGGCGGCGGCGTCTTAGTGCGCAGTGCTGCATTAATGTTGGCAACTGCGGTAGCTGGAGTAATGGCTTCTAGGATGATCTCGCGTATCCGTTGTTCCCGTGGGCGATCAGACGTCTCCGTCTCATGGTCGCAATAAAATGCCCGCAGTTAAGGTAGACATACCGGTCGTCGGCCATGCGGAGCTCGGCACGGAGACACGTCGACGTAGAACGCAGCGGCGCTCGTCACAAACATAACTTCATGCAACTGACGGGATAAGTTTAGTGGTATGTGGCGTCGTTTCAAGTCTTCCACCCTCGTGTGCATGGTATGTCTGAGGATCCCGTTTCCTCACTCTATGGTCGTAGCATGTTGGCCCCGTGCTCGAATCCGTAGCTCGGTGCCTTCTGTTTTAGGATGTCCTTGGCTGCGCCGTTGTCAAGAGCACCCTGTCGATCCGAATGCAAGAGTTGGGCTGGGCCATGCTGTTACCGCGTGTAGCGGCACGGGTCAAGCACCCAACTCATGGTTTTGATGGAAATTCCCTGGCCAGCGAGCGAACCTGATGCAACGGTCTTTTATTTGAAAGCAATGTGCGCTGTATACAAGAGAAAAACCGAATTTGCATTCTTCGTCGAAGCTTCCAGGTAGGGCGCCCGATGGCGCCACGGCATTACTTGGCTTGTCCCATGCGCGAAATTCTCGACAGGAGCCGCGCACACCTCTGACGACGTTGAGCCTGTCAATGGCAAGGCCAAGAATCAGCCTCATCTTGGGCTCCTTAGCATGATACCAAAGCAAATGTTGTTTTCGGAGCTCCTTCTGGACAGTGGCCAGTTCAAGACTTCGGAAGATCAACAGGCTTACCCGAGGCAGCTTTGGTATACACGTTTCCGTCGCAGCAGCAGACGCAAGTGCTGGCGGTGGCGGTTCCCCGCGTTCTATGCGTCCGCGTCGCCCACTGACTCGCACATGATCGTCGGAGCTGCCCACTGCTCCTCCGCCCGCGTGAACCCCGCGTGTCATGTCGTCACTTCCAGCGCCACGGGTAACGTCGGCGCCAGGTTGCGGTCGAAAACTCAAATGCTCTCTATTCTGAAGAGCAGACCGCTTGCCGGATGGACTTGCCGGCACCGGCGGTGCCTCGGGCGGTGCCGGTGGGTCTGGCGTTCCTGCCCGTGGTTGGGCGGATTGGCAAGCAGTTCGAAAGGCACTGCAAACCTGCATTTACCATGATTTCGCGGGCGTCCTGCCTTGTGCGACTCGTCGTGTTTCTTACAACTTTCGCACTCCCAGTGTATCGGATCAAAATCAAACCGTCGGCATGTTCATGGGCCCCGCGCAAGATTTGGTGAATCCTTGCGGGCGTTGTCCACACACGCTTGCCAGCCAAGACTGGTGAGCGGAGGTCGAACGGTTGAATCGGTCGGCGCACGGGGAATGTCTTCAACATCCCGATCGAATCCAACATTATTTGTGACAGGTGATTCCAATAGCTTCTTCGCAATGCGAACAGCATCGACGAATCGTGATTGCAAAACATGTGTGCGTTGCTGTGCCGCAGCAAATTCCCTGTTGCATACCTGCGCATGTTCATGGCGGCCATTGCAACCAACACCGTAAAAAGAGCATAAAGAGGTCAAAGCGGTTACCCATAATTTTGATAGGTTTCCTCATATAGGTCCCATGCGAATCCTGCTCCCCCGTAGCGCACTGCTCTATCGTGGCTTTGTAGCTGTGCTTACATTCCTGCAGTGTGCGCAAAACGACGCCAGGAGCAGGGAGGGAAGAGGTCCCTCTCCGTGGCCTGCCTCGGCGCCGCTCCCGAGCATCTGCGTCGCAGCACTTCTCGGGTCAGATCAGCCCTGCAAGACATGAAAATTATCCTGGCAAAAGACAAACATATGGAATTGTGAATGCCGCGTTGTGATTACCGCTTTAGGTGGAACTCCCTCAAGGGCCACCAAGCGCGTGAGGGTGTGCCGTAATGGTGGTGGCGGGGAGCGCATGCGAACTGTGCCATTGAGGCCTTCGAAGGAGCTCCCTAATGGACCACGAAACGGCGAACGTCGCCAATGAAGCCGTCGGTGCACGCGGCCACGGCCACTGGAGCCTTCAGTGGAGCTCCGTTTGGGGCCACGAAGCGCTGTGCTGGAAAGGGGGGAAGCATGCGGCCGCCGCCACTAGGGCCTTCGGTGGAGCCTTCTGTGGGGCTACGAAACGTTGTATCGGATGGGGGGACGCATGCGGCCGCGGCCACTGGGGTCTTAAGTGGAGCAGCGTATGGGGCCACGAAACATTGGACTGGGTGGGGGAGACGCGCGTGGGCCCTCCCATTGGGGCCTTCGGTGGAGCTCCCGATGGGGACACGAAACGTATGATGGGCGTGCTGAAATGGGGAAGGGAGACGCATGTGGACCCTCAAGCTGGGGCCTTCGGTGGGGCCACGAAGCGTGAGGGGGTGTACCGAAATTTGGCCTTCGGTGGGACCCCCCATCTGGAGCCACGAAACTCTGGGGCCTTCCGTGGGGCCACGAAACGTGTGAGGGGTGTGCCGAAATGGTGCGGGGAGACGCATGTAGACCCTCCCACTGGGGCCTTCGGTGCACCTACCTATGCGGGTTCGACACGTGTGAGGGGTGTGCCGAAATCGGGTGGGGAGACGCGTAAATGGAGCTGGCGGACACATGTGGACCCTCTCACTGGAGCCTTCGGTGCAGCTCCTTATGGGGCGACGAAACGTGCAACGGGTGTGCCGAAATTGTGCGGGAGACGCATGTGGACCCTCCCACTGGGGCCGTCGGTGGAGCTCCCCATGGGACCACGAAACGTGTGACTGGCGTGCCGCCGGAGTGCTGGCAGGCGCTTGTGGACCCTCCCACTGGGGCCTTCGGTGGAGCTCCCTAGAGGGGCACGAAACGTGTGCCAAAATGGGGTTGGCGGGCGCATGTGGACCCTCCCACTGGTCTTTGCGGTGCCGCTCCCTATGGGGGCACGAGAAGTGTGAGGGATATGCCGAAATGGTGCCGAAATGGTTGCGCGGAGCGCAGACGCAAGGATGGGAGGAGGGAGGAGGGGGGGAGAGGAGGAGGAGAAGGAAGGACGCGGGGCGCTCTCTGCAAAACGAGAACACAACACCACAACACAATTGGGAAAGACATGAACGGAAACTTCCAGAGGTCCGCGTCGAGTTGTGGGGCTGACGCTGAGACCCCGTCCCCCCGCACACCTTCCCCAGCGCTCGGAGCGCGCCAGGAGCGGTGCCGGAGGCGTCGCCAGGTGTGTGGGGAGCGGGATTCAGCGCACAGCGCTGACCAAGGAATTCCATGTGGACCTCTGGAAATGATGCTGATGCCTTTGTGTTGGTCTTCGAGATCCGAGAAGGCGCTGGGGCCCCAAAGTTGGCATGAGAGAAATTCGTCCTCGTGGACACGAGTTCTGGACCCTGGCTTCCCCCTGAACGCAACTCTCTTCCTGAGCGGTCCTTGGACGGCCCCGGGCAGGGCCCCGGGAGCTCGAAGACGACAGCGGACGAGCGCGTTCCACTACTCACAAAGAACCTACTCGCAAATGGCCTGGACCTCCCGCGGGGATCTACGATAAGTGACATCAGAGCAGACGCGTGTTCTTTCGGGCGTTTGCGAGGAGGCACTATGCGAGCAGTGGAACGCGCTCGGTGAGACAAGGGACACCGCGACCCGTCTCGTTCGTGCTGCCGTGCCTGCTGCCTTCAAGGCCCGAGAGGGGGCCGGGCCCCGCAGAAGACGAGGCCCGCCGAGGGCCCCCGCCCGCCGGCCGCCGCGCCGCCTCGGCGCCGCGCTTCGTCGCGACGTGCTCCGCGCTGGCCGCGCTGGGCTCCGCGAAGGGCTCCGCCAGGAGCGCCCTGCCCTGGGCGCCGCTGCCGCCGGGCGCGGGAGCCGCTCCTCTGAAGGGGCCCTGGGACACACGAATAAAGACACACACACACACACACATAGCAGGATTCCCCATATTTTCCCATATCTTCTGGGACTGCGTCTTCCCCCCCACTGCCCATCTTTTCCCATCTTTTCTGGGGAAGCGACGATGAATTGTGTCTGTGTGTGTGTTTTCCCCTCCCGATCCTCGCCCTGACGCCGGCGCTGCCGCCGCTGCTGCCGCCACTGCCTCCGCCGCCGCAGCCGCCACTGCCGCTGCTGCCGCCGCCGCGCCTGCGGGCACAGCCCTGCCAGGAGGAAGACCAGAGCTGACCAGCCTCGAACGTATCCCTATCCCTAAGACTGACACGCCAAAAGGTGATGACAATCTTAGGGGTTCGCCCTCAAAAAATAAGGGAATCCCTAAGATTGGCATCGTGATGAGGGGGTGCCCCGCATAGGGATAGGGATATGTTCCAGGCTGGTAAAGAGCTGGGCAGAGGGAGGGGCCCGTGCTGGCCACGGCGAGCCGCGGCCTCGACGAGGGAGCTCGGGCCGCCTCGGGCCGGGGCCGCCCGAGCGAGGGGCCAAAGCCCGCGGCGGGTTCCTCCCATGGCGGAGTGGGCTGCTGTTGCTTCGCGGCGCGCAGACGACGACGCCTCCGAGGTCGCTCTATAGAGTGTCTGGGCGTTGGAAGCATGGACCCCGCGGGAGGGTTCCGGGGGCCGGTGCTGAGCGGAGTTTCATCCCGACCGCGGAGGTGCGAACCTGCATCGGTGAGGCGCGAAGGGGGCCCAGCAAGGAGTGATCAAGATGGGGGCACAGCCATCAGCAAGGCGCCGCGCGCGCGCTGCAAAGAATGCTCTCTGCGGGATACTCCGGTGGACCCGCACCAAAGTTGGAGGCGAACAGAGGGTCTGAACTGATTGGGACCTTAGAATTCTCCACAGTGCCTGCACGAAGTGGGCGTGTTAGAATGCTCGTCTGTGGTCTGTGTGGTTTTGTCGAGTTTTAGGGTCCCGTCCCATCGCCGCACGCGTGCGTCGAAGCCGTCCCTGCTTTTTGGCGGCCTCCACACGGCCAAGATGGCCTCCAAGACGGCTGCCACGACAGCCAAGACGACAACAGAACGGCTCAAGATGGCCCAAGACAACTCCAGAGCCTCCCAAGAGAGCCTCAAGCCAGTTCAAGATAGCCCTTGAGGGCCTCAAGACGGCCCAAGAGGCCCCCAAGACGACCCGAGAGAGCTACAAGAGGCCTTCCTGGAGGCCTGAGTGGACTGATACCTGTGATGTTCCTTAGGTTTTGAAGGATTTTGAAATTCTCGCCTGTTCGGGTTTCTGGCCACCCAACACGGCCCAAGAGGCTTCCAAGAGGCCTCGAATCTTCAAGACAGCCCAAGAGGCCCCCAACGATCGCTCGCCCAAGGGGCTCCCGAAGCGGGCCCCAAGACTGCCCTGAAGCGCTCCAAGAGAGCAACAAAAACTGTCCAGAGAGGCCTCCTGGGCTGTCACGGGCGGCCAGAACCCCCAAAATGCCAGAACCTCAAAATCCTCCAAACACCTCAAGCAAATATTTGGGCCTCCTCGGGCTCTCCTAGAGGGCCTCTCGGAGACCTCTTGGGCCGTGATGGGGGCCTCTGGATCTGTCTCGAGGCCTTCTTGGGAGCCTCATGGCCTCCAGGACGGCTTTCAACAAGGCATCCAAGATGACGCCAGGACGGCCCACGATGGCCCAAGACGGCTCAAGAGGCTCCCAAGGCAGCCTCAAGACAGATCAGGGCGCCCCCAAGACGGCCCAAGAGGCCTCTAGTAGGCCCTCCTGGAGAGCCCGAGGAGGCCAAAGCCATTGGTCTGCCTTAGGTGTCCGAAGAAATATAAGGTTTTCGCCTGTTCGGGTTTCCGACTGCCCAAGACGGCGGAGGCCTCCGAGATAGCTCCAAGGCAGCTCAAGACGCTCACGAGAGGGCCCGAAGTCGGCCCAAGAGGACCCAAAGACCACCCAAGGGACTCCCAAAAGGGCCCCAAGACGGCTGTGAAGCGCTCCAAGAGGGCACCAACAAAGCCTAGAGAGGCCCCCAAGGCGGCCTCCATAGGCGCCTGACGGGCCAAGAGCCCCCTAAGACGACCCAAGAGGCACCAAAAGGCCCCAGAGAGGCCCCATGAGGTCCCCAAGAGGCTCCCAAGAAGCTGTCAGGAAGCTCCCAGGAGGCCACCAGAAAGCCCCAAGATAGCCCCATTAGGCCGTCTTCTTCTCCTCCTCCTCCTCCTCCTCCTCCTCCTCCTCCTCCTCCTCCTCCTCCTCCTACTCCTCCTCCTCCTCCTCCTCCTCCTCCTCCTTCTCCTCCTCCGCCTCCGCCTCCTCATCCGCCTCCTCCTCCTCCTCATCCTCCTCCCTACCGCGCGGACGAAAACCAGTTCGGGATCGAGACCCACCCCAATACAGACTACTTGTCGGAATTGCGCTGTTCCTACACGCAGCATCCTTCCTGCTGCGCTGTTACACAGGCACGGTGGCGGGGTTTCCCGCAGGCAACCGGATATTGGGGCGGGGAAGAAGCCGAATCTACCGAAAATCGGTCCCGGGAGTCCATCCAGCGCAGTTTTTCACCCTGGATCCGTTTTTGACAGTCCAGGGGCCCGCAAATGATTCTGGAGGCCGAAAAAACAAAAGAACCTTCCCGAACACAGAACTTGGAACCTGCCCCCCTTCCTGCGAGCCAGAACCAGCGCTGGGCCACCTCAGACCCCCAGCTGGCTACTCGGGGATCTGCTGACCCAGGTCAATTCAAACCCCGGTCAGTCGGGCATTGCAGGACCCTGCAAGATCCTGCAAAATCCTACGCGCAAAACCGAGTCAATGCACCCATGGCTCTGCAGGATCTTGCAAGATCCGGCGCTTTGGCTGACCCCCGTTTGCATTGACCCCCCGCCCCTTGAGCCCCGAGCTCCAACACTCAAGGCCAGTCCAGCGAAGCGTCGCTCTGGAGCGCAGTCCACAAGCCTAACCCCCGGACGTCGCGCCCCGCCGCAGGCGGCAGGCCGGCTGGGCAGCGCGGGCGCCTGTCCGTTGGGCGTGACCCACTGCTGCGGCAGGGACATCGCCCGCGCGGCGGGACCCTGCCCACGGCAGCGGCGACGACGACCACCACCCTGGGCCTTCTCTCGGCGGCGAGCGAGGGGGGAAGTGAGAAGGAGAAGGCCTTCTCAGAAGGCGGCGGGACCCCTCAGAAGCCCTCGCGCCTTCAGAGCAGTTTCCTGCGTCTTCGGGGGAGGCTTCGAAAGCTCCTCTTGAAGCGGGGGCACTCCTGAGCCAGCCTTCTGGGCATGCCTGCTCCTTCCCAGTTCCCCCCTTCCCCCCAGGCTCGCCGCCGCTCCTCGCGTCGTGGACAAGCCACGACAGACCGGTCAACCAGTCTCACAAGTTTCAGCCTCCGGGGGCCGCTACCAGGCCCGGGCAGGCCGAACCATCCGTACATTGTAAGCCCTCCGCGGTTACGCGCGCACGAGCGACCGCGCTCGGGCGCATGCGGGCAGAAACTGGCCGCGCACAAGTACGAGGGAAACGGGTCCGGTGGGAGTCGGGCCCTGGACACCCAGGCCTTCCCCACAGGACCACATGTTCATCCCGGATCGTTTTCAGACTGTCCTAGGGCCCGGGGAGGGCCCCGGCAAGCCGGAGACAGCCCAAAGCCTCAAGGTGCCCGCTTGCCTCCAACATGCCGTCTCCTGCCCCTCGCTCCCGACGCGAGGAGGAGGAGGAGGAGAAGGAGGAGGAGGAGGAGGAAGGGCAAAAGAAGGAGGCGAATGTGGACGAGGGAAGAAGGAGGAGGAAGAGGAGGAGAGGCAGCAGCAGCAGCAGCAACAGCAGCAGCAGCGACAGCAGCAGCAGCACAAGCAGCATGAGGAGGAGGAGGGGGAGGGGGAGGGGGAGGAGGAGGAGGAGGAGGAGGAGGAGGAGGAGGAGGAGGAGGAGGAGGAGGAGGAGGAGGAGGAGGAGGAGGAGGGAGGCCTCCCTCGACGAGGCCTCGCGGGCCCGTGCCCCGCCTGCCTGTGGGCCGCCTTCCACCCGGATCCCATGATCTGCCACCGGCGCCGTCGGAGGTCTGGGCCCCACCCGTCCCCTCCGCGCCGCGCCTCCGAAAACGGAGCGGGCCCCAGGCGCTCGCGGGCGCGCCCCCGTCTGCGCGCGGTCGCCCGGGGCGGGGGTGGGGCCCGCCTGCGGGGCCCCGGCTTGGCCAAGGCAGCGGGGGCCGAGAATGCAAGTGATGGCCAACCAGAAGGATGGAGGAGGAAGGGAGGAGAACGAGGGATGAGGAGAGGAGAGGAGGAGGCGCGGGCCCTGGCTTTTTAGAGCGAGGACCCAACACCACAGGATGGTCTGGAAAAAAACAATGGGCACTGGAGAGGGGTATCAAACTCAAGCTCGCCCACGACGACGACAACATTCATTTGAAGTCTGTTCACTCGTATCTGCCCGCATGTCATTAAGCGTGCATCTCCCAAACCCTCAATATACATCCTCTTCGTCTTCGATCGCACCCCTCTGGGGGTGTATCTTCCTTACCTGCCACGCGTAGTTGGTGCAGCCTTTCGCAAAGGGGAAGGGAGGGAAGAGGGAAGGGGTAACGGGGAGGGAGAAGGACGGAGCACGAGAGACTAGCAGGAAGGGGTTGGGCGCAGGACAGCAAGCGGCAGAACCAAACGGGCGGGTCGGCAGGGCGGACCCTAACGGGCGGGTCGGGCGGGCGGGCCCGGCGGCCAGGTCGAGCGCGCGG
>CAUYUJ010015626.1:92500-112408 GCA_963575745.1 Prorocentrum cordatum
GGAGGGATAATAAGGAGGAGGAAGAATACAAGGGCGATTCGGAAGCAAGAGAAAGATGCAGTGTAGGAGAAAAGGGAAGCGAGGAGGAAGAGTAAGGAAATATCGACGAGGAGGGCGACGCGGACGGAATAGGAAGAGGCTGCAAGGAGGATAATACTGAGAAAGGACGAGGGTGGTGAGGAGAATTGCGCGGGATGAGTGATGAAAGATCGCGGGCGGGACCTGTTGCGGAATTCACGGGGAGCCTCTTGAAAGCATCGGGCATGCCTCTAGAGAACCTTTTGCAGCATCGTGGGGGCCTCTCGAGGGCGGAGGTTCTTGGGACCTCAGGGGGCCTCAGCGGCTCCTGGCGGGAACAACCTGGGGGTCTGACGGCCATCTTGGAGAGAAAGAGCCTACGAGGTCCCTCGGACTCCCTCACCCTGGGATCCGCTTGGGGCGTTCTTGGGGGCATCTTGGGCCCGTTATGAGACCTTGTAGGACGTCGCGGAGATTTCGTGGGCCATCCTGGAGCTCTCTCGGGCCCCTCTTGGGCTGTCTTGGAGATGTCTGATACGCCTACTGAGTCGCATTAGCTTCCTGACCTTAGAGGGAGCGCGCTTGACGGGCGCTTGCCTTGGGAACCTTCGGCGGCGCGTTTGAACAGCAGGGGGGGGGCGACCCCAACATTCGGCACCGTCGAACAGAACCAGGGGGACTCCCCTCCCCCCTCCCTCCCCCCCTAGCCGAACCCCCCACCCCGCCCCGACGCCAGCCCCAGCGCGCCGGCGGCGGCGGCGGCGCCGCCGCCGGCGCCGACGCCCACACCGACGCCCACAATCACACCCACGCCCACGCCCACGCCCACCCACACCCAGGCCCAGGCCACCCAGGCCCAGGCCCAGGCCCACGCACACGCTCACGCCCAAGCCCACAACCACACCACCTACCACGCCCAGGCCCACGCTCACTCCCGCGCCCACGCCAATGCCCACGCCCACGCCCACGCCCACGCCCGCGCCCAAACGCCCCACGCCCACGCCCACGCCCACGCCCACGCCCACGCCCGCGCCCACGCCCACGACCACTCCCGCGCCCAGTCCCAGGCCCAGGCCCAGGCCCACGCCCACGTCGTCGACGGCGCAGGCACGGGAGGGTGGGGGGGAGGGGGTTCGAACCCTCCCCGCCTTGAACCGGGTTGGAGGGTGGGGGTCCAGAACCGACCCCCCTCCAAGCGCCCACAGAACGCGCTCTTTCTTTCCTTATCGTCCTCCTCCCAGAATCATCGTGCGCGCATCGCGCACGCTCAAGCTCTAATTGACTCGCCCAGGCGTTTGGACGCGCTGCATTCTTCGAGTCTTGACGCAGCGACCTGCGGCATTGGCTGTCTGAGGGATTGTGGGGGCATCTGTGAGTCTGTGAGCCGCTCGACGCATTGCAAAGGGTAGCTCTGCCGTTTGAATGATGTCCTCTCGGGCCGTCTTGGGCCCCTTCTGGGCCGTCTTGGGCTCCTCCAAAAAGCATTCGCACGCCCCCCTGGAGCTTTCGTGGAGCAGTTCTCGTCCGTTTCGGGTTAATCTGGGGACTTTGGGGGGGGACCACTTGGGCCTCCGAGGCGTTCTCGAAGACACATTTTGCTTACTGGTAGAAGCTCTCCGAGAGAACGACAAGTTTTGACCTGGTCATTTCAACTGTTTCGGAAGCACTCCAGCGGAATCTTGGATCCGTTTTGGGGCCTCCCTGTAACGCCCGGGGCCTCCTAATGGAGCCCGGGGCCCCTTGGGATTGTCTTGGGGCCCTGGGGAACTCTGTACAGCTCTGGGAACCCTCGAAGGGAGGGTGGCGGAGGTTCTTGGGAGGCTTGGGGAAGGCCTGGGGGGGGGGGGCGCGCCCACCGCCTGCCTGGCCTCCCGCGCGGCCTGCTCTTCGCTTTGCCCTCAGCTCTGGGCGGGTTTTGTCGCGCGACAATGCCAGCGCCGATGGCGCTTTGGGCGGCGGCACGGCACTGTGATATCCGACGACACCCTGCTCCCACAAGCGGATACGACAGCATTCGACGTCAACCCGTAGGGGTTGCAGCGGGAGCTTTTTGACAGCCTGGGCGACGCCACGACGCCGCCATGACCGAACTCTGGGAGCGCGCCTGCCAGTCGAGCGCGCCCGGCATTAGCGATTGGCTGCAGGCGCGGCCCTGCGCGCGAAATTCAACGCGGACTCCCCGCCCGGCCTGACGCAGGTCGTTCTGCAGAGGCGTTTGCGGGCGCAGGTGGCAAACAAGGAGGCGTCTGCCTGGCCTGGGACAGCGTCATGAACAGTCACGTCGACAACGCGTTGGCGCGCCCCTGCTGGGAGGGCCGGCCGAAGCGGCACAACGCCCTCCATCATCCGGCGTTCCTCACTGCGCAAAGACGCCGACTCTCCGGACGCCGACCTCGAGCGGCCGAGCCTACTGCAGCCCCGTGAACGAAAATGGGCACGCCCGTGGCGGAGGCGGACGGCGGCGAGCTCGACGCGAGCGGCGGCAGACTGTTTGCAACATGGGCGGCAATACGAACGAAGCTGCAAGTCTAACGCAGTGATCAATATCAACACGCATGAGACGATCGAGCGGGGAACTAACGCACCTCAGAGATCTGCCTCCAGCCTCCGCTGGTCAGAAGCTTCAACACACTCACTGCCGCGTCCGCGTTCGAGGCTTTCACTACGTTTTAACCACAGCGCCGAACAGTTGCCCCCTTTGCCGCTGGCGAAGGGGCTCCCAAAACCCCAAGGAAGCCGCCTGCCTGGCACAACCATGGCGCGCGAAAATTCCCGTTGCCCATCTTGACCACGCAATTGCCAAGACGTCCTCGTCTACGCGGAAAATGCCCAAGGCCATATTGGTCCACGTCGGGAAGCGAATTAATCGCGGCCATGAAATATCGTCGCCACGCTCAGGCCTGCACGCACAATGACAAGGATCGCCCTGCTGGCTTTTCCAAATGTGAACGAACGAGCGGAACCACCTCTTACGCGATAAGAACCTGTTCACCATCTTCCGCGATAAAGGCCGTAGACGGCCCCGCCCGCCCCCCCAGGTGTCGTCACGGTCCGCGCCGGCAGCGTCCAGGAATGCCTGAGGAAGACCGAAGCCATGTAGGAACAGCATGTAGGTGGCGATCTGCACCACAGCGCCTGTGTACACCACAGCGCTCGCGTGCACCACAGCGCGCGTGCACACCACGGCGCTCGCGTACACCGCAACAGCCGCGTGCAACACACCGCCTGTGCACACCAGAATGCACGCGTGCACCACAGCGCTTGTGCACACCACAACGACGGTGTACACCGCACCACCCGTTTGCAACACGGCGCCTGTGTGTACCGCAGTGCTTGCGTGCACTGCACCGCCCGTGCGCACCACAACGCCTGCATACATCACAGCATCCGCTAGCAACACAGCGCCGGGTTACACCACAGCGCCTGCGTGCACAGGACAGGTAGAAGAAGCGCCGCGGTGCAATGCTACTGAGCCCCCATACCACAGCGCCTCCCACTGCACTGCCTCCAGTGCCCCACGCCTCAAGCGAACTCCCTGGGGAGGGCGCCGCCCCTGTTTCTGTGCGGGCCCCGACACCCAAAACACGGCACCTCCTTCTCATCCTCCTCCTTTTCATCCTCGTCCTCCTCCTCATCCTCCTCCTCCTCCTCCTCTTCCTCCCCCTCCTCCTCGGGAGAACGCCTAGATTCTAGAGGCGCTCCTTTTTCCAGAAGGATTCCTTTCCAAATCCTGTATAAAACCATTGTTTTCTGTGGATCCACAGGCGCTTTGTCATAACAGTTCCTTCTAACATTTGGTATACAACAATAATATTATGATGCACGCGGTTGCTGTGGTGCACACAGGCGCCGTGGTGTACACAGGAACTGTGGTGCACGCAGGCGCTGTGATGTACACTGGTGCTGTTGCACTCGGCTGCCGAGGTGTACGGTGGCGCTGTTGTGTAGACAAGCGCTGTGGTGCACGCAGACACGGTAGTTCACACAAGCGCTGCGGCACAGATCGCCACCTACATGCTGCTCCTACCCGTCCTCGGTCATTCCTATGCATTCCCCGACGCCGCCGGCGCGAAATGTGACGTCACCGGCCTCCTTACACCCCTAAATGACGGCCGTTACCCCCCCGGAATAAAAAATGTGGAAGGCCCACTGCGCCACGAGGCTGCTATCGGGTCGATCGAAACGCCCCCCCACAGGATACCTTCGACCGGGTAGGGACCGGTGCCCTTAATCGCTTGGCCACTGAGGAACACGCCGAAGACAAAGGCATGGGCGCACGCTAACTCTGATGATGCCGCAGCACAGACGAACGCCGACCCGAAGCTGGTGGGCGCTGGTGCGCGGCCGGCTCGGCAGGCGTCGCCGAGCCAAATACTGCGGACGCCGATCGTGCCGAACGTAGCTACACGCGCAAAAGCCATCTAGAATCGCCATCAACCCCAGGACGAAGATGGCAAGAGGAAAGAAGCGCATGGCGAGACCCAGGCTATAGCCATCCCGATGTTCCGGGCCCTGCAACAGCCATCTTGTGTTCAAAATCCCCTGGCGCGAGGTACCTCAATGGGGCGAGGTGGAGGGGACATCGAGCCCCGTCGATACGGTCCCGGCGGTGGCCCTGGCGTGGGGCGCGCGATACCATACTCGGGCGCCCGCTCGCCTCTTCCTGCCGCCTGCGGGGCTGGCCTCGCTGGCTAAAATGAAGAGGCCCTGGGACACACAAATAAATACACACAAATAACAGGATTCTTAGGCTTACGCCACACCGCCGACCCCTTGTTTATGCCAATCGGGGGGCAGTAGAAGCTGCGAAGGGGTGAAAAGGCCAGTGATATTTGTTTGGTGTCTGTTCGCCGCCACTGCCAGAGGGTCTCGGGCAGTTCCGCGGGGGTGTCCGAGCGGACGGCGACACCGCGGGCGGTCGTGGTCTCATCTGGGGCCATCTGAGAGGCATAATGGAGCCAGGTTGGGCTCGGGAATGGCTTCGAGCCGTTTCGGTAGCGGTCGGGAGTTTTTTTGGGGGACTGTCCAGGAGTCATTATGGGTCAACTTGGCCATGTGCGAGGCCACGGCGCGTGCAAAGGGTGTGCCGGCATGGGGTATACTTGCATGCGAATCTTCCCACTGGGCCCCACGGTGGACGTATTCTGGAGCCACGACACGATCGACGTGTGTGTGCGCTTGGGGTTGGAAGTTTACGGGACCGCGGGTACTGGGGCTATGGTTGGAGCGCGCCGTGGAGCCACGAAATCTATGAGGGACGTGCCCAATGTTCGCGGGGAACCGCGCGTATACTCGGGTTTTGGGGCCTTTCATTCAAGTTGCCGCGTGCGGGGTGTGCCAAATTGGAGGCATGTTCACTAGATGGAAGCGCCACGGCACCTCGATTTCTGCGGGGTCGGCGGATGCTGGACGTAAGTTGTGGATTTCGAAACTGGGGCTGATCCGTTATTGGGCAGGCTGGGGTATTCGGAGGAGTGGGAGGAGGAGGATGAGGAGGAGGAGGAGGACGAGTGACGCTGCGAGCGTAAGAGCGGGGCGAAGGAGACGGAGCAGGAGAAGGAGGAAGAGGAGGAAGGGGAGGAGAAGGGGGGACGAGGAGGAGGCGGAGGAATAGGAAATGACATTGAGCTTCTCATTCCTCTCTGGGATTGGCCGCCTGCGTGTGCGGCTCGAGCGGCGGTCTGGGGAGCTGTTTTGGGGCAGCTTGGGGTTTTTTTTGGGCTTGTTGGGGGCCTCTTGGGGGCTTCTTGGAGCCTCTTGGAGGCCTCTTGGGGCCTCCTTGGCGCCTTTTGGGGCGGAAGGCTAGAATTTTAGGTTCGTGGTCCCCGTCTGGAGCCTTTCTTGGGCCCCTCTGTGGGCCCTCTTGGACTGTCTGAAGGCCCTCTTGAGCCGTTTTGAGGCGCTCTTGGGCCGTGTTGGGGCCCACTTGGGAGCCTCTCGGGTCGTCTTGATGCCGTCTTGGGGGCTTCTTTCGCCGTCTTGGAGCGTCGGAAGCCCGAAAAAACGCGAAGGCCAAAAACGTTGAAAAAACCAATGGAAATCGACGATTTTGGCCTCTTGGGGCCATCTTGGGAGGCGTCTTGGAAGCTTCTTGGGGCGTCTTGGAGGCATCTGGGGCCATCTGGAGGCCATCTTGACCGTCTTCGAGTGTTTTTTCGGCGACTCGGGGCCCTCTTGGACCGTCTGCAGAGCTTCTTGGGAGCCTCTTCGCTCGTTTGCGGCCCCCCCAGCAGACTCTCTGGAGCGGATGACCCCCCCCGGACCGCGCCGGCGGATCCCGGGGAATCCGGCCGGACCCCCCCCCCCCCCCCTCCAAAACGACCGGACCAGGCTCCGGGGGGAGGGGTTTGGGGAGGGGGGAAGCATCTCACACGCCGATGACCCCAAGGGGTCGGCGGATTCCAAGACCCCTTGGGGTCATCGGCGTGTGAGATGCTTCCCCCCTCCCCAAACCCCTCCCCCCGGAGCCTGGTCCGGTCGTTTTGGAGGGGGGGGGGGGGGGGTCCGGCCGGATTCCCCGGGATCCGCCGGCGCGGTCCGGGGGGGGTCATCCGCTCCAGAGAGTCTGCTGGGGGGGCCGCAAACGAGCGAAGAGGCTCCCAAGAAGCTCTGCAGACGGTCCAAGAGGGCCCCGAGTCGCCGAAAAAACACTCGAAGACGGTCAAGATGGCCTCCAGATGGCCCCAGATGCCTCCAAGACGCCCCAAGAAGCTTCCAAGACGCCTCCCAAGATGGCCCCAAGAGGCCAAAATCGTCGATTTCCATTGGTTTTTTCAACGTTTTTGGCCTTCGCGTTTTTTCGGGCTTCCGACGCTCCAAGACGGCGAAAGAAGCCCCCAAGACGGCATCAAGACGACCCGAGAGGCTCCCAAGTGGGCCCCAACACGGCCCAAGAGCGCCTCAAAACGGCTCAAGAGGGCCTTCAGACAGTCCAAGAGGGCCCACAGAGGGGCCCAAGAAAGGCTCCAGACGGGGACCACGAACCTAAAATTCTAGCCTTCCGCCCCAAAAGGCGCCAAGGAGGCCCCAAGAGGCCTCCAAGAGGCTCCAAGAAGCCCCCAAGAGGCCCCCAACAAGCCCAAAAAAAGCCCCAAGCTGCCCCAAAACAGCTCCCCAGAAGCCTCCAAACTGCCTCCCGCAGGCCCCCGAGAGGATTCTCACGACGACGGCGCCAGAGGCTCCCACAACGGTCAACGAAGCCCCCAAGATGGCCCCAAAAAGGTGCCCAGCCTACGCCGTCGAGTCTGTCGCCGCCATTGTCGTCCTCGTCGTGTTCTCCTGCTCCTTCTCATCCTCCTCTTCCGCCCCCTCCTCCCGTCTCCCCTCTCAGCTTTCTGTCTCGTATTCCCTCCACTGGCTCACTTTTCACCTTCTCCGCCTTTGGCTGCTCCCCCATCCTCCCTCCTCCACGTCCCCCTTATCCATCCCGTCCCCAGCGGTCAGATTCCTCGCAACTTCCGTGCCTTGTCGCAATGCTCGTCACTTGGTTCCGCCGGGCGTTTCGGAGGGTCTCTCCGCGGCGCTCGTCCCGCTTTAAAACACTTCGCGCACACAACTGGGTTGTTTCGCTTGAAATAATTCTTCTTCTGGTCTTTCGACAAATGGCCCATGAGGCCCTCAGGAGCATCACACAACAACCGCCAGTCCCTAAAGGGGTCGGCGGTGTGGCGAAAGCCTCAGAATAAATACACACAAATAACAGGATTCCAATGTGTTCCTATATTTTTGGGGGATTTTCGTCTTCCCCCCCACTTCCCATATTTGCCCATATTTTCCTGGGAGTCGACGATGAATTGCGTCTGTGTGGTATTTTCCCTCCTGGGTGCCCGCTCACCTCTTCCTGCCGCCTGCGGGGCTGGCCTCGCTGGCTCAAACTTGGGGGGCCCAGGACAGGGCTGGGCGGGCGCAGCGCGGCCTGCCCTGGTCGTTTGGGATGGGGCCAGCGACACGAGGTGTCATTTGGCTCATCATTTGAGGGATGAAAAAACGGCCTATCCTGGGTTACAAGTGCGTGGTCTGTAAACCTCCTGGGAACCCCCAAAGCTAGAGAGCCGCCAGGACGCCGCACATCACGCAAGGTTTACCCTGTCAGCCCACAGGAGTTTCAGCGCACAGCGCCCGGGTAGGGGCGTTTTTTTTTGCCCTTGAATAAATGCTCGCAGGTCTATGTTCAAGCTGGTTCGTTCAGATTAGACCGCGTGGATCCCTTGCTCGGGCAGGTGGCATGGCTGAGCGGGGGGGGGCCTGGCTGCTGGACACGCTGATGGCATCTTTCTCGAGCCGTTCGGCAGCGTTGGCTTGCTTGTGCCCGTCGGCCCCCAGGCCCCGGAACCACGCATCCGCTTGGTCGGAGATGCCTTGAACACCTGGTTACGGCAGCCACATGTCGTCGGAGAGAACCTCGTAGCCCATATCCTCTTGCCGCTCGGCCATGGGCAGGGGTGGAGTCATGGCAGCTTCGGCGTCGGTGGGTTCATCTTCCATGTCGCAGCCGTCTGCGTCCTTTAGGGCGAGGGGGCTTCTGGTTCGTTGACGCGGCCCCTGCACGCTGACACTGCGCTGCTGTTTTTCCTAGCGACGGGGTGCTCGGGGGCAATGCCGTCTTTGGGTTTGGCTGTGGAGCAGGGTCTGGTGGCCTCACGGCCGTGCAGGGAAGGAGATGGGTTTGCTTGCCTCAGCCCCACAGTGGGCGGTCCCACTGCAGGCTTCTCCGTCGCGATAGTTTCTGGCGAGACGATCGTCGCCGCCGGCCCTTCTGGGGGAGTGGGCGCCTCAATCTTGACGATTGTCCAGGGAATACTGGAACCTTGGACGTGGACCGTTGTGTTCGCCGGGGGACTGGCCGTTGACGATGGCGAAGTCGACCCTGGTCATTCTGCCCCACTCTGTGCGTCGGACTTCACAGTGCCACGTGATTGATCAGAGGACCTTGGCAACTTGAGTCTTGGGGGCGCTCTGCGGCTCGATCCCTGTGATGCGGTATTTTGCGTTGGCGAGCGCGGTATCACTTCCCTGTGGTTCGGAGGCGACTTGTATCGCTGCCTGGGTTTCCAGTTTGATCACGATGCCCACTCTTTTGTCAGCTCGGACTGGACCATGCACCTTGTGTTTCCTTGAGGCGTTGCACGCCTCTTGTAGCATGGTCTGGTACCGCGCAGTGACGTAGTCGCTGGGCGGGGGCCCTTTGGTGCCATGGTGGCTGCTGTCGAACTGTATGCCTCCTTGCCCAGAACCCAGAAGTGGAGAGGACCAGTGGGGCGTCGGCTGGCTGAATGCCAACAGTGGCCGTGAGTCTGCGCTTTCCGACAGCTGCGCCGCGGCGTCCAAAAGCTCCATCGCTAATGCATTCGCATAGTGCGGACGAGGGACGAAAGCACGGTAGCGCATGCGTCGGAAGAGGTCATCGTCTAGCTGTTTGCAAAAGGCGTTTCATTGGCTGAGACATGGCGTTCCTTAGCCATGGTTGTGCCGCGCCTGGTCCGCTTGGGAAGCGGTAGCCGTTGATGGGTGCAGTGCCTGAGAGCTACGCCGTGAAGAACTGCTCGAGCGCGGGAAGAGCATCAGCCGCGCAAATAGCCGCGCGGATCCAGACTACTCTGTCAGCAGGGTCGAAAGTTGGTTGGCTGACGTGTTGTAGGCACTTGACCTCGTCCCGTCCGAGCTGGCAAATGACCCCCTGAATGTGTCCTGACGTAGGATGGGCAGTCTTGGCCGTACGGCAAAGATCTGGGATGAGGATCTCGCATCCTGGGAAGTCGGTGTTGCTGGGCCTCAGAACTGCGAGCGCTAGAGGTTTGCCTCGTGTCCGGGTCTGCTGCAGCAGGGGGTCGCCTTCCTCCAGCGCGCGACGTGAGATGCTACTGGCACACGGCGTCCCATCACCCTCTCTCTCTCTCTCTTTCGGGCGCGTCGGTCACAGGGACGCCCCAGCTCTGTGCATCCAGGATACTGGGAGGGGCCTGGCTGTTACCCTGGAGGGCATCGGCGTCGACCGCGGTCCCTGGTGAGTCACGGTCTGGGGCCTGTTGGTGCGGGAAGGGGTAGCGCAGCGTGGTGACGCTGACCTTGTTTTCCCGACACAGCACGATTAGCTCGCCCTGAGCCTACGTTGGTCGGAGCGGGTTTGAAGCATATAGTTCTGAGATCGGCGTGATGTTTGCGAGCAAGATCGCTCTATGCAGCGACTGACCAGTTGACGCCACCACTGCGCTGGAGGGCGACGACGCAGGCTTCCTTCCAGGACAGGCTGCTATCCGGTATGGTTACCTTTGGGCGGCCCTTGCCTGGTGGCTTGGGCTGCCGAGGTGCATGGGGCAACGGCGGGACCTGCCTGGGCCATGGCGCGCGCGCGGGACTGAAGATACGTGACGCCAATCTGAGTCTGTTACGGCCCGTGGCTGGTCTCGCGAGGCCAGAATTGATGCGGGGCGCTTGGCGTCTGGGTTCGCTCTGAGCAAAATCCACAAGCCGAAACTCCAGAGGAGAAGGGGAGAGAGGGGAGAAGGGAAAGGGTGAAAGAGAGGGAGCAGACAGATGAGGGCTGGGGAGGGTGAGAGGGGGCGAGGGCGGGGACCGAGGGAGTGAAGGACGGGTGGCGTTTGGATTTTGGGCTGCAAGGAGCTCCACCTACTCTTGGCACGCCCCGAGAGGGGACGGCACCAACGGGTGCGACGCTCAACTGCCAGTGATAATGAAAGAACGACACGCACTCAAACCTGTAGGGGGGGAGGAATGGGGAAGGGCAAGGACCTCAGGGCGCCGCAGTTATGGGTGTGGGCTGCCAGAACCCGAGGGGGCTTCCCGCTCGAGCAGGGGGCCCGATCCGACAACACACACACACACACCCCTAACCCCCCACGGCATTCCAGCCCGAGATATCAATGGGTCGCACAGGTACGGGTGCCAGTTGTCCGCTCACGAAATGAGCGACGGAAGGAAAGGGGGGACTTTTACGCGAGAGGGCACGGCGACCTCTGCGCCAAGGCTTACGCCTGGGCCGCCAAGTGGGCACGCTGCGCGGAGAGGAGGGCGCTCACGCGCGACCTCAGGCGGGCAGACGACGCGCGAATGCCTGCATACAGTCGGACTCGATTGGACAGGACACGCGAGAGGACACGAGACACTTCGAGGGCCACACTGCCACAGGAATGCAGGAAGCATGGGTCGCAAGACACATGACACGAGGGTACCCCTGATCTGGCATGGTCGACCAACTAGTCTGGGCCGTCTGTAGTCCACCCCCTTTCCCCGAGTCGGCCCATCCGACGTGGGCAGCGACTGCTGTTGGCAGACGACGCTCGCTGCTGAACGGGCCACGCCCGCCAGAGAGACCGAGGCCAGTCCCGTCCAGAGTGAGCAAGATCCGATGTTGAGCATCGCCCCCATTCGCTCCGTCCCCGTTCTGGCCCTCTCGATGCGCACCAGAGGCTACAAAAAACCGCAGAGGCAGAATACCCATGGATACCAGCCTTGAACACATCCCACCCTGTGATTGGTATCGCCTCACCTAGATGCTGATCTCAGAATTTCCTCAGTATCTGAGGCGCACCCCTAAAGTTGGCATCACCCGCTTGGCTTGTCAATCTTAGGGCTAGGGATCAACTTCAGGCTGGTGGTAGAAACTGCACAGACCTACACCCTTCGGAGGCTCGCGCGATTCTCTCGGGGCGGCGCTGCCCCCCTCCCACCCCACCCCACGCCCCCAAAAAACGTCCCTTCCCTGGCGCCGCCAGGGCTGGCGAGGGTTCCAGCGCCGACCCGAGGGAGGCCGCGCAGGCATCCGAATGTTGGCGACGAGCCCAGGGGAAGGGAAGCGAGACGGGACAGGCCTTCTCAGAATGACGAACGATCAACACACACCCATGCCCGTAGGGGGTGTCGGAGGGGGAAGGACTGGCTATGGGTACGGGTGCGGGCTGTCGGAGCCGAAGGGGAGGCTCCCGTTCGATGGGGGATCCCCATCCGACAACACACACACACACAGCCCCCTCCGTCTTCCCTGGGGGTATGGGGGAGTGCTGTTCGTTCGTCGTCAGAAGGCGCGAGGGCTCCCGAGAAGCCCGGCCACCTTCTGAGAGGGCCTGCTCCCCCTCAGGGGGGCGCGCAAGCATGGACTAGCGATCCATGGATTTGGCGCGCGGGCGCCAAGTCCATGGATCGGGGGAGGTGCCCTCCCCAAAATGCGGCCGGTGCCGCCCCGTTCGGCGGCGGAGAGCCGAGATTTCCCATGGAAAAGGGACCCGTCGCTAATCCACGCCCCCCTGATCCATGCTTGCGACCGCCCGACCCTCGACCGGGCGCGCCGCCGAAGGGAGAGAAACGATGCCCGCTGGCGCGGGGAGCTCGAGGGTCGCGGCGGGGAGGGGGCGCGGCAGCGGCGGCTCGCCCCCTTCGTGGCCACGAGCGGCAGGCACGAGGCGGCCTCCTCTCCTCCCATGCTTCAGATACCGCCTTCCTCCTCCTCCTCCTCCTCCTCCTCCTCCTCCTCCTCCTTCTCCTCCTCCTCCTCCTCCTCCTCCTCCTCCTCCTCCTCCCCCCCTCCTCCTCCCCCTCCTCGTCCTCCTCCTCCTCCTCCTCCTCCTCCTCCTCCTCCTCCTCCGCCTCCTCCTGTTCCTCCTGCTCATCTGCGTCCTCCTCCTTTTCCCCCTCTTCCTTGCACTCATGCCTATCCTTTTCTTGACTCCTTCCTCCCTCCCCTTCCTCCCCCGTTCCACATCTCCCGCAATGTACAACTCCGCGCACATCCACATGCTATAACCCCTAAGTAAACCCCCACGGAGACAGAAATATTCACCGACGCAAGACCACCATCCCATCCCCAACCCCGAAAAGGCAATGCTTATACTCACCAGAATCTCCCATTATCCTCCCTCCGCGCGTCACATTGCGAGCGCGGCTGGCTGCATCCCGTGCGGGCAGGGGAGCAGAGGAGTTCGAAGAAACAAGCGAGCATGAACATGTAGTACGAACGACACTGAAGGTGGTTACGGCTCCCATTACGCGAACGCCTTTGCTGGGGCATGGATCGAGCGCCGTAGAGCAGAATGACAACTAAGCTTGATGGACTTTGCAAATCGGACAGATGCTCCTGTCTTAATCTCAATTCAAATATTACCCCAAAGAAACACACGAACCAAAAGGAAGTAGCGAGAGAAGGTGGACGAGGAGGAGGAGGAGAAGGAGAAAAGAGGAGGCCTACGCTGCCGCGCCACGGCACTCTCGGCGCCGCCTCCGCCCCCCCCTCCACGTGGCCATTGGTGCAAAAGAAAGAGGATGAGTTCGAACACAAACTGGAGCACGTGATCCCAGGTGCCATTCTCAGTCCAGCTCCCTCCCCCGCCCCAGTTTCCCCGAAGGACTGGAGGGAGGGCAGGGGAGGGGGCATCTCCCTCTCCCTCCCCCTCTACGGGAAAAAACTACGCGCGCACGCACAGTGTTGTTTCCCGGCCGACTGGCCCAACTCTGCGAACAGATTAGCGGGGCGAGCTAACGAGAACCCCGACGCGCCGATGGCGGCAGTCAACGAATCCCTCAAACATGATCGACCCACGAACCCGGAAAGGAATATAGAAATGTAACGCAGCGCAACGTTTTCAAACACACCTGATTGGGTGACGGGCAAATGCAATGCTGATTCTATCGATCTTGATGTACCGTGCCGAGGGCTGTGCTGTGCTTCACCGTGCTGAATTGCGATGTGCCATGCCGCGGTTATGCTCTATAGCGTCATGGATCGAGTCTTCCTTTGCATCCAAGTCCTGACCGAACTGATCTGGATATTAAGCTCGAGCTGCCTGAACACATAGTTGCTGCCCCAGAGCTCATTGACAGGGGGACATGCCAGGAGGACGCGCCGCGAAACGTCCCAAGGGACGCGCCAGGCGACGCGCCAGAAACGTGCCATGGTGTCGCACCGTAGGACGTGCCAAGGGGACGCGCTACGGAACGTGCCAATGGATGTGCCACGGAATGTGCCAGGGGACGCGCCACGCGACGTGCCAGGGGGACTCGCCAAGGGACGCCCCACGGAACGTGCCAAGGAACGTGCCAGGTTGCAATGCTGATTGTATCGATCTTGATGTACCGTGCCGAAGTCTGTGCTGTGCTGCACCGTGCTGAATTGCGATGTGCCATGCCGCGGTTGTGCTCTATAGCGTCGTGGATCGAGTCCTCCTTTGCATCCGAGTCCTGACCGAACTGATATGGATCTTAAGCTCGAGCTGCCTGAACACATAGTATCTGCCGCAGAGCTCATTGACAGGGGGACATGCCAGGAGGACGCGCCGCGGAACGTCTCAAGGGACGCGCCAAGCGACATGCCAGGGGACGTGCCATGGGGACGCACCGCGGGACGTGCCAAGAGGACGCGCTACGGAACGAGCTGTGGACAAGCGTTTCGCTCGAGACATCCTGTCAAAATCCTCATTCTAGACATCCGCCTGAGCGACCTGGACACGTGAAAACAAACGTTTCGCTCAACACATCCTCAACACATTCTCATGCTAGACATCCGCCTGGGCGAACTGGACACGTGAAAACAAGTAGTTCGCTCGAGACATCCTCAACACATCTTCATGTGAGACGTCCGCCTGGGTGACCTGGGCACGTGAAAACAAGCGTTTCGCTCGAGACGTTTTCAACACCTCCTCATTCTAGACATCCGCCTTGGCGACCTGTACACGTGAAAGCAAACGTCTCGCTCGAGACATCCTCAACACATCTTCATGTTAGACATCCGCCTGGGCGACCTGGACACGTGAAAACAAGCGTATCTCTCGAGACATTCTCAACACATCCTCATGCTAGGCATCCGCCTGGGCAACCTGGACACGTGCAAATAAGCATCTCGATCGAGACTTCCTCAACACCTCCTCATTCTAGACATCCGCCTGGGCGACGAGGACGCGTGAAACCAAGCGTCTCGCTCGAGACATCCTCAACAAATCCTGGCGCTTGACCTCTGCCTGGGCAACCTGGAGGCGTGAAACCAAGCGTCTCGCTCGAGAAGTCCTCAAGACCTGGGCACGTGAAACCAAGCATTTCACTTCAGAGATCCTCTAAATTCTGGTCCCCAGGAGAGGACAATATAACACAAAACAAGCGTTTCGCTCGAGACATCCTCGACAAAATCTGCAAACACAAGCGTTTCGCTCGAGACATCCTCAACTTTTGAATGCGCCAGCCCTAGGCGACCTCGCTATTTATCGCAAAAGAAATTCGCCGGCCCTACAGCCGTCAGATCCGGGGGCAGACCTCTAAAAGAGAACCCTGGGCATGTGCCCTTTCCGGGAAAAAACTAGAGCGGGATACGTGAGTAAACCTCGATAGTATCGTTCCATGTCCACCGCCGGGCGGCAAAGGCCGGACAAGTGCATGGTGAAAAGAGGCGGGCAAACATGATGGACCCACGAACCCGGAAAGGGATATAGACATGTGGAGCATGGACACGTTTTCATGATACCCAACTGGGCAACACCTCACGAAACATCCCACGAGACACCTCACGAAACAGCCCACGAGACACCTCACGAAACATTCCACGAGACACCTCACGAAACATTTCACGAGACACCCCGCGAAACATTCCACGAGACACCCCACGAAACATTCCACGACGACAGGCAACCACTCAACCAAGGCGGTGTGGTCGTGCTGGGGAGTGGTCGTGCTGGGGTGTGGTCGTGCTGGGGGGTGGTCGTGCTGGGGGGTGGTCGTGCTGGGGGGGTGGTCGTGATGGGGCGTGGTCGTGCTGGGGCGTGGTCGTGCTGGGGCGTGGTCGTGCTGGGGCGTGGTCGTGCTGGGGTGTGGTCGTGCTGTGGTAAGGTCGTGCTGGGGTGCGGTCGTGCTGGGGTGTGGTCTTGCTGGGGTGGGGTCGTGCTGGGGTGTGATCGTGCTGGGGTGGGGTCGTGCTGGGGTGTGGTCGTGCTGGGGTGTGGTCGTGCTAGGGTGGGGTCGTGCTGGGGTGGGGTCGTGCTGGGGAGTGGTCGTGCTGGGGTGTGGTCGTGCTGGGGTGTGGTCATGCTGGGGCGTGGTCGTGCTGGGGGTCGTGCTGGGGTGGGGTCGTGCTGGGGTGGGTTCGTGCTGGGGTGCTCCGCACCCTGTGATTTATCGATCGGGTCGTGCTGGGGTGTGGTCGTGCTGGGGTGTGGTCTTGCTGGGGTGGGGTCGTGCTGGGGTGGTCGTGCTGGGGTGGTGGTCGTGCTGGGGCGTGGTCGTGCTGGGGTGTGGTCGTGCTGGGGTGGGGTCGTGCTGGGGTGGGGTCGTGCTGGGGTGTGGTCGTGCTGTGGTGAGGTCGTGCTGGTCGTGTGTGGTCGTGCTGTGGGGTGCAGGGGTAGTGGTCGTGTCTGGGGTCGGGTCGTGCTGGGGTGTGGTCGTGCTGGGGTATGGTCGTGCTGGGGTGGGGTCGTGCTGGGGTGGGGTCGTGCTGGGGTCTGGTCGTGCTGGGGTGTGGTCGTGCTGGGGTATGGTCGTGCTAGGGTGGGGTCGTGCATTTCGCTCGAGACATCCTGCCAAAATTCCAGGAAATCGTACAAAAACAAACGAATTAGTCGAGACATCATCGAAATTCCTTCGCGCGGGGCGCTTTTCCGCGTCGCGGTCGGCTCTGCAAAACAAGCGTTTCGCTCGAGACATCCTCGGCAAACTCTGCGGAGCAAGCGTTTCGCTCGAGACATCCTCAACTCTGCAAAACCAGCGTTTCGCTCGAGACATCCTCAAGAAATTCTGAAAAACAAGCGTTTCGCTCGAGACATCCTCAAATTTTAATTCGCCGGCCTCCTTCGACCTCGTTATTTATCAGGGAAAAAATTCGCCGGCCTCCCTCAAGTTGGCACCGGGGGACAGGTTTACCAACTAAAAGAGAACCCTGGGCTCAGGCCCTTTCCGGGAAAAAAGATACGGTGCCCCCACACACACACACACACACACACACACACACACGCACGCACGCACGCACGCACGCACGCACGCACGCACGCACGCACACAAACACATACACACGCACTTTTTGCGTCGGCGGCTAAGCACAGTGACTGCGCTGGCGGATAGTGCATGCGTAGGGGATTCAGATGCGAATTAAGCCGCACTGCAAGAGAAGGAAGAGGAGGAAGGAAGCCCGGCACGGGCAGGACGGAGGGGAGGCCGGGTCCCCTCAGAGCGGGGCCAGGCGGCGGCAAGGGCAGCGCTGGGGCAGCAGGGCGGCGGCCGCAGGGCAGCCGGGGGGGGCGCGGCAGCCAGGGACGGCAGCGCCAGCCGGGGGGGGCAGGCCCAGCCTGTGCTGGGGGCGGGCAGCGCAGCGGCGCGGCCGTGCGCCGAGGTCGGACCGACCTCCAGGCGACAGGGCAGCCAGAGAAGACCACCTCAGGGGATGGGCCGGGGGGCAGCTGGGGAAGGGCCCAGCAACGAGGAACGAATGCGAGCAGAGGCGCCGAGATCCACGGGACCTGCGAAGCGCCTACCAGCGGGCGGCCCGGACACCCCGAGAGCGGGGACACCGGGGAGGGGCGGGGCAGAGGGCGGGGCAGGCCCAGCGACAAAGCCGACGTGAGGCCCGCTGGCCTGGCCTCAAGACCAAGCAAAGAAGGCGGCCGGCGGGGGCGGCAACGGCCAGCCAGCACCCGCAAACGGGGAGAGCCCTGCCGAAAGGGAGGAGGCCACAGGCGATGGCCCGTCCAAAACTCGGCTACACGCAAGAGTGATCCTGGGTAAGAGTGACCTTTGGTACGCGGCTTTTTGAGGGCCGCGGGGGGACCAAACACAAGCGAGCAAGACGCTACTGTCGCACCGCACGCGACGATCGGGGGGCCCCAATGGTCGCGCACCAAAGGTCACTCCGGCGAGGGGTCACTCTTACGTGTAGTCGAAAAACCCATCAGAAAGCCAGCTATCCGTCCTGCCGGGGCAGGGGGTGCACCGGCGGGGCAGGGGCCTCCATCCAGGCAGGGGGGGGCGCCGAGGCGGCTGCCACTGCGGGACTAGCAGCGAGACGGCGCGCGGGAGCCGAAGGCGAGCGGCAAGACCAGCTCGCCAGAAGGCAAACGCAGCGGTCAACGGCGGGAAGGACAGGCGCGAGCAAAGCTGCGCGAAGCGTCCATTGGGGCTGGAGGACCAGCGACCACAAGAGGGCTGTGGCGCGGTGGAAGTGGGACCGACCACGAATGGGGGCATACGCCAAAAGCGACAGCAGAAGCGCCACCCGGAAGGGCCGAGTGCGCGCGGGGGGCAGCACGGACGGGCGCAGTGAGAGAGGCAACGAGAAAGGCACCGAACAGGCGCACCAGCAGTGCAGCAGTGGAGCAGACGACCTACAGGGGGCCGCCAAACGACGGGGGGGGCGGAGGAAGGCACGGAGTCGCGCGAGCTGCGTCCTGAGGGCGCCCGCGGCAAGGGCGCGCGGGCGGAAGGCAAGGCAAACGCAAACGAACCCGATGGACTCAGGAGAACAGCCCAACCCGGCAGGGGGTAGCACCGAGCAGGTGCACGGGCGCAACAGAGAATGAGCGAAACCCTCGCGAGTGAGGCCGCCGCCCAGGCGGGGGGCTGCGGGGGGCGCGCGCGGGGCCGCTCAGAGCTGATGCGCGGAGTGGCAGATGGCTGCAGCCTGTAGGGCAGCAGGCAGGCACGCTACCAATAGCGACGGGAGGACCCCGACCAGCGCTGCCGCGTGGGGTCGTTGCTGGGCCAGGAGGAGTCAGCAGGCCGCTTGCCCTTGCCCTGCAGAGGGGACCTTTCCGTTGCCTGTGGCGCCTTGGGCGCTGAACCCCCTCCTCTCCACCCCTTGCCCCCATGAGGCGCCCCAGTCGACGTGGATGTGCCTGCTGCGACAGAGAGCGCGAACGTCGAAATTAAACTGGATGAGCTGAGAAACGAACTCTCAGCAAAAGTCCGGGGAAAGGCGGCCGGGGTCTCTGGTGGACCCCGCATGTCCCACTCTGCGGTCGCATATGGCATTGCAGCCAATGGCTAACATGGGGCCACATTATTCCTTGAGGCGATTGACCACTTCCTGCCAGCTTTTTCCTGGCGCCGGGTAAGGTAGTTCCAGCCAGGCGCCAGGAAAATTGACTGGCGCGGTTCGAGGTGCAGTCTGTCACTGGGGCCCCAGTGGCGCGCGCAGTCGCGCGGCAGAATTGGCGCGCGCCCGGGGGGGGGGGCCAGCGCGGCGCCAGGGCGGGGCGCGATCGGCCGCTCCGCTCCCACGGCCACTCCCAGGAGCCCCGGGGCTGCGTCGTTCAGAGGCACGGAGGGTCTCACGCACAGGTTCGTCTTCGCCCCCCCCCCCCCCCCGGGAGCGCCCCCGTCGGAGTACTCGGCGTGTAGTTCTGGCCCGCGCTCAAGGCTGGGCCCTCGAGGCCCGCCCGCAGGCCGCTGCGGGGGCCCGCGCGGGCTGGGCGGTGCCACATCGCTGTTCTGGAGAGTGGGGCTGTCCAGCGGCGCTGGAGGCGGGTTGGGGGACCTGCTGGCGCGCTGACGAGAGGCCGCGCGCGGGGCCCCGCTCGCGGTTCCAGTCAGCCGCGCGCGCTCACCCCCGTTGGAGTCGAGGGGCGACGCGCCGGGCCCGCGCTCGGACGGGGCTGGGCCACTGTCGGACAGCTCGCGAACCTCGCGCTGCGGGGGCGCAGGAGGCGGGGGCAAACTGAGTCTCCCGGCGGGAACACACATACACACACACACACACACACACACACGCACACACACGCACACACACACACACACGCACGCACGCACGCGCGCACGAACGCACATACGCACATATGCACATACACACACACACACACATACACACACGAACGCACATACGCACACACGCACACACACACACACACATGCACGAACGCACATACGCACATACGCACACGCACACGCACACGCACACACGCACACACGCACACA
>CAUYUJ010015626.1:115008-170008 GCA_963575745.1 Prorocentrum cordatum
TCATTATCGCCTTAGCGCCAGGTACACTCGTATTCACAGCTTCAAAAAAAACTACCCAGATGGAGGGCTCTCATTTGATGTATCCTGTAGTCTGTAGTTGTTGTTGGTGGGCACTCCTGCGAGAGCTGCACGTCTCGAGGGCGGCTCCCCTTCAGAAGTGGTGCTCTCGCGTGAAAGTTCTTCACCCCTCGTGACCAGAAAATCCACGTTGCGCAAAACAACAACGGACGGAAAGCAATCACGCCTCACGAACCGAAGCTCTGGCTGAACACGAAGCTTCTGGTCATAATTACTCTTTGGCATCCTTTCCGGCTGGAAGACTGGGGGATGGTACACACCATAACGGACCTATCGCCCGAATGGCAAGCCCATGGAACGCCAATGTTCCAAGGAGGCACTTCCCGCAGTGAGAAGGAATTCTTAGGATAGGCTTAAGACGAGGGCCTTGGGACGGGAAGATGTGTTGCTGCATCGTTGATGCATCTTGGGCTTACTACCGTCACCCACGTCCTCATGTCCCCCTTCCGCTTCTCCCCTCGTCCCCTGAAGGAGTGACAAAGCGGGAAGGAGGGAAGGAGGGAGGGAGGGAGGCAGGGAAGAGAGGAGAACAGATGGAGGGGGCGAAAGGAGGACGGTCCAGTTCGCCAGGCCGAACGGGTCAGCGAGCCCCGCCCATTCCCACCCTCCCTCCCTCCTGAGACATAAGAACCAACGCTGGCGCATCTTGAAGTTGGGACTGGCGCGCGTTCCCACTTAGCAAGCCGAAGGCGCTAGCGCGCAGCCTCGCTTCCTACGATCTGGCGAGGAGAAAAGCACGGGCCGAGCACTCGGGCGGGAGCGGACGTTGCAGAAATTCCTTGCGTAGCGCTCTGGCGAGAGCATCATTCATCCCTCTCGCGCTCGGCCAAATTTCCGATGAGTGGCGAAGGCGAAAACAAACTATGCGTCGCGCGAGCAAGACAATCCCACTTTCACGCGAGGTCTGCGCGGCGCTGTGGCAAGAGCAACATTTCGTGGTTCCTCTACCGCTTTCGGACGACTGGGCGAGCGAACAAGATGCGCCGAATTGAACGGGAAACGCGCCATTTTCGCACGAAGTCTACACGGGGCGACAATACATCCACCCGCGCGCAGCCCCGCACCCAACGACAGGGCGGACGAGAAATTGGAACGTGCCAAAGCGGCAGCGCCACTTTCAGGCGAAATCGGCGCGGCGATTCGGCGAGAGCTCGCACGACCCATTGTCAACAGATTGGCGAGCGAAAAGGCACGCCTCACCCCAGCGGGAGCTCCAATCGCCGAGACGAGAACGACATTTGGCACTCTCGAGCGCAATGCGCGCCGCGTCCCACTCCCTCCACGCCGCTTGCAACGTCGACGACAAAACAGCCATGCCAAAAGTGAAGAAATGCTCCCTGTGATGATCCCTGATGGGTGTGATGAGAAGGACCTGGATGGGGTGGGGCGATCGGCCCGCCTGGTGGCAGAGCGGGAGCGCACACAAACAGGAAGTGGGGACAGAGGGGGGGAAAGGTGGAGACTCCCCCAACGCCTCCGCCTCCTCTTGCTGCTGCGAATGGCATGAAGAGACGGAGTCTGTTGCCACCAAATCCTGCCCACCCATCCCTGGCTGCGGGCCCAGAGGTGGGCGGGAGGTTGAACGAAAGACAAATCAGCAGCGTGAGAGCGCCAGAGGTCCTCCTCCTCCTCCTCCTCCTCCTCCTCCTCCTCCTCCTCCTCCTCCTCCTCCTCCCCCCCCTCCTCCTCCTCCTCCTCCTCCTCCTCCTCCTCCTCCTCCTCCTCGGGAGCCGTTTCGTTTGGGGGAGTGGGGCAGGCAGGCTGTCCGCGCCCGGCGGGACGGGGCGCCCAGGGTCCTCGCTCGGCCGTGCCGCCACCACGCGCAGGGCCGAGGCCAAGGCGAGCACGACACCGCTCGCTCGTGGGCCCGCCACTCGGGGGAGACCTCCTGCGAGTCTCGAGGGCTCTTGGCGCGGCAGCCACGCACGCTCTGGGCTCAGAAAGAGGGAGCACACGGCGAGCTGAGCTTTGTCCCTGTTCTGCAGCGCGATGCGCCGGTGTTCTCGCTGCTCCAGGGCTCAAGGTTCCAGCTTGGACCACTCGGGGCACGAGGCAGGAAGTAGGAGCAGGATCTCGCCGTGACGCGACCCAAACCTCAGAAACTGGTGGCGCGAGATCAATCGTGCGGAACGCACTCCTTCGCTAGCTTCCCAAGGCCGGCTCCACACATGCGAATCCGACCTGGCTCCCAAGTCGCACCGGCGTCAGGTCTGGAAGAAACATGGAAAGCAGGCAGCCATACAGCACGCGGCACTGCTGTCTGCCAATCAAACTGTTCGACCATTTCAAGCTCCGCCTGGGGGCGACTCGTCAATGAGACTGCTTCCCAGACGAGGGAAATGGTCGCGGTCGTCAGCCGCGTCTTCTACTCTGAAGCGAGCCTGAACTCTGTTGCCCTGCAAGCATGCAAACTAGCACGAACCTGTTGAGCAGCGCCTGCATACTACACTGTGTTGCGATTCATCGCTGTTCCAACAAAGGGCCTCATAATCTAAGGTGTGCAACATTATGGCAGCCCGATTGGACCATATACGCCGAAAATATAATCGTAGCAGCCGCACGAAAGACATGCTATTCAGCTCACTTCGGAGTTTGGGGATAATGAGGCTGGACAAACGGACGGATCCTCACCATCTCCTGCCTGGTGGTGGGGTCAAGCTAATGTTCAGCTCAACCAGCCCGAGAGAGCTGCAAACGCACTGTCGAAATTAAAGCAAGCATAAAGTGTTCTCAACACAGGCGGCAACTCCTTCTTCGAAAAAGGCTTCGGGAAAGTCAGGGAGATGTGCGGCAAAACTCCGTAGCACGCGATATTGTCGCCTGCCTCAACTACCCGCGACTTAACCTCAACCTTCACTAAAATAATGCCTAGGCTCTTGGCAGGCAGGAGATTGCCACAACCGGCAGCGCAACGTGACCCCCGCCTCGTGGCAGAGCTTCATAGCTCAGCAACCTAGCACGGGATCTAGTGCATACAGCCTTCCGATGCGCAGCGAGCACAACCCTTTGAAACACTGACAAAGTTGGACGTTAGACTAGACAACCCTCCGGAAACACAAGCCCTCCACTATGCTCAACCAAGTCCCGAGCTCCCGCTGAAGACTACGCTGCACAGCTTTGTGGAGGAGCCTGATTTTAGCAGGAGAGATCTGGGTGCGGAGGGTCAATACCTTGTCCACCCCGCAAAACGGTGCAAGACGACATGGTCCGAGAAATGGTTTCAAGGGACTTCCACCTGGCACTGAGGGGCCCACTAACGCTCCTCCAGAGCCCAGAAGGGGTCCCGAACACTGCACACGGTTTGAGGGCATTGCCCGCCATCAGCCGCCGGGACAATTCGAGATCTGTGACCCCAGTCACTTCAACACAGTCCACCGCGGCAAAAACATGTCTTGCAACGATTGCCCCCTTATGGCAGGGCGGAGGCGAGCCAAAAGCGTGGTCCGCTCCGAAGCTTTACGAAGACGTTGGTTCTTCTTGGTAGCTCTGTTGCACCTACCAACACAATCTTCAACCCCGAGGCTTGGAGCAGAGACTAAATCCACCAACGATTTCAACAAGCCTCATATGGCCCGAGCCAGCAGATAGAGATAGGAGCGAGGAGAAGGCAAGGCGGCGAGTGGGGGAAGGAAACAAGCCTCACCCTCCCCATCCGCCTCTCATCCTCCTCCTCATCCTCCTCCTCCTCCTCCTCCTCCTCCTCCTCCTCCGTGTTGTGCTCGTCGGCTTGCTCCTCCCCTCATCCGAAGAGTGCACGGATGGCCCTCGTTTGGGCGGTCCGTGTGCACTGCACGGGCACCACCTCAGGGTCACCTACACACGTCAGCTGGGACCTGTCATTCAGGTGCAACTGCCGAAGAGACCCCGCGAGCTCCGCCGCCGCCACCGCCTCCTCCTCCGTTTCTTCCTCCTCCTCCTCCTCCGCCTCCTCCTCCGCCTCCTCCTCCTCCTCCTCCTACTCCTCCTCCGCCTCCGCCTCCGCCTCCGCCCTCACCTCCGCCTCCACCTCCGCCTCCGCCTCCCCCTCCGCCTCCTCCCCCGCCTCCTCCTCATCCTCCTCATCTACTCCTCCTCCTCCTCCTGCTGCTCCACCTCCTCCTCCTCCTCCCCTCCTCCTCCTCTCCTCCTCCTCCTCTCCTCCTCCTCCCCTCCTCCTCCTCCTCTCCTCCCCCTCCTCCTTCCTCGTCATCCTCATCCTCATCCTCATCCTCATCTCATCCTCATCCTCCTCCTCCTCCTCCTCCTCCTCTCCTCTCCTCATCATCATCATCATCATCATCATCATCATCATCATCATCATCATCATCATCATCATCATCATCATCATCATCATCATCATCAATCATCATCATCATCATCATCATCATCATCATCATCATCATCATCATCATCATCATCATCATCATCATCATCATCATCAGCATCATCATCATCATCATCATCATCATCATCATCATCATCATCATCATCATCATCATCATCATCATCATCATCATCATCATCATCATCATCATCATCATCATCATCATCATCATCATCATCATCATCATCATCATCATCATCATCATCATCATCATCATCATCATCATCATCATCATCATCATCATCAGCATCATCATCATCATCAGGCATCATCATCATCAGCATCAGCATCAGCGTCATCATCATCGTCATCATCATCATCATCATATCATCATCATCATCATCATCATCATCATCATCAGCATCATCATCATCGTCATCACCACCATCATAATCATCATCATCATCATCATCATCAGCATCAGCATCATCATCATCATCATCATCATCATCATCATCATCATCATAATCAGCATCAGCATCATCATCATCATCATCATCAGCAGCATCAGCATCAGCATCAGCATCAGCATCATCATCATCATCATCACTACCACCACCACCACCACCATCATCATCATCATCATAATCATCATCATCATCAGCATCATCATCATAATCATCATCAGCATCATCATCAGCATCAGCATCATCATCATCATCATCATCATCATCATCATGAGTATCATCAGCATAATCATCATCATAATCATCATCATCATCATCATCACCCTCATCATCATCATCAGCAGCATCAGCATCAGCATCAGGATCATCATCACCATCATCACCATCATCATCAGCATCAGCATCATCATCATCAGCAGCAGCATCAGCATCAGCATCAGCATCAGCATTATCATTATCATCCTCATCATCATTATCGTTATCGTCATCGTCATCGTCATCATCAGCATCTGCATTATCAACATCAGCATCATCAGCATAAACATCAGCATCATCATCAGCAGCATCATCACTATCGTCGTCGCCGTCATCGTGATCGTCATCATCAGCATGAGCAGCATCATCATCAGCAGCATCCTTATCATCATATTTGTCATCATCATAATCAACAGCAGCATCGTCATCATCATAATCAGCATCGGCATCATCATCAGCAGCAGCATCGTCATCATCAGCATCACCATCATCACCATCATCATCATCATCATCATCATCATCATCAGCCTCAGCTTCAGCCTCACCCTCCGCATCAGCATCAACATCAGCATCGTGATTATCATTAGCATCCTTTTAACCTCCACCTCCTCCTCCTCCTTCTCCTCCTCCTGTCCTCCTCCTCCTCCTCCTCCTTAGTCTTTTCCTCCTCCCCCTGTGTGAGGCAGGCGGGGGCCTGTGTGCGCGCAGTCAGGTAGACATCCCAAGGGTTCTTCTTCATGGACCGCTCCTCGGTTTCTCCTCGTCCACCTCATCGTCACAGCCAACGTCATCGTCATCGTCGCCAGAATGCCCTGCATCACCACTCAAGCATGCACAAACTCAGCATCGGGTCAATATCATCATGATGACAATCCCTGTAATCAGTCTAAACGTGCGCAGCTTCACGTCGGCATCCTCATCCTCATCCTCATCCTCATCCTTATCATCATCCTCATCCTCATCGTCATCATCAGCATCATCATGATCATAATCATACTCACACCTTCATCATCATCATCGGCATCACTTTTACAATCATCGTCATGGCCCTCGTCATCACCATCACCACAATCATCATCACCGCCACCATCACCATCATCATCACAATCACCACCATCGTCATCATCATAGTCGTCGTCATTATCGCTAACATTATCAGCATCATCACCAACACCAGCATCATAATCATCATCAACATCACCATCATCAATATCATCAGTATCATCAACATCACCATTTTCATCATCGTCGTCGTAATCATCATCATCACCATCATCACCATCATCACCATCATCATCATCATCATCATCATCAGAATCATCCTTACCATCACCATCATCATCGCAATAGCCCTCGCCACCACCACCACCGAACTTAGCATCCAGCAGGACGTGTGGGCAGAAGAGTGCGCAATTGGCAACTGTTCGGAAAATACAATGGGGACGACGGCGCGGACCGTGAAGCCGAAGCAACGAACGTCACAGGCGCGAGCGCTTCACGACTGCGAAGCGGAAGCCACAGCGCCCGACTGTGAAGCAGAAGCTGAACTGTTCGCACGCTTGGACCACAAGACGGAGGAAGGAGGCGGGAGGGAGAGGGGAAGGGGGGAGAGCAACGTTACACATACAGGCTACAACTGTTCCGTAAGCGACTGCTCTGACGAAGCCCTCTGATCCAGGGGCCGGCACCTCTTGCGACGCGCAAGCCAATATCTCAGAATCCCGCTTCACTTGAAAAATACGCGTTTTGCAAGGCTTGCGTCGCACGTAGACATTTGAGTATACAATTTGTTCCGGCTCGAAAGAAGCATCTGCGACAGCCGTTTCGCTGAGCAAATGGACCCGGGCACTTGAGTGGACACGGCATCGCCGTCGTTCCCGCGGCTCGTCGGCCGCGGCGACGCCCTGCCAGCGGCAGCGATGCCGGTGCGCGGCGGGCGGGGCGCCCCGCCACGTCGCGACAGCGCCACAGCGGCACGGGGGACGGCGCCCCGACAGAAACTCCACGCGCGCTCAGGAGAGGACACGCGGGCTCGGAGGCGCTGGCGCGGACCCCACCTGGGTCGGTGCCCCAACCCTGGAGATTTTGGGCCGAGCACCGGAAACACAAAAACGAGTCGGAAAGTCCCAACCCAGGAAAGGGAAGACCCAACCCTGGAACAGGTGCCCGTAGCCGTAGCCCACCCCTGGAAAAGGGGAACGCCCAACCCTGGAAATCCCCGCCCGGACGTTGGAAAGCACGGCAGATGGATGAGGAGGAGGAGGAAGAGGAGAAAAAGGAGGAGGAATACAGGAAGAGGAGGCCCGTGCCCGGCACGGCGGATGATGCCGCTGCGCAGCGCGCCCCGCTGGCGCCGAGCGGCGGGCGCCCCGAGCACTGAAGCACAGGAACAGAAGGAGGAGGAGAAGGAGGAAGAGGAATACGAGGAAGCGGGGGCGCGTTGCCTGGCGTGACAAACGACGCCAAACAAATAGATGTCTGCCGATTGCTCGATGAATTCCAAACGAACCCAAAATCACCGAAATGAAATCGGGCACGTCGGGCACCGTGTGCGCGCCATCTCTTGGCTGACATCGCCCGACCTGGAACTGTGATTTCTGTCGGTTACTGGTATTCTTCCGAACAAACCAAAATTCACCAAATTAGGTCGGGCAGCCCGTGCACGCCATCTGTTTGCAGACAGCGACCGACATGGAACGGTGATGTATACAAGTTGCCCGGTGCAGATCCAAATCACCAAATGAGGTCGAACCACCTGTGCGCGCCATCTGTTCGCAGACAACCACCAAACTAGAACACTAATTTCTGCTGTTTGCCTGGTGACTCAGACCAGGCCCATAATCACAAAAGTGGGGCGTACCGTGTGACGCTGTAAAAGAGAGAGAGAGAGAGAGAGAAAAAACAAAAACAAGAGAGAGAGAGAGAGAACAAAAGAGAGAGAGAGAGAGCGAGCGAGAGCGAGGGAGAGAGAGAGAGAGGGACAAAAAGAGAGTCAGGGTGAGTGCCAGAAACAGATAGACGAGAACGAAAGACAGAAAGAGAGAGAGAGAGAGAGAGAGACAGAGAGAGACAGAGAAAGAGAGAAAGAGAGAGACCGAGACCGAGAGAGAAAGAGAGATAATGAGAGGGAGAAAGGGAGGAATAAACACACAGGGGAATATATCAACAAACGCGTGGGAGACAGACCGAAAGAGAGCGAGAGGGCGATAGACGAACAAACATGATAGCAAACGGGAGAAGACACGCACACCAAACAATTTTGAAAGTGATACCTGAAAAATGGACTTACGTATTTATGTGTAGGGCGACAGTCATGGAAAAACAAAAAGCGAATTATGCTAACGGAGTTCCCCACATAAAGATGTTACGGGGTTCCATTGCTTCTTGTCTGCGCTCTGGTGGGGCCTCCCTGGAGGGGTGGGAGGGGCACGAAACCTGATGAATAATATTGTGTGCGAATACCCTGCCCGCTCTGGTGGGGCCTCCCTGGAGGGGTGGGAGGGGCACGAAACCTGATAAATCCGCCGATCCGGCGTGTGAGTTTCAAGGAGTCTCAGCTACAGCCTCGAGGCTGAGCTTCAGCCTCTGGGGGGGTCGCCGGGGTGGCTCTGCCGGGGAAGGGGGGGTGGGGGGGGGGGGGGGGGTGCGAGTTTCCGGCGAACCCCGGGGCCGCTCCGGGGGAGTGGAAGATAGGGGGGGGGGGGGCGCCATGCTCCGCTTTTTCCGGCGCTTTGGAGGAGGGGGGGGGCCCAAGAGACCCCCAAGGGGTTCCAAGAGGGCCCCGAGTCGCCGAAAAATCGCTCCAAGACGCCCGAGATGGCCTCCAGACGGCCCAAGGTGTCTCCAAGACGCCCCAAGAAGCTTCCAAGAGGCCTCCCAAGAGGGCCCCAAGAGGCCAGAATCGTTGATTTTCATTGGTTTTCTCAGGGTTTTTAGCGTTCTTGCCTTTTCGGGCGTCCGACGCTCGAAGACGGCCCAAGAGGCCCCCAAGTCCGTCCCAAGACGGCCCACGATGCTTCCAACACGGCCCAAGAGAGCCCCAAGACGGCCCAAGAGGGCCCCAAGACGGCCCAAGAGGGCCTCTGGACAGCCCAAGAAGGCCCCAAGAGAGCCCCAAGAGGGGCCCAAGAGGGGGACCACGAACCGAAAGAACCGAGCTTTCCGCCCCAAGAGGCCCCCAGGAGGCCCCAAGAGACCCCCAAGGGGCCCCAAGAAGCCCACAAGAGGCCCAAAAGAGGTTCCAAGAGGCCCCAAAACAGCTCCCCAGAGGCCTCCAGACTGCCTCCGGCAGGCCCCCGGTTTCTTCCGCGGCACCGCCCAGGGCGCCACCGGCAGGATGTCCTCCGTCTCATCGTTTTCCTTCAAGTTATCGCCTCTTCCTCATTCTCCTCCTCCTCCTCTGCGACCTCACTCCTATCCCTCAACGATCGCGTCACCGAGTGCCTCTTCTTTGAAACATCCTCGCTCTTCAAACGCACATCCATACACACATGCATACATACCTACATTTAAACACATTTGCATACATAGAAAAACAATCTTCCAGACATACATACTTACATTCACACACATACACACATATTATCATACACACATACAAACATACATACAAACTAAATACATACATACGCGCACAAGCATACATACATACATACGTACCTACACACAGGCACACATGATCAATGCATGCATACATGCATGCACGCGTACATACACACACATATATCGTGAAACTCACCGCGTGCTCGAAACTTGAGAGAGACCGCGGGAAGTCGAGAGAAGCCGCGGAACGAGGCCTCTACTACTACTACCACTACTACCACAACCTACTACTACTACTACTACTACTACTACTACTACTACTACTACTACTACTGCTACTACTACTACTACTACTACTACTACTAATACTACTACTAGTACTACAGGAGCGTTTCCCAACTAGTATGTGTGTGTGGGTGATGCTGTGTGCGCATGTCTGCGGCGCAGGTTAAGTGGTGTGACTGTGTGTGTGCGTTTGAGTGTGCGCCCATAATTTCTGCGTCTGGAGAATAACCCCGAGCGACCCGGATCGGCGGCACTGGCCGAAGGCCACTACAATAATATGGTGCGCGAATACCCTGCCCGCTCTGGTGGGGCCTCCCTGGAGGGGTGGGAGGGGCACGAAACCTGATAAATAACATGGTGTACGGATACCCTGCCCGCTCTGGTGGGGCCTCCCTGGAGGGGCGGGAACGGCACGAAACCTAATAATAAAATATGGCGTGCGAATACCCTGCCCGCTCTGGCGGGGCCTCCCTGGAGTGGCGGGAGGGGCACGAAACCTCAGAAATAATATGGTGTGCGAATGCCCTGCCCGCTCTGGCGGGGCCTCCCTGGAGGGGTGGGAGGGGCATGAAACCTGATAAATCATATGGTGTGCGAATACCCTGCCCGCTCTGGCGGGGCCTCCCTGGAATGTTGGGAGGGGCGCGAAACCTGATAAATAACATGGTGTGCGGATACCCTGCCCGCTCTGGTGGGGCCTCCCTGGATGGGTGGGAGGGGCACGAAACCTGATAAAACATATGGTGTGCGAATACCCCGCCCGCTCTGGCGGGGCCTCCCTGGAATGTTGGGAGGGGCGCGAAACCTGATAAATAACATGGTGTGCGGATACCCTGCCCGCTCTGGTGGGGCCTCCCTGGAGGGGTGGAGGGGCACGAAACCAGATAAATAACATGGTGTGCGAATACCCTGCCCGCTCTGGTGGGGCCTCCCTGGAGGGGTGGGAGGGGCACGAAACCTGATAAATAACATGGTGTGCGAATACCCTGCCCGCTCAGGTGGGGCCTCCCTGGAGGGGTGGGAGGGGCACGAAACCTGATAAATAACATGGTGTGCGAATACCCTGCTCGCTCAGGCGGGGCCTCCCTGGAGGGGTGGGAGGGGCACGAAACCTGATAAATAACATGGTGTGCGAATACCCTGCTCGCTCAGGCGGGGCCTCCCTGGAGGGGTGGGAGGGGCACGAAACCTGATAAATAACATGGTGTGCGAATACCCTGCTCGCTCAGGCGGGGCCTCCCTGGAGGGGTGGGAGGGGCACGAAACCTGATAAATAACATGGTGTGCGAATACCCTGCTCGCTCAGGCGGGGCCTCCCTGGAGGGGTGGGAGGGGCACGAAACCTGATAAATAACATGGTGTGCGAATACCCTGCTCGCTCAGGCGGGGCCCCCTGGAGGGGTGGGAGGGGCACGAAACCTGATAAATAACATGGTGTGCGAATACCCTGCCGCTCAGGCGGGCCTCCCTGGAGGGGTGGGAGGGGCACGAAACCTGATAAATAACATGGTGTGCGAATACCCCTGCTCGGGGCTCAGCACGCGGGGCCTCCGCTGGAGAGGGTGGGAGGGGCACGAAACCTGATAAATAACATGGTGTGCGAATACCCTGCTCGCTCAGGCGGGGCCTCCCTGGAGGGGTGGGAGGGGCACGAAACCTGATAAATAACATGGTGTGCGAATACCCTGCTCGCTCAGGCGGGGCCTCCCTGGAGGGGTGGGAGGGGCACGAAACCTGATAAATAACATGGTGTGCGAATACCCTGCTCGCTCAGGCGGGGCCTCCCTGGAGGGGTGGGAGGGGCACGAAACCTGATAAATAACATGGTGTGCGAATACCCTGCCGCTCAGGCGGGGCCTCCCTGGAGGGGTGGGAGGGGCACGAAACCTGATAAATAACATGGTGTGCGATACCCTGCTCGCTCAGGCGGGGCCTCCCTGGAGGGGTGGGAGGGGCTCGCCAGGCGGGGCCCCCTGGAGGGGTGGGATGGGCAGGATACCTGATAAATAACATGGTGTGCGAACACCCTTCCCGCTCTGGCGGGGCCTCCCTGGAGGGGTGGGAGGGGCACGAAACCTGATAAATAACATGGTGTGCGAATACCCTGCTCGCTCAGGCGGGGCCTCCCTGGAGGGGTGGGAGGGGCACGAAACCTGATAAATAACATGGTGTGCGAATACCCTGCTCGCTCAGGCGGGGCCTCCCTGGAGGGGTGGGAGGGGCACGAAACCTGATAAATAACATGGTGTGCGAATACCCTGCTCGCTCAGGCGGGGCCTCCCTGGAGGGGTGGGAGGGGCACGAAACCTGATAAATAACATGGTGTGCGAATACCCTGCTCGCTCAGGCGGGGCCTCCCTGGAGGGGTGGGAGGGGCACGAAACCTGATAAATAACATGGTGTGCGAATACCCTGCTCGCTCAGGCGGGGCCTCCCTGGAGGGGTGGGAGGGGCACGAAACCTGATAAATACATGGTGTGCGAATACCCTGCTCGCTCAGGCGGGGCCTCCCTGGAGGGGTGGGAGGGGCACGAAACCTGATAAATAACATGGTGTGCGAATACCCTGCTCGCTCAGGCGGGGCCTCCCTGGAGGGGTGGGAGGGGCACGAAACCTGATAAATAACATGGTGTGCGAATACCCTGCTCGCTCAGGCGGGGCCTCCCTGGAGGGGTGGGAGGGGCACGAAACCTGATAAATAACATGGTGTGCGAATACCCTGCTCGCTCAGGCGGGGCCTCCCTGGAGGGGTGGGAGGGGCACGAAACCTGATAAATAACATGGTGTGAGGAAAGGCATGGTATGGTATGGGATGGTGGATGCATGGTATGGTATGGTAAGGTATGGTATGGAGTGGCATGGTATTGGTATGGTATGATACAGTATGGGATGGTGGAGGAAGCGGGAGGAGGAGGAGGAGGAGGAGGAGAGGATGTTCTGGGAAAACAAGAACCCCACTCAGGATGTGGGGAATGAAAATTACCCCCAAGCACACGCACACACACACACACACACAAACACAAACGCCCACACACACTCACACACACACAAACACACACACGCTGGTTTGTAAGCCGGCGGTGCAGGCGCTGTCGGCAGGTACAAATGCCAATTGCGACGAATTTAATCGAACGCGCCATTATGAAAGAACCAGTCACGGCCATGCAGACTGGCGAAAAAGGACGAGAGGCGCTGCAAAGCCAACGTGCACCGGACAAAAAACCCAAGGAACATAACCTCGACGCGGGTAGTTTGAAGCGCGAGCGGCCGTCTGGTGCGAATTGGAGCCTCAAAAAAGACAGCACCACCTGATCAACTACAAGGCTGCCAGACCTGCCCACCTGGTGGTTGTGCATACACGCAATTTCTCGCGCGAGCATGCGCGGGCTAGCGCGGCCGCAGAAATGCACCGGCCAACGCCAAGCACTCATCGAAATCGCCGCCACATTGATTTTGCAGGTGGGCGGGTGGGATGTTTGCAACAGCATGGAAATTGACAACCCGCGTGCAAAAAAAACTCACTTTTACAAAGAGCATTGGTCCTACCACCATCCCCCCCATCGGACTTATCGATTCCCCAGAAACCTATGCAAAACGCATGTGATTCTGACCTACGTCCCTCCTACCTGTGAATTCATACTATCCCAGCCAGGCCGGCATCGGCCACCCCCTCGGTTCCCTTGCAAACACAAAAACATGCGCGCGCATTCGTAGATCAAAAAACGCAAGGGACGAAGTGCGAACGCGCGCGTCGTCGCGCGCGCATGCCGAAATCCTCAATAAACCTACGGTGTCGCAAGGATTTCCAAATCGGGTGCCCCACAAAAGACCAGGTTTCGCGACGCGGATTTTCAACAGAAGCTTGCGCGCGCGCTCTTGCGAATTCATAAGAAGACCAAGAGTTCTTCAACATGTTCATCAAATGCTACCGAACGGGCTTCGCGCGCGCATGTCGAAATCGTTCGAACGCCCTTGCGCGCGTGCTGGGGTGGCACGATCCGTGTCACATAATACCATGCGAGCCACTCTCGCGCGTCTGCCGCGCGCGCATGTCAAATTCGTTCCAAAACCTTCATCACCGACGCGAGGACGCCGCCATCGTCGTCGGCGCGATCAGCATCGGCGCCGTCAATGGCTGCCCCGTCGTCGCTGTCACCATCGTCACCAGCATCGCTACTATTATCACCGCGTCCACCGTTGAAGACGTTGCCACGATGCGGCGCCCGCCCCAAGTCGCCGACTCGCACTGAAGTGCCCGCTGGGATGTGCCGAGCGGTCAGCGCCACCGCGTTGGCGCCTGTCGCGCCAAACTAGCTGGCGGCTGCGCGCGCGAGCATAGGCGGGCTAGCGCGACCGCAAAGATACACCAGCCAACACCCAGCACTCATTGCAATCGCTCCCGCATGGGTTTTGCACACCAAGTTGCGGGTGGGTGGGCGGGATGATTGCTCGAGCGCTGGAACTGGCAACTGCAAGTTCGGCAAGTGAATTCCCCTCTCTAAACAAAGATAACTTCTTCCACACACACACACACACACACACACACACACACACACACACACACCTTCCCGGGATTAAAGACCCCCCGGGAAGCGATGCAAAACGCGTAGGAGTCAAACCCAATGCCCACCCGACCTGTGAATTTATACTATCCCACCCAGGCCGGCATCGACCCCCCCGCCATCCTTTGCAAAAATACAATGCGCGCACACTCGTTCATCACAATTCATAAATGTTCAATAACTCTTTGCAAAAAAAATATGCGAATTGCGCACGCGCGCGTCGTCGCGCGCTCATGCCGAAATCCTTCACAAACCTTCGGTTTCGGCAGGAGTTCAAAATCGAGTGTCCAAAAAGAATATTGAAACACATGGTTTCGCAACACGAACTCTCAAACAAAAGCCATGCGCGCTCTTGCGAAGTCTTAATAAAACCGTAGGTGCTTAAAGATTCCCACAGAATACTACCAGACGGGCTTCGCGCGCGCATGTCGATATCGTCCGAGCGCCCTTGCGCGCGCGCCGTCGCAAGAATCCTCTGCAACAGAACTGGGGCGAAGTGCACGCGCGCGCGTCGTCGCGCGCGCATGCCAAAATCCTCCACACATTCTCGTGTTCGGAAGTATGTCAAGATCGAGTGTCCAGAACACATAAATTAATTGTTTAAAAACAAAAAAAACGCAGCACAGAGTTTCAACAAAAGCGTGCGCGCTCTTCCGAATTCTTAAGGTAACCAGAATCTCTTTTCAACCTGCTCATAAAATGCTACCAAACAGGCTTCGCGCGCGCGCATGTCGAAATCGTTCGAACGCCCTTGCGCGCGTGCTGGGGGTGGCACGGTCCGTGTCCAATAATACCATGCGAGCCACTCTCGCGCGTCTGCCGCGCGCGCATTTCAGATTCGTTCCAAAACCTTCATCACCGACGCGAAGACGCCGTCATCGTCGTCGGCGTGATCGGTATCAGTGCCGTCACTGGTCGTGCCGCCGTCGCTGTCAGCATCGTCAGCAGTATCGCTGCGATCATCATCATCGCGTCTACCGTCGACGACGTTGCCTTGCAACCGCGCCCGCCCAAGTTGTCGGCTCGCACTCAAGTGCCCGCCTGGATGTGCCGAGCGGTCAGCACCACCGCGTTCGCGTCGGTCGCGCCAAACTAGCTGGCCTCTGCGCGCGCAAGCACGCGCGGGCTAGCGCGGCCGCGGAGATGCACCAGCCAGCGCAAAGCACTCATCGCAATCGCCGCCGCATGAGGTTTGCAAACCAAGTTGCGGGTGGGTGGGTGGGATGTTTGCGCCAGCAGTGGAGTGGACAACTCACTGTGAACATACATTAATTTCACCACATCGTTTGCACCACACAGATCGCACCACATAGATTGCTCCACATGGGTTGCACCACATAGAGGGCTTCACATTGGGTGCGCAGCAGACGCTGCTAGAAACTCACTGCGTGGGGTCCACGTTGGCTACCGTATACCTGGACATACAATACTAGACCTATACATATACACATACTATGTATGTGTGTACGTGCGTATGTATATATATATATATATATATATATATATACATACATATATATATATATATATATATATGTATGTGTGTGCATGGATGTATGCATGCATGTATGTACGCATGTTTGTACATATGTATGGGTGTACATGTGTACGTATGTATGTGCGTGTGTTTGTATGTGTACATCATGTAGTTATGTATGTATGCGGATATGAATGTATGTATGTATGATGCATGCGTGTATGCAGTTATAAAGATGTGTGTACATGTGTAAATATGCACATGTGTACAGGTGTAACGTATACAAGTACGTACGTATGGATGTGAGTATGCATGTGTATGTATGTGTATATGTATGTATGTATATATGCATGCATGTGTATGCTATGTATATGTGTGTTTGTGTACATACGCATGGATGCAAGTCCATGCATATGTAGGTGTGTATGGATGCATGCATGGATGTAAGTATGTGGGTATGTAGGTGTATTAATGTATGTATGTGTCTATGCATGTACGTGTATGTGTGTACTGGGAAGCGATGCGGAGTCCCTCCCCGTGTTCCCTCCCCGTCCTCCCTCTGCCCACGCACCCCGCCTCTCCCCCATCCCCTTTGGAGAGGGGGAGGGGGACGCGGAGGAAGGTGGGGAGGGAAGTGGAAGAAAGATAAGGTGAGGGGGGGAGCAGGGGGGGAGGGGGGGGAGCTGACTTCCTCGAAATCGAAGGTGGTCATCTGGTCAACCGCAAGGTTCACCACCTCCTCCTGTCTTCCCCGTTTCCGCAAGAGCTCCTGGCTAGCACGGCGAACAAGGCGCTCTCCCTTGATCCGTGCGCCCCCCCCCCCCCTCCCCCCGTCTCTTCCGCCAGTTTCTGCTCACCCTTCCTCCTGCTCCGCCTCCTCCGCCTCCTCCTCTCCTCTTCCTCCTCCTCCTCCTCCTCCGCCTACTCCTTCTCCTCCTAATCCTCCTCCGCATCCTCCTCATCCTCCTCATCCTCATGATCCTCCTCCTCTTCCCACCCCTCCTCATCCTCCTCCTCCTCATCCTCCTCCTCATCATCATCCTCTTCCTCCTCCCCTGCCTCCTCCGCATCCTCCTCCTCCGACTCCGAATCACAATTTGGACTGGCAGGGACATGACCGACTACGGAATGGCTGGTTCCCTCACCCAAGCGAGTTTGCCCCCCCCCCTTCTATTCGGCCAGGCGGGGGAGGGCACACACAAGATTACCACCATGAGAATCGTGCATTACAACACGCTGTCCGAGGGATATGTTGAAAGGTTGAGCGATATAAGCCAATACGTGTTACAATGGGATGGTATCCGCATCAACGGGACAGCGAAGTGGAGCGTGGCGGAGCAGGTGAAAGACAACGACCCTCCCACGCCACGGGTGCGTGCGATTCAGAGCAAAAAAGGGGACGCATGGTTACGACGGCGTGTGGAGCCCCTATCCTAATTAGCAAGAAGTTCTCACCCCAGGCAATGCGAGCTATGTACTACCCTCTAGCAGGTATCCAAGGCCGTGTGGCAAGTACTAAACTACATGCCAATCAACATGACTACGCGATGGTATCGACCTGCTGCGCCCCAGTGCATGTCCGATGCTGTGCAGAGATAGGGAAGGGAATTTGCAACTGGCGTGAACCCACAACCGACGGTATCGGAGCGAGAGTCATGATTGTTATCGGGTGGTAAATAAACAGTGATCTGGGGGTTGTATAGAGCACCAAGCGGGCGTGTGCAACACCCCCACGAGAAGTATATAGGACCCTACGCGGACGTACCAGAGAACGACATCGGCACTGTGGTGAGAAACTGTGCTACCAACAGCGAGCTAACAATTATGACGACGTTCTACCGCACAGGACCGACTGTCCACGGCATCAAAGGGCGTACTAGCAGAGTGGACCGCCTACAGATACCCACGGGGGCGCTAGGAATTGTGGAACGATACATGGTGCTACACACAGAAGGCAAACGACTAGGGCTCATCAAGGCCCGAGGGCCCCGTGACCATCTGCCAGCAAGCCTCGTTCTAGACCGCCAGGCCCGTCACCTACACCGCACCCACATTCCTCCTACTCAGAGGCTGGACCGCGACGCCCTAATGCGTTGCCTGAGGAAGGGCAGAGGAGAGAGGAGCTGCTTCGGAATATGGAGGAGGAGGTTGCGAAGACGGCAGAGGAGGAGTGGAGAGACATTCTGAACGCGCCCACCCCCGACAGAGCGTGGGCACGATTCAGAGATGCCATCCGACAGGCGCTTCGCTCGACGTTCCCAGAAAAGAAAGCACAGGATGACCCGATCGAGGCACGCCTCAAGGAGACGCGACTGAGACTACTAGAGGACAGAAGGGCGCTCCGAGGGACGATGGCTCCAGAGATCACCGAGTCGGAGCTAGAAAAAAAGTGCGAGAAGCTGAGAGAGGTCACCGCTGCCCTGAAGAAGATGCGAGAGGAGAGCGAGGCTGGTGGAGGAGATACGGGAGGCGTCGGAGAAGGGGGACTTCGCCGAGATGCACCGCCTCAGAATTCAGTACCAGGCAAACGGCAGGGGGCCCAAAACACGATACGATGTCGCCCCCAAAACTCATTGGAGGAGTGGGAGGAGGAGCTGGCGAAGAGACCTGAGGAAGGAGGGCTAGGTGCAATGAGGATGAGGTCGAGGAGCAGCTGGAGGAACACGAACAGCTCCATGCAGACCGAATGCCCCCAACGTGCGATCAGGACCTGCTCGCGTGCGTCGCCCGTGACAGGCGCTCGATGTTGAGGTATTGGAGGAAGGCCAAGAAACGACGGGCGCGGCCACAGTGGGGCTCACCAGTTGAAGCCACTCTGATCCTTCTCGACCCGACTGCACAAATGACCGACCCCAGGGAGGCACTGAGGAGGTGGGAGGAGAGAGTGGCGAGAGCGGCAGGAGAGGATGAAGAAGAGCTGGCACGACTGTCGACAGCTTTCCGATTCCAGCGAGGCAGGAGGCTACTCGAGCGGCTGGGGTGGACAGGAAGAGGACTAGGGCAGAGAGAGGGCATGGTCGCAGATCCTCAGGTACTATATGCGAGCTTCGGTGCGGGGAGGGAGGAGCGTGCGGGGTTAGGATGGGGCAAGCCTAAAGACTACACTACTACCCTGGTACAACAACGGTTCACAGATGTACTCATCAAATGTAGGACGGCGGTGACGACTCCCCTGGATTGGCACCGATCACTGGCCTTTGGTGCTGACAAATCAAATCGGAACGGGCATACGGGGAAAATGTATCATGCATGTGTACGGCAGCACAAGTATCCACCGTCGCGGCACTCCGACGACCCACCCGGCGTGGGCGCAAGGAGGACTGCCATCGCGATGTCGTGGGAACGCTATTGTGACGAGTGGTGCGACAAGGTGGAAGCCCAGCCAACTAGGATAGAGTAGTGTGCGTGTGTGTGCACAAACTATGATTGTGGCAATGCGTTTGTCAGCACTAAGAAGACCCTCCTCCAGGCAGTAGCATTTAGGCAAGCAGATGAATGGGATCAACCACATGCGGTGAGTGCCATAGACCAGACCAGCTTGTCTATGGAGACAGCTGACGGATGGCTTACGATGGCGACAAACACAGGAGCGCAGATGGGATTCACGCTCTGCCCACGACATTTTAACGACAGTTACGCAATATGTGTGGGCAAGTGGAAAGAGAAACCACGTACAGATCCTACTCAGAAGCTGCACGACACACCTCACCCGATCTCAGGTACGATTTACGCCGTGGCTACCAACACGTTCATGGATGACATTACAAAAACATGCACCACCCCGAACGAGAGCTCAGAACTGGGCATGGTCTCGCAACTTAATGACGCCACAGCCAGCCTGAAGGACACCATACAAGTAGGAGGCTGGACGTTGATTAACCAAAAAACTAACCACCTACTAGACCTCAAGGGCAAGGGGAGCTACGCATGCACCCGTAGGATAAGACGGTCTGAAGTCTTGGCAGGGGCAGAATGCGGGGGATGAGGGGTATGCTAAGGTCCGTATGTACCTTCCGACCAGGGGCTGGGAGGGGAAGTCCGCAGGAGGTGTAACGCCGTGCGCCGTGCGTGGCGACAGGAAGGGATCGTCTGGAGCTCGAAGACGGCGTTCGACATCAAAAAGATGATGCTCATCGCGTTCGTGTACACTGAGCGTGCTTACCTGTTTTGTCGTACCTGCTGCTGCCACCGACGCCCTTGACTGTCTGATAGGGAAGTAGTTGCGCACGCTTGTTCGGGGGAAGATGTCATGGGTCAGGGAAGATGGGTCGACACGTTGTCACAACACGGTACGCGTGTTCAGAGAGTGGCGTCTCGAGCGGACAGCAACGGCCTTGGGAGTGCGGCGACTCAAGTGGTACCAACCATGGGCACGACGGTCACAAGAGCACAGCCACGTTGTTGCGGCGATCTTCGGGAACTCGGTAATGGATCGACGTGAAGTTATATATCGACTCGAGCGAGGCGACCGATTATGACCCAACCCGACCCCGATGGCAAAGCAACGTACCCTCCTGTCCCAAATCGTGATCACCAATCAATGCCCATGGTGCCTAACTGTGTTCAATAACCGCAGGACCGCTATTGATCATGTGCACCGAGCCTGCGAACGACACGGGGTCTGCCACACTGATTTCTCAAAGTGGGCCCATGAGGTTCTGGCTCAAGCACCGCTGGAATGCTCAGTCTGTCAACATGTGGCTCGAGACCTGCATTCATTTCAGCTACGCGTGCGAGAGCACCACGTCGGACCCGAGAGTGGACTAGCACGCAGAGATGAGTGTGCTCCCTGCACCTTGCGATGCCTGGCAGCTAGGCGTCAAGCGCGGGGCAGGCTCTGCAGCAGCAGTACCAGCACGCAAGGCGCGGCTCGAAGCAGCTGGCGCGGGCGGGGGGGAGGGGGGCACCGCGAGGGCCAGGACGCGACTTCGAGGAGGAGCACGACCAGTTCCAGGCTCTGTAGAAGCTGGCTCTCAAGAACGCCCAGGCCATCAGAGAGCTGATGCACGCCGCCTCGGACTTCTGGCTCCTTCCAGCCACAGCCAAACCCTTCGCAGAAGGCTTGGAGGCGGCAAGGGCGTACGGCAAGGCAGTCCGCGCAGCGGGCTAGAAACACGGCATGGGCGCTCCTCGCATCCACGTTGCGATGGCCACCCTGAGGGCGCTCCACGACGAGATCGACGGCGAGAGCGGCAGCCAGAGAGAGCTCGAGAGCAAGGGGATCCTCAAGGACTTCGCCGAGACGACCAACCACACCCACGGCAAGTTACAGGAGACCCACAAGAGGGACGATTTGGAGGAGGGGGACCGCCTGGGGAAGATCACTAATACGATCAATCCCACGCCGACATGGAGGCGATCCTTGAGAAGCACGAGGTGGCAGAGCAGGTGATCGCAGCAGTGAAGGCCTTCTCGACGATCAAGCTCAAGAACGCCATCTAGGTCGGCCTCCAGTCGATCAATGGCAATGAAGCCACGGGCCCAGGGCCAAAGACGGCGCTGGAGAGGGCGGTGGAGAGCACGTTGCGGCGCCGCTGAGAAGGGAGGCTTCCAGCACGGGAGAGACGAGACGGCCAGATCCCGACACGAGCAATGCCACGTCGTCGACGGAGCAACGACGCCAGACCACTACGGTAGGGCACGGTACCGCCTCTCTCCGCCCATTTTGGGCTGATGCCAACGATGCCGAGAGAGAGAGAAAGAGAGAGAGAGACTGTGTCTGTTCTAGGTCGGACTCAGGGCCCCCACCAGTTTCCTGGCCCCCTAGCTCCGACCTGGAACAGTTTGCCAACGATATAAGTAAGGACACCAGATGGTTGGACAACCTTGCTCGGCAGCGCAGTCTAAGCCCGAAGTTTCAGGAGATATGCGAATTGGCTCACTTTCACCGGGATCGTAGAAGTTAACTCTCGGTCGAGGCCCCCGTTTTTGGTATTGAAGCACCCCAGAGACCTTCAGAGAGACCTACTACGACCAATCTCAACTCCAGCGGAAACCAACAACACAACGGATTCTAACAACTTGTGTGGTACGACAGGTGGACTTTCCACGACTGAACGACCTGTTAGCAACAAAACGTACAGCGCCAGGCTCGCTCTCATGACAGTGAGCGTGAGGTGGTTGGTCTGGTGGTTCGTCCTCCCAGTTCGCCTCCTGCAGGTCGCCTTCCATGGGGTCGATTTGGTCGTCCATGGTTGATCGTACCCGCGCTGGTACAACAGGTCGACAGACGGTGCGACCGCAGCTGTAGGCTCAGTCGCCTTCCTTTTTTTCATTGTGTATCCTACCAGCTGTGCGATGGAGGCTCCTCATCCTAGAGAGTTCCCTCCAACCTACCTGGCTCATTGCGATGTTCGGTTTGCGACTCCAATCAGCCACCTATGTTGGGCAACGAGAGATTGCGGAGCACACTTCCGATATATCAGCGGCAGGTTCCTTCCTTGAGAGAGATAACAAACAGGCTGATTCGTCACCGGAGAATCATTGACCTGCAGCTTGCTAGAGTGAATATTCCAGTGCAGCTCGAGGAAGAAAAAATGCTTGAACGGCAAGAAGTCCTCCGTAAGCTCCGAGCCCAGAGTTTGACGACGCAGAATATACTGAATGGTCTCCAGAATCGTTTCCTGATCAAATCCGCCGACCCTGTGTCGGCGTGTGTGAGGGGCTTGTCCGTTCCCGTCGTTCGTTCGTCGTCTCCGTCGTCTCCTGTCCCTGCGCCCACCCTTTCCCTAGGCCAGTCGTCTCCTGTCCCTGCGCTCCCCCTTTCCCTGGGCCCGTCTCCCCTCCTCCCCTTTCCCCCTCTTCCCTTGGCCCGTCGCCGCTCCCCCCCCACTTTCCCAGGGCCTCCCCCTCAAGAGCAACGTTGTCGTTCAGTCGAAGGGGAGCCCCTTCCCTTTGATCCCTTCCCTGCTGGGGGGGGGGTCCCGGGGGGGGTCCCGGGGGGAGTCCCAGGGGGGTCCAGGGGGGTCCCGCGTCAGATACGACTCCCCCCCTGGGAGTCCCAGGGCCCACACAAAGCCTCAGACGGGAATATTGGGACGACAGCCAGCTGTTTCCATGCTGCTATCAAGAACGCAAGACTGGTCAATCAGAACGCGTTCCCCATCTTCACGTGGGTCCAATCCGTGGGAATCAGATAACGCAAGCCCGCAACAGATCAGTCGATCGGAGCAGACGGGGGCGAGGGTGAGGACTATCATCAGGGATGGGGTCATGGCGAGCAGCAGCCCACGATTCGCAGGCGGGGGTCACGAAGAACCCCGCAACCAGCCCGTCTGCCACGAGGCGATTGCAATACGCCACGGTCGACACGTCCGACAGATCACAAGGTGGAGGGTAGTGCGTTATCTCAACGGCAACAACCAGGGATCCTGAGCATCGGGGAACCAATTTTGCACACCAACCCGGAAAATCCCACTTGCGGCGTTGGTCCGAGAACGGATGCAACCGGCAACGATATGGTCTAGAAAGCGGAGATCTAATCATGAAAGGGGGAACAAGGCGGCGTTTGCGGCGGGGGGCACCGTGGGCGCGAACAAAGGGGCGTCCTGCCCAGGAATTCTTGGGCCCCACACCAGACACGCCAAGCGTCGCCCAGGGAGGTGAACACATCATACATGTTGAGCCCTTGGCACGCTGACCATGCTGCTCCACATGGCGGGTGTCCCGAGCTACTTCGATCACCTCAGGCGCGGGTCTACAGCCCCAGGCCAACAGTCCTCGACTGCATAGCAATGGCGACCGCAGTATGCTTGCCCAGACAGACATCAGAACCAGAATCCCACCCACGAAGTTGACAAACCATGCCAGTGTCCACCATGGGCGGGAAACATACTTGTGGGTGCGAAATTGCCTCTATGTGCTCGGGGATGGTGATAGCGAGTGGGCTTCCCTGCATTCGTAGCACAGCAAGGGAGCAAACGCAATGGGCCCCTCGTCGTTCATGGGCGTACCGTCACCACGTGCGCCTACCCATCCCTGGTCCTCCTCCACTTATCGTCTTCCTTGTTCTCATCCTCCTCCTCATCATCATCTTCATTATCATCAGCATCATCAACACCACCAAAAACCAGCACCAAAATCATCATCATCCTCATTATCATGAATATTATTATCAGTATCACTATCAATTAGCATAACCATCATCATCACCATCATCGGCATCATCGTCATGGGCGTCGTCGAATTCATCAGCATTACCGCCATCACCAGCACCAAAATTACCATCAGCAGCAACAGCAGCATCAGAACCATCACCAACACCACAATCATAATCATCGTCGTGAACATCATCACCAACACAATCATCAGAATGATCATCATCACAATCACCAGCACCACAATCATCATCAACATCACTACCACCACCATAATCATCATCATCATCATCATCATCATCGTCATCAACATCATCATCGTCATCAGCATCAGCATAGTCATCATCACCAGCACCACAATCATCGTTGTCATCATCATCATCATCATCATCATCATCATCATCATCATCATCTGCACCATCATCATTAGCACCATATCATCATCGTCAGCATCGTCACCATCATCAGCACCACAATCAGCATCAGCAGTAGCATCATCAACACAAGCACCACAATCGTCAGCATCGTCATCATCATCATCATCATCATCATCATCATCATCATCATCATCATCATCATCATCATCATCGTCAACACCACTATGATCACCATCATCCTCTGTTCAATCACAAGACCACAAGCATCATCATCATGACCATCATCATCACCAGCATCACCAACACCACCACCGCCACAATCAACATCATCAGCATCATCAGCATCATCAGTGTCGACATCATCATCATCATTATCATCATCATCATCGTCATCATCGTCATCATCACCACCACAATCATCATCATCAGCAGCATCATCACCAGCAACAGCACCATCTTCTGCATCACCACAATCATCGTCGTCGTCAACATCATCATCACCACCATCAGCACCACCACCACCAACACGATCATCATCGTCATCATCGTCATAGTCACCAGCACCACAATCATCAGCACCGTCATCATGATCATCACCCCCACCACCACTGTTACGACCACCACAATCATCAGCATGATCAGCATCCTGACCATCGTCATCATCATCAGCATCATCATCATAATCATCATCGCCATCACCACCACCATCATCATCATCACCATCATCACCAGCACCAACACCACCACCACAACCATCATCATCATCATCATCATCATCATCATCATCACCACCATCCCCACCACAACAATCATCATCATCGTCATCATCATCATAAAATGATACCGGAGAAAAACCCAATCAGCTTTTTGTTGGGGCAATGGGGCTATATGGGCTATATGGCTATAGGGTTATAGTGACATAGGGCTATTGGGCTATTGGGCTATAGGGGCTATAGAACCTTAGGGCTATTGGGCTATAGGGCTATAGAGCTATAGGGCTATAGGGCTATAGGGCTCTAGAGCTATAGGGCTCTAGGGCTCTAGGGCTATACGGCCATAGTGCTATACGGCTGTAGGGCTACTGGGCTATTGGGCTCCAGGGCTAATGGGCTATTGGGCTATTGGGCACCCCCGGGCACCCGGGCACCCCCGGGCACCCGAGCACCCAGGCACCCGGGCCCGGCCACCGAAATCGGCCACGCACCTCACCGGCCACCCGGGCACCCGGGCACCGCCGGGCACCCGTGCACCCGGGCACCCGGGCCCGGCCACCGAAATCGGCGACAAACCTCACCTAACCCTTTAATGCGCTAGGACCCATACAGAGGCAAGCTCTGATTGGGGAAAAAGTCATCATCTGCAACATCATCATCATGTTAACCGCTACCAGTAGCATCACCATCTTCATCATCACTATCAGCATCGTCATCATCCTCATCACCACCACAGGTCCTCATCATCAACAACCTCATCGTCAGCATCATCACCATCATCAGCAGCAGCATCATTCATCAGCATCAGCATCACCAGCACCGTAATCATCATCACTGTCATCAGCGTCATCATCAGCAGCAACATCATCACGATCACCAGCACCACACTCATCTTTATCGTCGTCATCATCGGCACCAATACCATCATCACCATCATCGTCATCATCAGCATCCTCATGATCAGCAGCATCATCATCATCGCCATCATCATCATCATCATCATCATCATCATCAGCAGCAGCATCGGCATCCTCAGTATCATCACCACCATCGTCAGCATAATCAGTATCGCCGTCATCATCATCAGCAGCATCCTCATCATCAGCATCATCATCAGCGCTAATCATCATTATCAGCATCATCATCATCATCATCATCATCATCATCATCATCCTCATCCTCATCATCATCATCATCATCATCATCATCATCATCATCATCATCATCATCATTATCACCAACAGCAGCACCACAGTTACCATCTTCGTCAGCATCACCATCATCACCACCATCAGCGACATCATTATCATAATCATCATCATCATCATCATCATCATCATCATCATCAGCAGCAGCAGCAGCATGCTCGTCATCATCACAATCACAAGCACCACAGCCACCATGATCATCATCACAACCACCACCACCACCACCACTAGCACCATCATCGTCATCATCAGCAGCATCGTCACCATCATCACCTCAACCACCACCATCATCAGTGTATCCATCATCATCATCATCATCATCAGCATCATCAGCATCACCACCAGCACAACATCATCATCGTCATCATCATCATCATCGTCATCATCATCAGCAGCATGATCATCATCACCATCATCACAATCGTCATCATCATCATCATCATCATCATCCTCATCATCATCATCATCATCATCGTCATCACCACGATCATCATCACCGTCATCAGCATCACCACCAACAGCATCACCACCGTCATCATCGTCATCATCGTCAGTTCTCATCATCATCAACAACAGCATTATCATCATAAGCATCATCATCAGCATCAGCATCATCATCGTCACAAACAGCATCAACATGAGCATCGGCATCGGCATCGGCATCAGCATCAGCATCAGCATCAGCATTCTCATCCTCAGACTCATCCTTAACCTCAAGACTCATCCTCATCCTCATCGGGATACTGACCATCATCGTCAACCATCATCAGCATCAGTATCTGCATCATCAGCATCACCATCCTCATTCACGATCATCATACTCTAAGCATCAGCATCAGCACCAGCATCAGCATCCGCATCATCATCATCATCATCATCATCATCATCATCAGCAGCATCAGCATCAGCATCCCCTTCCTCACTCCTCCGTCCACAATCCCCACTCCCCCCTCACTCCCCCCCTTCTCCTGCGTAAATAAGAGGAGGGCGCTCCTGCAGCTGCACCCGCAAATGCCGCTTCGGCGTCTGCAGCCAGTAGAAGTTGTCGAACACGGAGTCCCCGAGCAGGACAACCTCCCAGGGAGGCGGCCCGCTCCCCTCCCCTTCCGCCTACGTTCGCATTCCTCCTGCTGGTCTGCGCCTGTCGTCCGAGGCAGCCGAGCCATGTGTCCGTTCAGGAGGAAGAGGAGCAGGCGAGGGATGAAGGACATGAGGATACGGGGGAAAAGGAGGACACAGGGGAGAGGAGGGGGGGAGGAGGAGGGGGAGCGAGGAAGAGACAGAGGAGGAGGAAGGGGGAAAGAGGACAAGACGGGGGAGGGGAAGGGGGATAGGACGAGGAGGACGAGGGGGAGGAGAAGGAGGAAGGGCAGGGAGTACTATCCCCTGCCCTTCCTGCCTCTCCTCCCTCTCGTCCTATCCTCCCTCTCCTCCCCTCCCTCTCTTCTCCCATCCCTCTTCTGCAGCTGTACCTATCCGATAGGTACAGCTGCGGCTTCGCGTCGCAAGCATATTGCGACGAAGATATCGAACAACTGGACATGCAAGCAGAGGATCACTTGCGGGACCGCCCCTCCAAAGGCGATCCCCCGCAAATGCAAGTGCTGGCGCATACGAGGGAAAGGAGGAGTGGGACGAGCGGGAGAACAGGAAGAGAGGAGGAGGCGGGAAGGAGAAGAAAGGGGATGGGGGAAAGGGCATGATTTTCATATCAGCGCAACTGCCGACGTACGCCGAGTTAGGCGGCGAGACCAGCACGGGCCTGACTGCACCTGCCGGGTCGAAGAGCCAACGGACACGATGCACCACTGGAATCCCACGCGCAATAAGCGAGCAGAACGGGCCTCGCAACACCCAGAGACCGTGGACATCGCCGCGCCCGCCGCCCCGCCCAGTCAGTCGGGTCCCCAAGCAGGTGGCACGCGCAGGCCAGCCGCAGTGGGACGCACAAGGACATGACAGGAGGACGCGTCTCTGTCGGAGGCGGACGTCCGACCCGAACGTGTGGCGCAACATCTTGAAACAGATCGTTTCCCAAGCCGTACGACCAGAAAGCTCTCGCCACGGAGCTTATATGAATGTGTTGAAGCGTGCGCGTCACCTTTTCGCGCGACCGACGCACATGTCGTATGAGTATGCTTGGGTGGTACCCACACAGCGGAGGCGACCTTCGAAGGGCGGACGTCGAAACAGAGTGGCGGCCATCCACCCAACGGCGGGTCGGCGCCAAACTCGGACGGCACGCGCCAGGAACTGCATGCATGACCTCGACCACCGACAGACAAAAGAGGTGCGACGACACACGGGATGAAGATGGCGCCAGACTCAACCTGGGAGCACCTAAGCAGTATGGTCACAAACGAATTCCAAGAATAGGAGTGCCAAGAAACGCAGGGGCCGCATACAACCAACCGAACTTCACGAAACAGATGGCCGACAAAACAGCACATGCATATGATGAGGCACATGACGAGCAACGGAACCAGTTACAGGAGACTGCGGCACAACTTCTCACCAAACGTCATGTGGAGCAGTGGCCAGCGGGAATGCAGAAACCTACAAACGAGGGAAATCCGTATCTCTCTAACGGGACAAAGCACGAGCCGGGACACCGCGTAGCAACCTTGAGGCATCGATTCCAATCGTGCCCGAAATATGCACCAGAAAAGCTCCACCGAAAACCGCCAAACCTGCCATACCAAAAATGCGGCCATCCGCGCCATAACGCATACAAAACACCTTCCGGGGTGGCCCCAGGCGCTGGCAAGGTCTAGCGACAGTACCCCCGATGCACAAGACAGAAGGGGGATGTGGACCACATGGCAAATGACAGGATTCTGGGTTCTGGATGTGACGCGCCACGAACCTGGCGTCCCACGATAGAGGAGCCAAGAGAAAACAAAAAACATCAAACCACGATTACGGTGCATCGTGCAACGAGCGCCACTTACGAATTGCTGCGCCTGGGCACGGGCGCGACAGTCACTGCAAGCTGCCGGGGACACTGCGACCATGCTCGCGCCCTGCTGGCACTTGAGGAGGGAGGCGGGCGGACGAGGAGGAGGACGAGGAGGAGGCTCACAATCTTCCCTGGCTGACCTTCGGTGCGCCTGCAGCGGAATCAGCCGCCGGCGCGGAAGCTGCAGAGGCCACACCTGGCCGCCTTGGGGGGATCCTGCGCCTCCACGTTCTGCTCTGCACCGCCTCCTCCTCCTACTCCTGATCCTCCTGAACCTCCTCCTCCTCCTCCTCCTCCTCAGCCTTCTCCTCCTCCATTCCTTTTCCTCATAAATAACTTCTCCCTGTCGCACCCCGAGGCCAGTTTTTAGGGCGGGCCAGGAATTTCGCCTAAGACTTCCTCACATGTTATAACTCTGAAGCTTAATAACCGGCAACCGTTTCACAGATGGAGGGCGGGTGGCTTTCAAAATCTGGCTGTCGCCTTAGCGCGGCGCACACTCGTTAAAAAAACTGCTAGAGCTTCACGGATTGAGGGCGGGTGGTTTTCAAAATGTGGCTCTCGCTTTAGCGCGGCGCACATTCGTTTCAAAAAAAAATGAAAGAGCTTCACGGATTGAGGGCTGGTCGTTTTCAAAATGTCGCTCTCGCCTTGGCGCGGCGCACCTCCGTTTCAAAAAAATGCAAGAGCTTCACGGATTGAGGGCGGGTCGTTTTCAAAATGTCGCTCTCGCCATAGCGCGGCGCACCTTCGATTTTAAATGTTGCAAGAGCTCCACGGATTGAGGGCGGGTCGTTTTCAAAATGTGGCTCTCGCCTTAACACCGCGCACATTCGTTCACAAAATTTGCAAGAGCGTCACGGATTCCCATCAACGTGCCAGGAAATGTGTTTTGAAAGGATTCAGAATTACGCAGGCGCAACGGTTACGTTGGTTCGCTGTGTTGAAGTCCCAGGAATGGCGTTCTAGCACGATTCCGGATCGTCAACAGGCAATAGTCAGGTTGGTCCATGGCATTGGAATCCCGAGAACAATGTCTTGGCATGCTTCAGGGTCTTCAAACGGTTGCCTTCCGAAGAGGCAGTTCCTCCTATGGAAATAAAGCGTTGTATGGAGCCTCTGAAGAAAGAGCTTGGAAGGTGGGTTTATTCCAACAACGTTGATGGCACTTGGGTTTACACTGGACCTCCAACTCCTCCTCCTCCTCGTCCTCAACCTCCCACTCCTCCTCCTCCTCCTCCTCCTCCTCCTCCTCCTCTTCCTCCTCCTTCTGCTCCCGCCCCCCCAGTCAGATGTTACCCCTCATTCATAAAATGATTAGCATGTTCCTATTCCTATTGCTCCTCCACCTGCCCCTCCCCCGTCTTCGTCAAAGTTCCTCCCTTTTTCCTCCTGTTCTCCTTTTCCTGATGCTCGCCCGTTGTTCCTCAATATTCCTCTCCCTCCTTTTTACTCTATGTTTCCTCAATGCTCCTCTCCTCATCCCGATATTCCTCCTTCCTCCCTCATGCCTTCTCCTCCTCCACCTCCTCCTCCTCCTTCTCCTCCTCCTCAGCCCGCAAGGAAGCGACACCAGGACCGTCCACAGACTTGCGCCGACAGAAACCATGGAGATGACACAGCAATGCACTACCCTCCGCACCATAGGAAAGCGATTCCACTTCATCAAACACAAATGGCACAGAGATCATATGCCTGTTTCCCTCCTCTTCCCGCCACCGTAGGTTTCTCCCTCCCACCCAAGCGTCGCGGAGACGAGAATGGGGTGGACGCCGACAGGATGATGGTCTGCCCACGGAAGGGGAAGTGAAGACTCGCTTCTTGGAGTTGTTGGAGGAGGAGATCCCGGGGATATGAAGAGGAGAGATGGACGGAGGCGAAGCCAACGCCGAAGCCAACCCTGATCTCGCGCGGGAGCTCTACTCCGAAACCGCCCGAAGAGCGCTCGGAGGCGCATTCGGACAGACAGCGGGGGTCCTTTACGAAAATGACAGGATGCTACGAGACAAAAAGAATGAGCTGCTGGCACGACGAACGAAGCTGAGGGGACCTCTCCACATAGGAGGCACCGATGAGGACCACAACAGAGTGGCGGAAGATCTTGCAGATGTGTCGGCGTTACAAAAAGGAACCACGGAGGAGCAATTGAAAACAAACTGGCAGAGCTGGCTCAGCATATTCGAGAAGCGTACGAAATATCAAACTTTGCGGAGATCCACAGACTCAGGATTGCGTAAAGACAGCCCAAGAGGAAGCGAAGAGAGGCCCCAAAGGCCCCCTAGACAATGCAAGAGGGCCCCGAATCGCCGAAACATCGCTCGAACCGCCCAAAATGCCCCGAAGACAGTCCCAGAAACCTCCAAGACGTCCCCAGGATCCCTCACGACACTTCCCAAGAATGCCCAAAGACTGACAAATAGATCCATTCCCTTGGGAAAACGTGGGGGATACAGCGGCTAGTACTCTAATGAGTTCAACTGACCGCGCCGGGTTCTTGATTGGACTTGCGGCTGTGCCAGGTCCAACAAGCCCCCCTGCGTCGCTCGGAATCTGCGCGGCTGTGCCAGCAAAGCCGGCTTCTCTAGACACCCCGCGTAGGAACAAGAGAATACCCAAACTCACACACACACACACACTCACACACTCACACACTCAATCACTCACTCACTCACACACTCACACACCCACTCACACACTCACACATACACATACGCATACTCATCATCATCATCATCAGCATCATCATCATCATCATCATCATCATCATCATCATCATCATCATCATCATCATCATCACTCCCGCACTCACTACCACTCACTCACCCACTCACTCACCCACCGACCCGCCCACTTACTCACTTACTCACTCACTCACTCACACTCTGATCATCATCATAATCGACATCCGCATCATCATCGTCACCACCATCGTCATCATCAGCATCAACATCATTATCATCATCACCTTCACTCACTCACTCACTCACTCACTCACTCATTCACTCACTCACTCAACTAGACGGGAGCCTCGTCGGTGAGTGAATTGCAAGGAAATCTCAAGCTGGGGCCCCCCTCCTCATGGGGCCCGCAGCTCACGTTACTAATCCGACAGGCCATCGGAATCTTGTAACAGTCGTCACTGTTGGCCTCATCAAACAAACTTGAGAATAGCGGAAGTCTCAGGTGTGAGCCTCGTCTGCGAGTGAATCGCGAGGAAGTCTCACGCGGGAGCCCCCTCCCTATGGAGTCCACACCGCGTGCTATTAATCCAAACGGGTTATCGGAATCCTGCAACTGTCACTTTCGGCCTTTTCAAGCTTGGGTATGTGGAAGCCTCGTTTGTGAGTGAATTGCAAGGACATCTCAGGCGGCCCCCCCCACCCTATGGGGCCCGCAGCTCATATTACGAATCCGAGCAGGTCATCGGAATCCTACCACTGTCGTCATTTTTGGGCCCCTCAAGCTTGAATATGGCGAAAATCTCAGGCGGGAGCCTCGTCTGCGAGTGAATTGCGAGGAAGTCTCTGGCGGGAGCCCCATCCCCATGGGGCCCGCAAGGCATGTTACTAATCCGAATGGGTCATCGGAGTCCTGTAACTCTTGTAGTTGTCGTCACGCTTGGCCTCTTCAAGCTTGAGTATGGTGGACATCTCAAGCGGGAGCGTCGTCTGAGAGTTGCAAGGAAGTCTCCAGCAGGAGCCCCGACCCTATGGGGCCCGCAGCTCATGTTACTAATCCGAGCGGGTCATCGGAATCTTGTAAATGTCGTCATGTTTGGGCTCTGAAGGTCGAGTATGGCGAAAGTCTGAGGCGGGAGCCTCGTCGGTGAGTGAATTGCGAGGAAATTTCAGGCGGGCCCCCCTCCTCATGGGGCCCGCAGCTCACGTTACCAATCCGACAGGCCATCGGAATCTTGTAATTGTTGTAACTGTCGGCCTCATCAAACTTGAGAATAGCGGAAGTCTCAGGTGTGAGCCTCGTCTGCGAATGAACCGCGAGGAAATCTCACGCGGGAGCCCCCTCCCCATGGGGTCCGCACCGCATGCTATCAATCCAAACGGGTTATCGGAATCCTGTAACTCTCGTCACGTTTGGCCTCTTCAAGCTTGAGCATGGTAGAAGTCTCAAGCGGAAGCCTCGTTTGTGGGTGAATCGCAAGGAAGTCTCACGCGGGAGCCACCTCCCTATGGGGTCCGCAGCTCACGTTATTAATCCGAGCGGGTCATCGGAAACCTGTAGCTGTCGTCACGTCTGGCCTCGTCAAGCTTGAGTATGGCGGAAGTCTCAGGCGGGAACCTCGTCTGTGAGTGAATTGCAAAGAAATCTCAAGCGGGGGGCCCTTCCCTATGGGGCCCACAGCTCATGTTACTAATTCGACCGGGCCATCGGAATCCTGTAACTGTCGTCCGTTTGGGACTCGTCAAGCTTTAGTATGGAAGTCTCAGGTGTGAACCTCGCCTGCGAGTGAATTGCGAGGAAGTCTCAGGCGGGAGTTCCCTCCCTATGGGGCCCGCAGCTCACGCTACTAATCCGAGAGGGTCATCGGAATCTTGTAACTGTCATCACTTTGGGGCCCCTGAGGCATGAATCTGCAGGAGTATCAGGCGGGGTTGCCCCAACGGCTGCGCGATGCGGCCATTAGAAAATGCGCCCGTGCTGGCTGAAGCGGCGACGGCGCCGAGGAATACCGACGTGCGCGTTCCTGCCAGGAGGAAGGAGAGGTGCACGAGGAGAACAGGAGTGGTGGAGATGAGGAGGGGGAGAAGGAGGTGAGGTGAAGGAGGAGAAAGAAAAGGACGAAGAGGAGATTGACTACGAGGAGGAGGGGGAGGGAGAGGGGGAGGGGGCGGAGGATGAGGAGGAAGAGGAGGAGGATGCGGAAGAGCAAGAAGATAAGAAATACAACGAGTAGGACGAGAATGAACAGGAGGAGGAGCAGGATGAGAAGGAGGAGAAGGAGGACGCAGAGGGCGGAAGGAAGGCCTCTACCAGTCGAAGAAGAAAAGAGGGCGAGGACAAGCTAAATGGAATTTCATGTGGGGTCCTACCGTCGGAATCAGTACTTCGTCGAGAAATAGCTCCCCAACCCGGCTCCGCGGAGAGGGGTCGGCTGCCGTTCAATTTGGTCGACTCCGGAAGCCCAGGATCCAGCAAGATGAACATGGCATTGCAACCGCCGCCGTCCTTCTGCCTGCGGACCTTCACCCCGCCGGCTTCCGCCCGCTGTCCGCCGACGACGGGGTGCGCCGAAGACGAGGCCCTTCCTGGAACACCCCAAGCGGCTCCCAGGATGAACCAGAGTCGGGAGGGGCCAATTCAAGACGGGGCAAGTCCAGACGGAGGCCGAGCGCTCCGTGCGGACTTACTCCGCACGGACATAGCATGCTATCCGGAGAGGCTGAGGCACGACGGAAGAAGCCCTGACGAACGCCGAGCACTCCGCACGCAATTGCTCCGCACCGACTCGACTTGCAGTCCTCCGACAGAGGGGACCAGACGGGACTGGCTGACCCCGTGTGGAAAGCAGGTTCGACTTCCCAGCACACGCAGTTCCTCCCGGGCCAGCTCGAGCACAGCGCCGAAGGGGGGGTAGCAGCAGACTCGACTTAGCCAGGGCTGAACCTAAACGGTGTTTCCCGTTTTCGTTTTGTCTTCGTTCTCCCTCGTTTTGCCTTCCATCCACCTCGTCTGCCGCAAAACAAAGTCGAGAAACGAAAACGGCCCACGGAATCGCCAGAACACCGTCCAGGCCCAGCCCTGGACTCTCACATCCTCCGACAGCAGGGACCCGACGGGACTGGCTGGCCCCAGGCTGGCGCCGACCCCGTTGCGCGCGCCCCGGGGCGGGGTCCTGCGGCGGCGCCCTGCGCCCGCGCCGCGCCCGCACTGCGCCGCTCGACCCGCCCGCCTCGGCTGCGGCAGGGACGTCGTCAGCGTCGGCGTCGCCGCCGCCGTCGCCGTCGAGGTGTTATCGTTATTCTCACAAGTCGTATGAATGGCATTCGCAGTATTATTGGTAAAAGTATGATTGGTCATAGTAGATAAGGATATGTGTAGATATATATATATATATATAGTATATACATATATACAAATATATGATCATGGTTGTTATTGGTTGTATGATTATGCTTAATGCTAACATTAGTCTGAGTACGAATATTGATAATTAGTGTGATCGTTGTTATTAGTAGGTAGTATTAATATTATGATTCGCATTCGTCTTAATAGTGGTACCATTGGAGGTAGCATCGTTAATAACATTATGTGTACAAGCATGTTAGCAGTATGCGTTCGCATTATTCTTCGAAGAAAGATTAGTCTCATGCTTCGTTATAGTAGCCGTCTTCTAATTTGTTTATTAGCCGTATTCGCTTGTCTTTCTAAATATCATTAGCAAATCCTCCTCCTCCTCCTCATCTTCCTCTTCCTCCTGCTCCTCCTGCTCCTCCTCCTCCTCCTCCTCCTCCTCCTCATCTTCCTCCTCCTCAACCCCATTGACACTACTGTTTCCCTTCCTCTCCGTCCTCCTCTCTCTCTTCTCCTCCTCCTCCTCCTCCTCCTCCTCCTCCTCCTCCTTCTCCCCCTCCTTTTCCCTATCCTCTTCCTCCTCCTCCTCTCCTCCTCCTCCGATTCCTCCTCCGATGCCTCCTCCTCCTCCTCCACATCCTCCTCCTCATCCGCATCCTCCTCCTCAACCTCATTGCACCCGCTCTTCCCCCTTTTCCTCATCGTCCTCCTCTTCGGGAGCGCGAACTCGATGCGCTCGTGAAAGCCACCGCGGCGCACAAGCAAGAACCCCATAGCTTCGACCGACAAGTGCACCCATGTGAATCGTCATCATCATCATCATCATCATCATCATCATCATCATCATCAGCATCACCATCACCATCAACAAAACATAATCACCAGCAGCATCACCACCACCACCACGAATATCATCATCATCATCATCATCAGCAGCAGCATCATCATCATCATCAGCATCACCATCATCGTCATCGTCAGCATCATCATCATCATCATCATCATCATCATCATCATCGTCATCATCATCATCATCATCATCATCATCATCATCGTCATCATGCTCATTGTCATCGTGATCCTCATCCTCGCCCTCGTCGTCGCCGGCAGCAGCAACAGCATCTTCACCACCACCACCACCGTCATCATCATCAGCGTCCTCAACACCACCATCATCATCATCATCATCCCAATGACCACCACAATCCCCTTCCCCGTTTTCTTGTTCCTCCTCCTCCTCCACTCCTGCGCGGTTGGGGTGACCATCCCTGGTCTCAGGAGGTGACCCTGGACAAAAATGGTGGCGCGCAGCTGCCTTCCGTGCAAACGAAATCGGGAAGCGGGGACGCGATGCCCTGGCGAAGGCCAACGCGGCAAGCACAAAAACCGCACAGCTGCAGCATGAAAACTGAACCCGCCATCATCATCATCATCCTCATCATCATCATCATCATCATCATCATCATCATCATCATCATCATCATCATCATCATCACCATCACCATCATCATCATCATCATCATCATCAGCATCAGCATCAGCATCATCATCATCATCAGCATCATGATCATCAGCAGCATCAAAATCATCAACATCATCATCACCACCATCATCATTATAATCACCGTCATTCCCATCACCGTCATCATCATCATCATCATCATCATCATCATCATCATCATCATCATCATCACCATCACACCATCAACATCGTTGTCGTATTACGGTTTTTCTTCGCCGGCTGCATCATGGAAGGCACAATCGTCCTCATCACCCTTATCATTACCACCAGTGTCATCACAACCGTCAATATCATTGTCACTATCACCGTCATCACCACCAGCATCGTATCGCCATCGCAGCATCATCAGTGCAATCCTCTTGGTCATCTGAACCATCAAACTCGTCATCATCATCACCATCACCATCACCAAAATCATCGGCATTTTCATCACAATGGTCATCATAAGCATAACCAGCACCATCGTCATCAGCATGTTCATCATAATCTGCATCACCTTCTGCCTAATCATCATCATGACAATCATCATCATCATCATCATCATCATCATCATCATCATCATCATCATCATCATCATCATCATCATCACATGCACGGCCACAACCGCCACCTGCCATCATCGGCATCAGCATCGCCATCCCCATCGTCGCCATGAGCATCGTTATATTCCTATCCGTCTGCACCTTCATCATCATCACCACCACCACCGCCACCAACATCATCAGCAGCAGCATCATCATCAGCTGCAGCAGCACTATCAGCATCATCATCATCTTCATCATCGCCGTCGAATGAACGAACGAACGACCGTCAACTCCCAGAAACGGCCCCAAACTGGGCGACGGGCGCGCCGCGAGGCGCGCTGGCCCTCGTAGAGGATCGGGGGAAGTCAGTAGCGAAGGCTCAGAAGCTCATGGAATGGATAGTACTGCCCAAATTTGCCGCGCGCGTGTTCCAGCGGTAATATTGACGACCGCATTCACGCTCTCCTGAAGACCCAAAACTACCTCGTATAAATTATCGTATAAATTGTCAAAATTGTCATTATGTTTTGCGTTTGCCCTGGCCATCAAACGCACGCTCTTTGTAGCAAAAATCGTGTTTTGTTTCCTCTTCCGCCTCTTCCGGTACATTATCTGCTGGGTCCTTCTTGTCAAAGTCCTCCTTGTCAGACGTGCCCTCTTTGTTGAAGTGCTTGTCGAACTCGGTTTCAACCAACTTTGAGAATGGTGGGATCGTCATGGTCAGGTTGGCCATCCTGTCCTGATCGCTGGTGCACTTGTTGTCGTGATCGTCGTTGATGTCGTTGATGTATTCGTCGTTGTCGTCGGCAGACATGCTGGCGTAGACCTGCTCGCACGGTTCAGCTTGTCATCCATCAGCTGCATGTCATCGTAATGCTCTTGGATGATATCTCCAAAAATCTGACTGGCAAGGTCTGATTCCATGTTGATCATGATGCCATTGGCATGGGCAGCCTTCGGCAACATTCCAATATGATGTGTAACGGTCTGCTCGCACTTTACAATGGCCATGCGGTGATGTAGCATATCATGTTTTTCGATGTGCTGTTGTTCGGGTTGTCCATGAGTTATATTTTTCGAAAGGACTGCCTCTATGCCTGTTCCATCTTTCCGAGTCTCTCCAATAGTACGGCCCTCTGCCCAAAGTTTTGCACCAGCTTAGACGTAACGCCAAATTGAAGGTCACATACAGCTTCCTGTCTGCGGACATTGCGGGCAGGCAACACCGAAGATCACACCTCATCGCCATTAGCCATGCGAGCTGTGTGAAGAAACACTATGATTGCTACACCTATCCCTTGAGCCCTGAAGGCTTGAGCCGAATCCTTGAGCCAAAGCTTCATCACCAGCATCATCAGCATCCATATCCTCCTCCTCCTCCTCCTCCTCCGCCTCCTCCTCCTCATACTCTCCATTATCATCACCACAACCACCATCACCATCAACACCATCAACACAAGCATCACCATAATCAGCACCATCACCATCACAATCACAAACACCACCATCACCAATATCGCAATCATCATAAGCATCATCATAATCATCATTATCCTAAGCATCATAAGCATCAGCATCAGCATCCTTATCATCACCAACATCATCAGCATCATCAGCAGCAGCACCAGCAGCAGGAGCATCCTCGTCTTCACCATCATCATCCTACTACTCCTCCTCCTCCTACTCATCACCATCAGCACCATCATCACCATCATCACCATCAGCATCATCATCAGCATCATCATCGCGACCATCACCATCATCATCACCATTACCAGTACCATCACCATCACAAACACCATCACCATCACCACCAACAACAACATCATCAGCAGCAGCATCATCAGCATCATCAGCATCAGCATCATCATTGTCAGCAGCATCATGCTCATCATAATAATTACAGCAACTTAGAAGTACAAACAATAAGAACGCTAATCATAATAATACTCATCATCATCAGCATCATCAGCATCATCAGCAGCATCGTCATCATCATCGTCAGCGTCATCAGCATCATCAGCATCATCATCAGCATCATCATCATCATCATCCGAATCATCGTTACCATCATCATGATCATCATTATCACCTCCAGCACCACCATCATCATCATCCTCACTGTCATCGTCATCGACATCGAAATCGGCGCCATCGTCATCAACATCACCATCACCACCACCACCATGATCATCAGTATCATCATCAGCAGCATCGTCATCAACAAGGGAGGACGAGGAGGAAGAGGCGGAAGAGGAGGAGGAAGAGGAGGACAGGACATGACAGGACAGGACTCGGCCTTACGTGTATGGGGCGTGACATGAAGCTGAACACTATGATGTGAGACGCTCGTGACGAGGACGAGGAGAAGGAGGGGGAGGAGGAGGAGAAGGCCGAGGACGAGGACGAGGACGAGAAGGATGACGAGGAGGACGAGGAGGACGAGGGGGAGGAGGATGCTGCACGGCGGAGTCCGGTGGAGCAGCAGGCGGCGGTCTGAGCCTAGCAGAGCAACCTTTATTTCACGTTCGTAGGTCAGCGAGTTGCTTTACCTCTCCCTGATTCCAATACAAGCCTCCAAGCCCGGGGGGTCCACTGACGGCCCCCAATTTACCTCCTACTTCACCTCCCCTTATTCGCTTCCGCGGGAGGGATGATTCTGACTGTGGCATGTTTTCTATCAATGCGCACGCCCCTGTTCACTGCAATGTTTCGTCAATCTCTCTTTCTTTCTCTCACTCTCCTCTTCTTTCGCTTTCTCTCCTCCCCACCTGGGCTGATGTTGCGTGGGCTTCAAGTGTAATCATGACCTGTCGGTTAGACCGTGGGAGATATACGCGCAAGGCCCTTGCCCCCTCTCCTCACCTGGATCTCCATACTTTTCTCTACACTCTCCTCCTTCCTTTGGAATTTCGTTGTGGGCGACATCGCGAGTGACATCCACAGCGTCCGTCTTGCGACGATGACAACCGCGCGGAACTGGCAGCAGCGGCAACACACAGCCTTGCGAGCCCGCTACGCGGTGCCATCCAAGCACTGGCGACGGCCAACCAACCAACCACCATGGAAGGGAAAGCCCACAGCGACGCCAGACCAACATTCGCAGAGCCAGACCTAGCGCCGACGAAAGGGAGGAGAAAGAAGGACCGCCTGCTGCAAAGCAGCGCTCGGCCGTGGGAACAAAACCGCCTGCTGAGAAAGCAACGTCAGGCCATGAGAAGACACAAACGCGCCGCGCCACAGAGGCGCCCAGGCCCACGGCGATGCGCGAGGCGTAGAAGCCAAGAGGCCGACACAGACATGCCCCGGATATTGCCCTGCCCCCCCAAAATCGCCACGATTTCGGGGAGGAGAAAAAAAACGCCATTGGGGGCTTGCTGCGACGCCATGGGTCTGTGCCATCCCTCAAACAACGACCCCTGGACCTGTCCCGGGTCGTGTCCGACCAGGGCTTCGCGGCGGGGTCGGGCCGGGGCAACGAGGGCGCACGGGCAGCCCAATAATGATGCAGAACGCGAGGATCACAATCATGAGATCTCACGGTTACGGCTATTTGTGCGACGTCCACGGGATCTGTTCTCTCTCTCTCTCTCTCTCTCTCTCTATATATATATATATATGTATGTGTGTGTGTGTTCTCTCTCTCTCTCTCTTTCTTTTTTTTTCTCTCTCTCTCTCTCTCTGAAACTAGGGGCCTCCCAGATCTGGTCCGAGCAGATGGGGTCGAAGGATCGCGCCGCATCGTCGATGCATCACAGATGCATCGGCGATGCATCGGCGATGCATCGGCCACGTCGGCGATGCATCGGCGCCGCTGGCGTGGAGAAAATAGGGCTCCACATCGAGCCGCATCGCCGATGCACTGGCGATGCTGCAGCGCGATCCCCTGATCCTATCTACACCGATCCCATCTAGGAGGCCTAGAACCCAGCGACGTTCAAAAGGAGATGCTCTCTCTTTTTCTGAGAAAGCCTGCGGGGGCGAGTCGCCAGCCACGCCGGCGGCTGCGAGAGGCTGGCGGCAGGTGCCTGGCCGAGCGAGCACGCTCTACACTGTCGCGGCCGGGCGCCCGGCGAGCAGGGCAGGGCCGTAATGGCCGTAATGGCTGTTTCTCCTCCCCCTCCTCGTTCTCCTCTTTGTTTTTCTCCTTCTCCTCGTTCTCCTCCTCGTTCTCCTCCTCCTCCTCCTCCTCCTCCTCCTTCCCGTGTTTTTTCTTCTCCTCCTCCTCCGCCTCCTCATCTGAAGTAGGGCTGGGGGGTCAGGTCTGCAGAACACCCCAAACGGACGTCAAGGGGCGCAATCAACCTGTTCGGTCAAGCTAGAATTGGTGCATCACACCCCGCGTCAAGCCAAAACGCTGGACAGATTGCGAAGCGGATGGTTGGATGTTGCACTTCTTCGTCGGCTTAAACGGCGAGGTGTTTGACCACCTTGACGTCCATTTTTGGTGGTCCTGCAAAAGAAGGTGCTGCCTGACCCTCGGCCCTATTCAATCCTCCTCCTGCTCCTCCTCCTCCTCCTCCTCATCCTCCCCCTCCTCCTCCTCCTCCTCCTCCTCCTCCTCCTCCGCCTCCTCCGCCTCCTCCTCCGCCTCCGCTTCCTCCTCCTCCTCCTCTTCCTCCTCCTCCGCATTATTATTAGTCGTCTTATTATTACTAGTATTACTAGTGTTATTGTTATTATTATTATTACGATTATTATTAGTATTAGTATTAGTATTAGTATTAGTCTTAGTATTAGTATTTGTAGTATTAGTGTTATCATGTTTCCTCTTCGTATTATTATTAGTATTATTAGTATTCGTGTTCTGTTTATTGTTATCAGTAGTAGTATTTCGTGTTAGCAGTATGAGTTTTATCACTAGTACTGTTAGTAGTATTAGTATTAGTATTAGTAGTAGTATTAGTATTAGTATTATTATTAGTATTAGTATTAGTATTAGTATTAGTATTAATATTAGTATTAGTACTAGTAGTAGTATTAGTATTAGTATTATTATTAGCATTAGTATTAGTATTAGTATTAGTATTAGTAATAGCATTAGTATTAGCATTAGTATTAGTATTAGGATTAGTATTACTAGTACTAATATTACTACTACTACGATTATTAGTATTATTATTCGTCGTATAGTTCGTCTTATTAGCAGTAGTAGTATTCACATCCTTCATAGTATAAATACGAGTGTTATCATTGTTGATCGTATTGTTAGCCTTATTCTTTGTATTGGCAGTACTATTGATAGTATTCGTCATATTCCGATTCGTCATCTTAGTCTTGTTCTTGGTAATGTTTGTTATTAGTAGTGGTAGTAGCAGCAGCAGCAGGAGTAGGAGTAGTAGTAGTAGTAGTAGGAGTAGGAGTAGGAGTAGGAGTAGGAGTAGGAGTAGGAGTAGTAGTAGTAGTAGTGGTGGTGGCAATAGTAGTAGTAGTAGTAGTAGCAGTAGTAGTAGTAGTAGTGGTGGTAGTAGTAGTAGTAGTAGTAGTAGTGGTGGTAGTAGTAGTAGTAGTTAGTAGTTAGTAGTTAGTAGTTAGTAGTTAGTAGTTAGTAGTTAGTAGTTAGTAGTTAGTAGTTAGTAGTTAGTAGTCAGTAGTCAGTAGTCAGTAGTTAGTAGTTAGTAGTTAGTAGTTAGTAGTTAGTAGTTAGTAGTTAGTAGTTAGTAGTTAGTAGTTAGTAGTTAGTAGTTAGTAGTTAGTAGTTAGTAGTTAGTAGTTAGTAGTAGTTAGTAGTAGTAGTAGTAGTAGTAGTAGTAGTAGTAGTAGTAGTAGTAGTAGTAGTAGTAGTAGTAGTAGTAGTAGTAGTAGTAGTAGTAGTAGTAGTAGTAGTAGTAGTAGTAGTAGTAGTAGTAGTAGTAGTAGTATGCCTCTTCCGCTTCCTCCTCCTCTTCCTCCTCTTCCTCCTCCTCCTCCTCCTCCTCCTTCCCTCCCTCCTTCCCTCCCGCCCGCCCGCCCGCCCCCCCCCTCTCCCCTCCCCTCCTCCTCCTCCTCCTCCTCCTCCTCCTCCTCCTCCTCCTCCTCCTCCCTACCTCCCTACCCCCCTACCTCCCTACCTCCCTACCTCCCTACCTCCCTACCTCCCTACCTCCCTCCTCCTCCCTCCCTCCCTCCCTCCCTCCCTCCCCTCCCTCCTTCATCTTCCTCCTCATCCTCCTCTTCCTCCTCCTCCTCCCCCTCCTCCTCCTCCTCTCCTCCTCCTCCTCCTCATCCTTCTCCAGCTCCTCCTCCTCCTCCTCTTCCTCCTCCTCCTCCTACTTCCCTTCCTCCTCCTCCTCCTCGTCCTACTCCTCCTCCTCCTCCCGCCTCCGCCTCCGCCGCCTCCGCCTCCTCTTCCGCCTCCTCCTACTCCTCCTGCGCCTCCTCCGCCTCCGCCTCCGCCTCCGCCTCCTCCTCCGCCTCGCCTCCCCTCCCCGCCTCCTCCTCCTCCTCCTCCTCCTCCTCTTCCTCCTCCTCTTCCTCCTCCTCCGCCTCCGCCTCCGCCTCCGCCTCCGCCTCCGCCTCCTCCTCCTCCTCGTCCTCCGCCTCCCCCTCCCCCTCCTGCGACGACGCTCTGTGTTCCGACGCTCACGTAAGCTCGCTTACATTGCCCGTCTATGTGGTAATGATAAGAAAATATACAAACCTGGGGTTACTCTCGGTGAGATCTTGGAGTCCTTCCGTGGTCGGCCTCACCGTGGCTGACGCTCAGGTTTTCAGGTCCGAGGCGGCCCAGTGCCCGGGCCATTGAAGTCCGGGAGCGTGCACGACCACGGTGTTGAGCATTGGTGATCAATATGCTGACGATCGTGCTTTCCGCATGCGTAAGGAGCAGCTTCGGGCTAGTGCTGGTGCGTGGCATTGTCTGTCTCCTGGTCAGCGTACGGGTGCGCAGAGGACCTGGACCAAGCAGCGTGATAGGCCCCTCTTGTCGGAAGCGCCCCATCGATGGCGCACTGTCCGTGGTCTCATTGTTAAAACGGTCTGCACTCTGTTCGATCTCGAATGGGACCCTGACTCGATGACATCATGGTCTATGCCGGTAAGAGCGTTGAGCATTGGCGCTTGTGATTTTCCCTTCCCACTCACGATTGCTGTGCAGAGTACGTTGGATCGTATGTTGCGGGGCAAGGCGTCGAACCATGTTTGTGGGGATGGTCTTGAAGGGGGTGCTGGCCTTTCCGTCTTCAGGAGTATGCATGCGAAGTTGGTTTAAGATTGCAGTTGTTCTGATGCTGCCCTACTCTGGTGCATTGTTTCTAGCGCCACGTGGCCTGAGGCTCGGCTTCAGGATGCGGGGTACTTTACAGATGGCATGTGCCCTCGGTGTGGCGTCGCCCGTGAGACGGCGCTACGCCGCGTCTGGGGCTGCTCTTCCAACGATCAGATTGACTCGGTCCGCTTGCTCAGGTCCCGGGAGCTTGTCCAGACAGCCATACACGACGAGCACGAGCGTTCAGCCTTTGGGAAGAGGTATTTCCACTCTTGCTGCTGCCGTCGCTCCTATACCTCCACCAATTGATGCGAAACAGGCTCGGGGCCTATTCTCGGATGGACACGCGGCACAGGGGCGGCAGATTTGGCCTTGACGGGTCAGGAGAAAGTGGGCTACGGATCTTCATCTTCGTCGTTGTGAGCGGGCGGTCGTTCGGCTGGACGAGGCTAGCGTGGCCGATTTTGAGTTTCGATGTGATGCTATTCTGGCGGGGACTCTCCCGTCTCGGCCTCAGTCGAGCCCGCGCTCGGAGTTGTTTGCGCTGATTGTGTTGCTTAAATTTACGATGGACGACGTAATTCCAGATTCAGATTAGCTTCCTCTTGTTCGGGACCTTAGACGGAAACGATCTTGGGTGGCCAAGTCCTCCCGGATGCTGGACCTCTGGGTCCGAATCTGGGACCTTCTCGACGCCCACGATGGCCGCGTTGAGGTAATCTGGACCAAAGCTCATTCAAGTCTTCGTGTCCGCGAGGCTTGGGGCATCTCTGAGGTCGAGCTGTTATGTAACGTCTGTGCTGATTTCTTCGCTGGGAAGGCTGCCGCCGTAGGTGAGGTTCCTGAGGAGCATGCTCAGTTTTTGCACGAGGTGGATGATACGACCATGCGCGTCTTGAACCGTCTTATGGTTGTGACCCGAAGGATCAGCCTGACCTGCCGGCGCTTGCAGTCTGATCGTGCTGGTCGGCCCCCGCCCCGACCTCCTTCTTTCCCATCTCATTTCACGCGCAAGCAAAGACTCGCCGCTGCAGATCACGCTCCTCGGATGCACGGAGCCCGTTTTGTATGCACGGCTTGTCGCCGTACGTTTGAGGCTACTCGGAAGGTCAGCAACTTCTGGTTGGGTAGATGTCTGGGGGCGCGCAAGGTTAGACTGCAGGCTGGGCGCGAAGCTATAATTGCGCGTCCTGCGGCGATGAGGGCCCATTCCTCGCACGATTTGTCGGTCCTCGCACGATTTGTCGGTCCTCAGGGGCGTTCTGTACTGCCGAGCGTGCGGACGATATTGTGTCTCCACCGCTCAGCTCCTTCGCGAGGAATGTCATGTTGCGAAGGCCCGCGCTGAAGGCAGGCCGTCCGTTGGCCCCACAAAGGCAGGTGCTAGCGCATTGTCTCGCCACGCGCGAAGGTTGTCCTCAAAGAGTGGCCTGTCTTTCCCTCGCGGTGATTGCACGACGCGGATGTGAGAAATTCTCGTGGCTGGTTGCCGCCACACCGACTCCGTGACATACACGGGGGCGGTTGGGCGACGCCGCTTGTAATGGAGATTGTGCGTCTTCGTGGCATTTGCTACTGAAACTGCATGCTGAGCTGCTGAGACCTGACCAGATCAGGGATGCTCATATGGATCCTCCTCCTCCTCCCCCATTCCATGTCCTTATAAACAACTTCCGAGGCCAGTTTTTAGGGCGGGCCGGGCGTTCCGCCTGAGACCTCCTCACCATTTATGATTATGAAGCATAAAATTGGCCACAGCTTCATAGATGGAGGGCGGGTCGGTTTCAAAATGCGGCTCTCGCCTTAGCGCCCCGCACATCGTTGAACACAAACTACAAGAGTTTCACGGATTGAGGGCGAGTCGTTTTCAAACATGGCTCTCGCCTCAGCGCCACGCACGTTCGTTTTGAGAATGTGCAAGTAATTCACGGATTTAGGGCGAGTGGTTTTCAAAATGTGTTTCTCGCCTTAGCGCCGCGCACATTCGCTTGACAAATGTGCAAGAGCTTCACGGATGGATGGCGGGTCGGTTTCAAAATGTGACTCTCGCCTTAGCGCCCCGCAGATTCGTTTTAAGCATTTGCAAAGATTCACAAATTGAGAGCAGCTCCTTTTCACAATGTGGCTCTCGCATTAGCGCCGTGCACGTTCGTTTCAAAACGTCGCAAGAGTTTCACGGATTGAGGGCGGTTCCTTTTCGAAGTGTGGCTCTCGTCTTAGCGCCGCGTAAATTCGTTTATAAACTGAGCAAAAATGTCACGGATGCCCATGATCAACGTACGAGAACTGGTGGTTTGGAAGGATTCGGGGTAATGCGGGTGCAACAATTACGTTGATTCGCGGTGCTAGAGTCCCAGGAATGGCGTTCTGGTGCGATTTAGGATCGTCAAGGCGCAACAGTCAGGCTGATCCGTGGCGTTGGAATGCCGAAAGCAGTGTTTATGCATGCTTCAGGGTCTTCAACAGGTTGTCTTCCAACGAGGCGGTTCCCTCAATGAAAACGAACCGTTACAGGGGTTTATGATGAGGGAGTTTGGAGGGAGGGTGAATGCCAACATCGATGATGACTCTTAGGTTTACACTGCACCTCCTCCTCCTCCTCCTCCTCCTGCTCCTCCTCCTGCTCCTCCTCCCTCCCCCTTCTCCTGCTCCTCTTCCTCCTCCTCCTCCTCCTCCTCCTCCTCCTCATCATCATCATCATCACCATCACCGTCAGCATCAGCATCCGCATCGTCATCATCATAATCATGAGCATCAGAATCACCATCATCAGCATCATCATCAGCATCAGCATCAGCATCATCATCATCATCAGCAGCATCATCGTCATCACCATCACCATCATCATCATCATCATCATCAGCATCATCATCATCATCATCATCATCATCATCATCATCATCATCATCATCATCATCATCATCATCATAATCATCGTCACCATCAGCATCATCGGCATTATCATCAGAATCCCCATTATCAACAGAATCAGCATCATCAGCATCAGCATCAGCATCATCATCGTCGTCATCATCATAACCATGATCAGCATGATCATCAGCATCAGCATCATCACCACCATCATCATCACCATCGTCACCATCACCGTCACCATCACCGCCATCACCATCATCATCATCATCATCATCATCATCATCATCATCTGCATCATCATCATCATCATCATCATCATCATCATCATGATCATCATCATCATCCTTATCATCATCCTTATCAGAATCGTCATCATCATCGTCATCAGCATCATAATCAACATTATCATCATCGCCATCACCATATATTCTTCCTCATCATTATCGTTCTCCTCCTCCAACTCGTATCCTGCGTAGTGTCCAAGTTCGTGTTATTAGTATTAAAAGTATTAGTATTATGCGTCATATTCGTAACCTTCGTATCCGTCTTATTGTTCTCCCCGTATTCTTATCATGTTTTAACACAGTATGATGAGTAATCTTCCTCATTATTTACACAAAGAAGATTAGTTGCCCTAGTATTATTCATGTTCGTATTGTTATTGTTTCTCCTCCCCCTCCCCTCCTCTTTCTCTTCCTCCTCCCCCTCCTCCTGCTCCTCCTCCTCCTCCTCCTCATCCTCCTACTCGTTACGACGAAGACGAGGACAACGACGGCGAGAGCCCCGCGGCTGGCTCCCTTCAGGCCCAGGCGACGCCAGCGGTCCGCAGCAGCGCCCCGCACACGCGCAGGTCGACCGCCAGCGCACCAGCGTCGGTGCAGTCCCCGCAGAGGCGCTCGCGCACCTGCGCGGGCGCCAGGGCCTCGCCCAAAGCCTCGGCGCTGGCAGAAGACCCAAAAGACGGCACTGAGCATCAACTCTCACACGAGCGGTGATCACATCCGTATCCGCGACCTCGCGGTCTGGACTCCAGGGCGCGATCCCGCGGATACGCGGTCGCACGGGTGCGTTCCGCGCGGGGCAGCCGCGAAGAAACGACCCGTATCCGCGGGGTCGCGGCCCATGGGGCCCGGCCCCCCAGGCCGCGGATACTGCTCCTCGCCCACGGCTCTCGGAAGGCCGCTCGGATCTCGTCGGTCGACGCTGTTTGTGTGTTTGGGTCGACGTCGGTCGACGCGGGGCAGTGCCCCGGAGCGCCGGCCAGGGCGCGCTCCGCGCGCTGTGGCAAGAGCGCCAGGTGCTGCCCAAGGTGTCCTCGGCGCAGGATTTCTCGAGGATCGGCGGTGCGCCCGGGGACGAGTGCGCCGCAGCGGAGGTCCTGCTGAGCCACCTCGCGCGGCAGCCCGAGGAGCCCGGACCCGCGGGCTCCCGGCGTGGGTTCCACCTCTTCCTCCTGGCAGCCCCCGAGGATCGAATGAGAAAGAACTCGGCGGCGCGCCCCGAGGGGAGTGAGAGAGGGGGCAGGCCTTCCCAGAAGGCGGCGGAGCTTCTCGGAAGCCCTCTGGCCTTCTGAGAAGCCGCCTCCGCCTCTGGAGGCTTATCAGGAAGCCCCACGGGCCTTCCGAGCCCCCTGAGAAGGCCTGCCCTCTCTGCATTGCCCTTGGCTCGCCGCCGCAAGGAGGACCCCGCGGCCACCAGAGCGCTCCTCACGAGGCCGTAGGGCCCCACGAGACGCAAAGGCGGCGTGAAGGGACGGGGACATCCTGGGCCCTGGGCCCCGAAAGCTGTGGGGAGGGGGGCCTGGCGCCGACCCGGACAGGTCTGCTCGGACCTCCGCGACGCTCCTTCTGCGGCAGCTCACGGGCGCCTCCCATGCCATCTTGCTGGCTCTTGCGAATCGACGCTGGCCGATGCTTACCGACGCTGGTCTGTGCGAATCGACGCGAATCGGCCGAACATCTGCGCTTTCTCATCGACGACCAGACGCTGACGCACGCTCATGCACCCTCAAGACTGCATGTCGAGGGCGCACGAGGCTCCAATGAGTAGCTCCCGAACGCTCATGCTCGCGGCCGACTTCGGGGTCGCCTGGCTGAGCGCGGAGAGCGCGGGGCCCAGCTCGGCGCCCCAGCGCTCCGAGCCGACGAGTGCCAGGGCGCAGCGGTGCAGCATCGGCTCGGGGCGCATGAGCTCGGCGAAGCGCGCAGCGTAGGGCTCCAGCGCCTCCCGCAGCCTGCCGCTGGGCCTGCGCGCCTCTGCCAGCGCCGCGACGAAGCTGTGGGCGGGCAGCCTGCGCGCCTGCCAGCTGGCGCCTGGCGGTACGGACACCTCCTTTCGGCTGCACGCAAGAGTACGCGAGTCATTCCTGCGATGACGCGTCCTTGGAACACCCGCGTCTTCAGCTGGGCGTCATCCGCAAAATTACGTTGTGCCTTGTCCAGCCCCGTCGATGTTGACTCCGCCGACCAGCTCTTGATCACTCAATGATGGGCCGATTCTGGGCCACGGGCGGCGTTCAACGTTGAACGCCCGTGCGACTGGCAGGCGGGCCGACAAAGAAAAGCGAGCCAGGGAAAACAAAAGGGGGAGCGGGGAAGCGAGTAGACGAGGAGAGGAGGAAAAGAACAGCGAAGGGAGGGCGACGTCCTGGACAAGAGTGGCCTTTGGTTGCGCCAAATGCCGATCGCTGCATGACGAGAACGGTGCCCATGTTTGGACTCCGTTCGCACCCAGCTCCAAAGCGGTACGGCGCATGAGTGCTCGGCTCTGAGAGCCGGAAAGGTATGCACAGCACCGTTCCCTAGGTCGAGGGCTCACGACGCTTTGCGAGACGCCAACGCGGCACGGCGCATACAAGTAATTCTCGAACGCGTTGCGAGGCGGGAATATATCTGCACCTACCGCCTGTGGAAAAGATGCTCTGGGACCCCAGCGGGGGGTGGATATGGATATGTTTGAACGTCGGCGGGGGGGGCAATATGTATCTGTACATATATATATACATATAATCGGGATTGGACGCCCGGCTCACTACAAGGGTGAAAAGAAGAGAGGACTACCCCTTTTTCCATAGCGACAAATCGGGGGCGCGCCCATTCGGACCCCCGCCCTACTGGCGAGGGTCCGCTCGCCAATGCAGGGTGGGCGGGTGGAAAAAGGGAAGCCACAGCGCGGGCTGAAGCCAACGGCTGGGGAGCGAGAGACACAAGGAGGAGAAGAAGAAGCCAACGCGGCAACTGCCCGATTACTCGGTTACTTGATAGATCCAATGACAGGGGCAAATCTGGCTAAGACGCCTACAAGGGTGAACGGGAGAGGGCGGCCCCTTTCTACATGGCGACAAGCCGGGGATGAGTCGATTCGGACCCCGCCCACTACCGCCTGGGCCACCCCCTCCGCGCAAGCAGCGCGCGCTGGCCACTGCCCCAACGCAGCCCACCCGACTTTAATCATATAATTCGTATTGTTTATAAATAATTCCGCCGGCCCCCTTGGGGGGCCACCAGGCTGTAGGTTCAGGGTTTGCTGTTCCCTGCGCCAATTCCAGTTTCCAGTATCCACTGTTACTGCTCTGCTTCTTGTTGCTTACTGTTTCTTGTTGTAGACCGCGCGAAGGGGGGGAAGCCGAAAACCGCCCTATTTAGCACCTCCCGGGAGGGGTCTCAGAATCCCACCAGCCCTCTGGGCGTAGGTGGTCTAGAACAGATCCTCTTCCACCCCTCCCTCTTCCCCCTTGGGGAGGGGTTTACCCCTCCCCCTACCCCCTCCCCTGGACCTGGACGGAGGGTTCCGCGAGCGGTCGGACGGCTCTTTTGGCCCCAAGATGGCTTCAAGAGCGCGCCAAAGAGCCCAAGATGAGCTCCAAGATGGCTCAAGATAGCGCAAGATCGCTCGAGATGGCTCCTAAGATGGTTCCAAGAGGCCCAAAGACGGCCCCAAGACGGCTCCAAGTGGCCAAAGAGCTCCCTAAGGAGGCCCCGACGAGGCCAAAATCGTCCCAAAACCTAAGAAGAAACAATGTTTTTTGTTTTCTCGCCTTGTCGCTTCCGATGGACATCCGAGGCCTCAATATGGCTCCCAGATGGCCCAAAAGGGCCCCACGAGAGGCCCAAGAGAGCCCCAAAACGGCCCCAAAAGCGCCCAAGAGCGTTCCAAGAGCGCTCCAAGAGGGGCCCAAGAGGCGATGCATGGGGCTCCCGAGGGGGGAGGCTAATTGAAGCTCCCCTCTTGTTTGATCGACTCCCTCCAAGATGGCCCCAAGAGCGCCCCTGCAGCCCCCAAGAGCGCCCCAAGAGCGCCCCAAGAGGCGCCAAGACGTCCCCAAGAGGCGCCCAAGAGGCCTCCAAGAGGCTCCCAAGAGACCCCCAAGAAGCCTCAAGAGGATTTCCGAAAAGGCATTCAAGACGCTTCTGGCTCTTCGGTTCGCCGTCCTCTTCCCCTTCCTCTTCCTCAACCACCGTTTCCTCTTCCTCCCTCCGCCTCCTCCTCCCCCTCCTCCTCCTTCTCCTCCTTTTCCTCCTTCTCCTCCCTCTGTTCCTTCTCCTCCTTCTCGTCCTCCTCGTCCTCGTCCTACTCCATATCATCCTCATTATCCTCCTCCTCCTCCTCCTCCTCCTCCTCTTCCTCCTCCTCCTCCTCCTCTTCCTCCTCCTCCTCCTCCTCCGACGACGACGACGACGACGATTCCTCTTCCATCCTCCCCCTCTCGGGGTCTGTGACAGCTCCCCCCGCCTTTTGTTATTCTGCGTGCTCCCCGACTTCCCTGATCACCTCAACTCCCCTGAGCACCGTTTCTGGATGAGCTGGTGGGGATACGCGAAGCGTCAACAATTTCTGGGGGGGGCGAAATTGACACCCTTCACGCAATTCGGCGGGGTCAGGGTCCAAGAAAACAAAGGAATTGGCCACAGTTTTGAAACTCGGTGACACCCCTTACGCAGATCGGCGGGGGCAGGGTCCAAAAACCTATGGATTTGCCACATGTCTGGAATCCGGCGGCAGTTCTCATGCAGATAAGCAGGGTCAGGGTTTAAAAACAAATCGGAGTTGCTACATGTTTAAATTTCGGTGCCATGACGGAGGCTCTTCGTCCGCCCCCACCACCCTCGTTTGTCCCACCTGTCAGGCGGGCCTGTCTACTTCTGGAATTGAAGGTCGATTCATGTTCGGAGACTGCCCACTGTTCTCTGTCCCGCATCATGAGAGATTATACCTGAAGCTGAAGCCACTGATAAATGCGCATTCCCGTACCTGGAGGATCTGTCGAAAATTCATACCACTGCATGGCATACTCAAGCCTCGGGACCTGTCTAATCTGTTCGTAGAAATGTGCATGTAGTGAAGCCTTCATTTCATCCGACGGTTCCCTGGCACTGTACAATTCTTGGTACCGCCTCATCCATTCACTATAGAAATGGTACAAGTCCTGATTGGGCTCATGTCGATCAATGGTCAGTTTGAAAAGATCACGGCATCTCCAGTGTTGCCCGCTCTCCGATCTGACAGAACACCAAACGCATATCGCTCGTTTCATTTCTCGGCCCGCGAGGAGACGTCCCTCTATCTGGCGCGAATGCTCCATGCGATTTACTTGTGAAGAGAAATGAATATGCTGCACTGACAGACGTTGGTCACGCTTCATCTTTGCAAATTTCTCGAGCAGATTTGTAGCGATCACCCTCTCAAGGCGCATCAATGGCCCGGAGTCTCTAAGATTTTCCTTCGGCGCATCAGGCCCCATGGCTTTCGTAACCCATGTCTGTGCCGCATGAGCACCATGCCATGACCCAGCTACCGCCCCTATGCAACGTCACTTCCATTCTCGGAGTGTCTGGGCGCTCGGTATGTCGAGCAAGTTTAGTTCTTTGTCGTTTCCAAAGCTCCTCCAATTCACGCCCATTTGATTGGCATGAAACGGCCGCCAGGTCGGGCCATCGTGGCCATTCGGCCCCCGACCGCCGTCTCCGCCTGGATCGCCGTCGCCACCAGGTCCCCCTGAGGGGCCTCTAGGTGGCTTGGGCTTACCCGTTTCGTCAAGCTGCGTCGCAACGATCATGCCGGTGCTGGGGGCTGTACTCTGATCGTCTCTCTGATCGTCGTCGTGGCCTCTGGAGTCTCCACCTCCTTCACCAGTCACGGCTGAGCCGATGGTGAAAGGAAGGCGCCCAGGCAAGTCAAGGTCAGGAGGCTCTGATATCTCGGCATTGAAAGGGATATTCCCAGGATTTGTTCCCGGGGCGCACCCCTGCATTGAACCTTCGCTCGACCCGAGAGACTCCTCGACAGCCGGCCGAGGAATGAAACGCAGAGCTTCGCCAGGGGAAGCGCTGGCATAGACGGGGCGGTCAGCATCGGCTTCTTACCAAGATCCGACCTTTCTGATTGAAATGCTGGCATGGCCAGAATATCAGCAAGATCGCTCGTCTGGCGTTCGGGCCATTGCCTGCCTCTCTGCCTCAGAAACTGCAAGCATGCGTTTTGCCTCTTCGGCGGCCCTCTCATCCACCTGCGCCTCCAGGATGATCTGTTGAATTTGCGCACTCGCAGTCCTCAACTGTTCCCGATTCCGTCTGTTTCTCCCCGCCCACTCCAGGGTGGCGACACGGTGACAATTGCGCTATTTCATCGCGACACATTCCTTGCAAGGCCATGCTGGGCTACACTTGGGACAAACATTCAAACCTTGTGAACACACTGGCCTCCGACATGAACCCCCCGGTTTGCGCGCCCCCCCCGGGCGTCGATTCTCCGCCCGAGTCGGGCACGCGGGCCAGGCGCCCCAGCAGCCCCCCCGCATCGAGATGCTGCCGGTGGTTCTATTCGACGACAACCGCGGTGATCCAGGGGCGTCGAATCCCCAGGGACTGGAACGCCCGGCCCTCGGGGCCTGGCTGGAGCGCCCCCGTTCACTGCTGGAGGAAAGCGCTTTGTTCTCCTGTTCTCACGCCCCTATCGATGAAATCAACGTCCCGATTCTGTGCTACATGGTCTCTTTCGCCTTGCATTACTTGCTCGTCGAATTCTGGCACACTGTCCCTGGTAGTCCTCGGCCACGAGAAGTCTGGTCTGTAGAAACCTTGCACCCTTCGGCTTCTTTGTCGTTGGTAGAAGAGTCATAGCTGTAAATTATCGCGTGTTCCTCGCTGCGCGCATGACATCGGCCGACGAGCACCCTCCTCTGCCTGGGCTTCCTCTTCTTCGAAATCATCATCCGAATCAAGAATTGGCCTCTGAACTGCCTCAACCGCTACATGGTCAGCTGTTGCGCTCGCTAACGGAGCTGCGCCTGGGGCGAGCTCGACACATCCATCGGGAAGAGGACCGAGATGATAGGATGGACCAGGCGAGGTGTGGAATCGAGCACATTCTTCGTTATTTTCAATCGAATGAGAACTGTCCCCTTCCGATTGCAAGTCACTCACATCCTCGCTCTGTCCACGCAACGCGAACTGCGCTGCGCGTTCCGCGCCGGGGCTCGCGGCGCCCGACATTCCTGCGGGGGCGTGATCCAGCAACTTCTCCATCTCAAGATCTAGGTCGATC